>OZ020272.1:9314741-9342340 GCA_963971205.1 Aethes cnicana
CGGCCGGTCGATACGCCGGGCGCAGCCGCGACTGCCGCCATTCAGCCGGCCGCCGCCCCGGCCCCGCCGCCCGTATAACCTCTGTTGCTCTCTACCTTACTCAAACCACACCAATTTAAACACTTTAACATTGTTAGGTACCTAGGAACATTTTGTTTCTTTGCTCACGCCTTAAATAACCTGATGTTACCTAACTGAACAGTATGAAGTAAGTAGGTACCGAAGGAACGTCAGAAAACCGTCGTAATGTTAATTTAGTCACAGGCTACATTAAGTTTTCTTAAATAAGTACATAAACTGGAATGGTTTTATCCACACGGGTGTCTATGGTAAAAACACTGATTACCTACCTACATGCTTCACGATTATAAAAGCTATAGCCGTGCATTTAATTTTACTGATTTAATTAGGATTAAATTTATTACAAAAAAAATACTTTTGTAATTTGTTTGCTTTATTAAAAAAGAGGTATTTTAAATTTAATAAAAAAACGTGTCGGGCCACGCGCAATGTATAGGGTTCCGAAGTTGACGATGCCCTTAGTACCTTTCTAAGACTGCATCTTAGCTAGGCTGCGGTATGACGTGCCCGCCCGACGACGCCCCTGCCGCTCATTATGTATAATAGAATTTCACTTTTCCGTACCTACGCATTATTGCTTGCTTGCAGTTGGTCGACTATGACCCGAAAACTTGTAGAGCCTTCTTAGCTGTATGTATTCATGCCAAATTACAGCTGCTCTGGTAGGTAGTTCCGAATGATTTTTGCACTTAGTTGATATGGTATACCTACGCGTTGCCATGAACCAGTCAGTATCGCTAGATTTTTAGACGCTAGTATTGAATTATTTACTTAGCGCATAGCTTAGCCTAACATTCAATTGCAGAAATTTTAAAAAATATTGTACGGTTTTTTAAATACAAAGTTTTAAATCTAGCTTTTAATTTTTTGCATGAGTACAATTCCGAATTAGTTTGGGTAAATCCAAATAGGTACACACAAAAAGGAGTCCTATCCACTTGTAGCATCAGGTACATATTTTTTTTTGATCGGCTTTGCCCTTTATAAAAGTACGGCTAAATATGTTTGTCAATACTTTTATTTCGGAATTACCCGATCAGGAATCTGTGGTTCTCAAACTATCTCATTTTGCTGAGCTGATGATGAAAGGTACAATACAACACCTCAATGGTTAAGAGTTAGAGGTTAATTCTTAATCGTATTCTTTTTAGGGTACTACTGAGGTGGTCTCATGGTCTGATCATGAATCTGATTATGGGATCTCAGAGAAACCAGGGCATCCCTGAAACGTTTCGAACACTAAGAATGTTTTCCTTCCACCGTCGTCTCATGATAGCTGATGACGGAAACTACCAATTTAGGTTGTACTTCCATTTAGGTTGAAATATAGCCTAAAGCTCTGATTTAAAAAAAAATGACAGATTTTTGAAATAAGTGGTTAAAAAAATCTTACAAGAGTGAAATTCCAAGATATATTCAGGTATCACACATTTAAATACGTATCACACTTAAAAGTGCATGTTATTTAGTTCCAGCTTAAGGTAGGTTATATATGTATTGTGTTACGTTAACGTTACGATTTATTGTTTTTATATTTTTTCAGATATTTTGTCAAAGTTCGGGTTTTTTAGGCAACCTTCATTTTTTTTCAGATATTTTGTCAATTTTCGGGTTTGTTAGGCTACCTTCATTCAATGGCTAAGAGTGAGGACTTTTGATACGTTCACCTCCTAACTCGTCCAAACAAAGTTACACACTCGAAAATTGTGTTCCAAGCATTTCCCTCTAGGTATGTATATATGTTAATTTCTTGAGCTATATAGTTTTTAAAAATAAATGTTTAGGTTCCTTATAACACAAAAATATTATACATTTTAAACCGGTTCAGGTATTTAAAAAAAGGATTTAATTTTATAGAAGAATAAAGAAACTGACCAACAAACATCGTTACCTACTTTAATTAAGAAAATATGAACACTCCTTATTTTAGTCAGGTATTTTAAACATGTAATGGAATTATTCTATCTCTTCAAATAAAAACTTAAATTTCAAAAGATTGAGAACCATTGATGGTCACTATAGAAAAGCAACATCGGGTAATTCCGAATTATTTTAATTCGGAATAGATTTAATAATAATGGCATTAATTTATTTTTTAAATCTCCCATACATATCCGGGAATTGAACCTGGTCGAAGTCTCTGTAAACAATGTTAGGTATAATTTCTACAAGTTTTTTCGTTGATATGTTATGTATGAAAGTTTAAAAAAAGTTTGAATGTCATTATTACTAAATCTAAAATCGAAGCCATGGTTCCTTAGAACGGATTTCGCTATCTCTCATAGTTACTGACTTCTCCGTACTGACCAATTTGGATTGATCATTCTGTATAGAGGTACCTAAATATAAATAAAGTTATATCTTACGGGGAGCGCTACACATTTTGCCCTCTACGCCGACTAGCCCGTAGTACCTATTTGGGATGCAGGTAGGTATTATACGTTGAAAATTTTTCGTAATTTAGTAATTTTATCATTTGTCGAAATCAAATAAGTTCAGCGTGATAAGATAAGGTGGGTTCTCGTGTGAAGAGATAGTACCTAAAGTAGGTTCATTCAATTAGTACGTGTCTACACCCATGCAAATTTGCCTGACGATGATGATGAATCTGATGATGGAAAACCTTCCTCATTAACTGTTCCATCTAGTAGCGTAAATCGCATGAATAGAAATCCATTCATTAGTTTTTTATCGTGAACAGATAGAGTTAGACGCAGTGGGGTCAACATATACATACAAATTAGGTAAAGAAATTATTGAAAAACGCACAGTACGTTGTTGCAGAGTTCCAGAAAGTAAGGGATTGTCTGACAATGAGATTAATGGGACAAAGTAGGCACCGAGGCAGGCAATCCCTCTTTTCGCCAAGGACTACATTAGAGCTTTGTTCAAACAATGCGAGGAAATGATGAAAAACCTAATATACCTAGGGCAAAATGCGTTTAGAACTTTAGAATAATCAAGAAAGTCAATTAGCTCGTTTTCTTTTGTGATCTTCTGTACATTTGAAAGGTGCCCTGAATAAAATTGTAATGTTTGTGAAATAACATTAATACCTACATTAACATGTATGTGTATTTGGTGAAATGCCTTAACTTTGCCTAGTCGCCCAAACTTTGCCTATTAAATCTTGGTAAGTAGGTAATATGTATATTTTACACAAATTGACTGTCGCCATATTATGACCCTAAAAAACTGGCTACATGTTGATTTCCAATAAAATAAACAGAGAAATCTCTACTTATTTTTTATCGTAGGCATAGATTGGTCTTCAGGCAAAGTTGGCGCATTTTACGTTATTATAAAAGACGAGCCGACCAGGCGGACTCCGTCCCGCCTAATAGTCATGCGTGACGTGAACTGTAAACTGCGGAAGCGAATTTACAATCATATTTAAAATCATCATGATTGTTTGCGTGCACTTTTTTGATATTTTAATGGTTATTATCCCATTCGGGGCGGACACGAATCCAGAAAATCAAAGATCATAGAAATCGGTTCACCCGTTCTTGAATTATAAGTGGAGTTACTAACACGACTTGTTTTATATAAGTATACTAGTTTATTCCCGCGACTTCGTCCGCGTGGAATTCGGTTATAGCTTTCCCGCGGGATCTTAGCGTTCTTCCGGGATAAACACTGACCCCGTGTACATCGAACTCAATAAGTAGCCAGTTTTCTTCCCCGGGACTCTTTTCTGCCAAAGTTCGTTTTTCTAAGCTTTAACAGTTTAGAAGTTTCATACAAACTTTCAACCCCCTTTTTACACCCTTAAAGGGGGAATTTCCAAACATCCTTTCCAATTGGTCACTTAAGTCATAAGAGAAACCTGTTTGCCTAATTTCATGTTTCTAGGCCTAGGGTTTAGAATTTTCATACAAACTTTCAACCCCCTATTTGCCCCTTTAAGGGGGGGTATCCCGAATTTTTAACCCCCTTTTTACCTCCTTAAAGGGGGAATTTCCAAAAATCCTGTCTTAGTGCCCACTTACATCATAAAAGGAACCTTTCTGCCAAGTTTCATATTTCTAGGCATAGCGGTTTCGGCTGTGCGTTGATCAATCTGGCAGTCAGTCAGTCAGTTTCTTGTTTTATATAAGTATATAGATAGAGATATAATATAATATTAATATATATAGGATCAAGCAAGACGATATGTTACTCACAGTATCAGCTATAGATACTAAGCACGTTTTTTAAAAAACATGCTTAGAATCGATAGCTCATACTCTTCCGGGTAAAATATCGTCATACACAACGTTTTGCTTGACCCTGTATACATGGTGGGTCAGAAAATATGGCAAATAATTAACCCACAGCATCGGCTATATCGATTCTAAGTATATTGTATGGGTCTTTAATTTTTTTTTAATTTGGTGAAAAAAAAAAATTGTATAGGATTCAGGCGTCGCTAACACAACCAATCCCATATACAATTTTTTTTTACCAACTCAAAAAAAATTAAAGACCTATACAATATACTTAGAATCGATAGCCGATACGGTGGGTTAATTATTTGCCATATTTTCTGACCCACCGTGTATACAATTATGTATTACGGTTAATTATAAATTTTTTTGAGTTTCCAAAAATAATTTATTATAAAAGTTTCCTTAATTTTGAAGGGCTAAATTGAATACTTTAAGGCCAAGGTTATTTTAATACACTGTTTGGTCAGCCAGACTAATTCCAAGGACAAAACATTCTCTCAGACACAACTATTATGTTTTTTTTTTTACAGTTTTCAATTAACCTTCAAAAACAAGTTAAGTGCTATGAAACTTTCCTTGCTTTTCAAGTGCTAAATTGTATGCAATAATGCCAAGAGGACTCTATTAATGCGTTCTGTGAAGAGCGAGAACGATCCCATGGGCCAAACATCCTCCCAGCCAGACACAGTCGAAGTTTGCACTAAACTACTTGCTCAAGTTTACATATTTTTGAAGTGCTACACTGTATACAATAATGCTAAAATGACTAATTCCATACTTTGTGTGGCCAGCCAGGTCAATCCCAAAGGCCAAACATCATGCCAGACTCGGTTGTTATGTTTTTTTTTTAAGTTTTCAATAAACCCCTATAAACAAGTTACTGTGAAACTTTCCTTACTTTTGAAGTGCTAAATTGTATACAATAATGACAAAAGGACTCTATTAATGCGTTATGTGAAGAGCTAGACCTATACCATGGGCCATGGGCCAAACTTCCTCCCAGACACAATTGAAGTTTGCACTAAACTATTACTTGCTAAAGTTAACATATTTTTGAAGTGCTGGTTTGACTCGTGAAAAACCCGTGCCCGTGGAAATCTCGGGATAAAAAGTATCCCAGGATCTCAAACTATCTCCATACCAAATTTCAACCAAATCAGTTCAGTCGTTGCAACCTTTCAATAGGTTTCTGTATCGCGTCTTAATTTTAGGTCAAATTCGTTGTTATAATATCATATAAATAAATTGAAAAAAAAAGACGTGAAGGAAGGACAAACAAACGCACTTTCACATTTATAATATTACAAATAAGGTTCAATTTCGTATAGAAAAAATGACAATTGGGTTGAAATCAAATGGCAAAGTCAATCGCCACAAAAAACGCAATTAATTCACCGGATTCAAGTGCAATTAGTTTGGATTGGGGAAACTAATGGCTCATCATGCATGGCTTACATTCTTACATTAGATGATTACACGAATGACAAACCTCTGTAGCTACCTACCTATTAATTATTAATTAGGCTTCTTCCTAAAAGGTCGTTTGATTACCTACACTACACCTTACATTATGTGATGAAAACTTTACAAGTGTACAATTCAACGAAATTGACAAATTGTATATAATAAACCGGCCAAGTGCGTGTCGGTCCACGCGCAAACGTCAGGTTCCGAAATTGACGATGCCCATAGTACCGTTCTAAGACTTTTAGCATCTAGCTAGCCTGTGGTATGACGTGCCCGCCCGACGCCCCTGCCGCTCGAGAAAAATCATTGGTTTTTTAATCATTTCATAAGTTGGTCGACTATGACTCGTAAGTTTGTACAGCCTATTTAGCTGTGTGTGATAGTTTTGCTTTCAACTACGTTATATATGCCACAACCGTGTTTTTTTTCTGCCATCCGAATACCACCATTTAGCTGGCAGGGGGGGAGGGGACATTTGACTCTAACAAAAAATAGCACTTTAAAGCTTAATATTTCACAAACGCCTCACTTAATCAAAAAATGGTTTCCAGTTCTTCCCTTAAGAACCATGCGTTTTTCGGGAAAAAAGAAGTAGCCTATTTATTTTCCTGGAACTCGAAATATCTTCAAACATGAATAGGTAGCAGACAGACAGGCAGACAGACAGAGTTACTTTTGCATTTATAATATTACTAGCTTTTTCCCGCGACTTCGTCTGCATGGAATTCGAAAATAGCGTTCCCGCGGGAACTGCGTTTTTCTAGGATAAAAAGTAGCTATATTTTGACCAGTGTTATAAACATACCCCGTAATCGAACCGGCAAATCTGTAGCAGATGTACGTCAGGGTTGTCACTACCTATGTATGTATATACTTGTACTACGAATACAAAAAAACACATGTTATTGAACATATATTATCTTTATTAACTAAACATCTTATTTACCTCCACAGAATTTTGAAATAAACTATACTTCTGTATAATTACGTCCTTATCCATGAATGTAATGTATGAAAGGCACCATCGTGAATTATATTTAAGTTGTGATCCATCTGAACCTTCTTCTCTATTGTATATAGTCACTCCATGTTTCCACTTCATATGGGTAGGTACTTGAGCCTGCCCGCTACACATATGGGACAGCTGGCCTGTTTCTCTCTTAAATAAGTGATGAACTAAATCCCGACACATCTTTTTAAATCTTTATTATATATCTGGGGTTTATTTAAATATCAGCTTCTTTGTGACATGAAATATGACTTTGACAAATTATCTTTTTTATCACTCGGTTCTTTTTTATTTTCGGCCAGGACTTGTGCAGGCAATTTTTTATGATAATATGAGCACTGTGATTATCCCCTGATTAAAAATGCCGTCAGAAAATACAAAACCCAATTTTTTTTTTTTTTATATATTAATAATCTATTTTCTTTGATAGAAAATCAAAGAAGGTTTTATCTAAAGAGGGTCAGTAAGGTTATTTTTACTTATCATATCATTATTAGTACTTATCAATCATACGTGCAGTATGCAGTAGAGTAATAGTAGATTGTTTATCAAGGGACTAAAACAAGCCATTATGACACGAGATATTTAGCCACCCGAGCAGAGCGAGGGTGGCTATAGTTCGAGTGTCATTATGGTTGTTTAGTCACGCGTTAAACACTCTGCTTTTCACTTCGAATGCGAGGAAAAAAAACGAAGTTTCATACAAAATTACGATATTTATTATAACAAAGTAGATAACCTGCTACTTCCCGATGACCTAGAATCATGAAATTTGGCCAGAAGCAAGGTCTTACAGCACACATACAGGAATAAATCTGATAACCGTAAATATTATATATTTTGGTGCAAAAAAAGACAATTTACTAATACAAACTTATCATTTGCGGTTGGCGCAGTAGCCGTGTCTACTTCACCAACCGCAAATAATAAGTTTGTATTGTTAAATTTGCATCATCAAGTGTGTAGGTACGGAACCCTCGGTGCGCGAGTCCAACTCGCACTTGACCTGTTTCTTATCACGTGACGTTTTGAATGATATTTAGCCAACAGATTCAAACTTGAAAACTATTAATATATTTTAAAACTAATTGGGTCATGCATTATGAAATGAATTCACTTTAAATAAAACAAGATTCATAGGTATTCGTAATCATTAAATCGTGCTTCACGAAATTAAATCGTTTTTTCACGCCCTAGAAATTGTCTAGGTTCACTGGAAATGGGGATAATCCTCCTTTCACAAACTCTGGTTGGCTGTTTAGGCGGGTTTCCAATGTAAATTAAAAAAAAATTACTTTAGTCCCTAGAGACTAAAAAAGAGCTTTAGTCCCGATGTGCAGAGACTAAAGTAACATTTTAAGAGCATGAGAAGTGAAAATAAATTATTCATCGTGATCGCCAACCTGGGGCCTATTTCTCAAAAGTATTAGTTTAATAGTCTATTAGTCATTAGTTACTAGTGTTTAAATTACAAGTTCTAATCATTCCTGTTTCTCCAATATTTTTTACTAGACTAGTAACTAATTGTTGTACACGAGTGAAAAATATTACTAATAAGTAGGTAAATTGGTGTGTTTCTTGAAACTATTAGTTTTACTAGTTTATTAGTCATTAGACTCATTATTTACTAGAGATCAAATTACAAGTTCTAATAATTCCTGTTTCTCCAATATTTTTACTAGACTAGTAACTAATAGTGGTAAATTAATGAAAAATATTAGTTAAGATAGGCTGAACGTAATACGCAGCCTATGACTTATGCCAAATTAAAAAAAAAAACAGCGATGTAAGTATGCAGTTTTGGCGGGATCGGAAATAAGCAAAAGAGTGGTTTGTTATAAAATACTACATTTAAAAAGATCTTTATTCTTCGTATTATATGGATCTAAAAATAATGGTTTTAAAGACTACACGGCTGTCTTGAAAGCAAAATATTTTATTTGGGAGCTTTTCCAGATTGTCTCAGTCAACTGAGTCAACCTTTGCAACCCAGGCCCGATACAAGCTTGGGATCTTCCATTCTCGTGCCTAGTTAACCGAAACCTTTCATTGAATTTTAACGTTACTTCTGCCTCGTAAGAGTTTCTATTCAGATATTGAGTACTGAATCTGACCACATTTTAATTTTTTATCCGGTATTTTAGGTCTAATAAATTGTACTAATAACTTTTACAAGACTGCCGAGACCAATAGCTTTACCCTTGTAATTTACAAGAGTAACAATGAAATTGAATTTTCATGAAACAAAACTGGCTTTACTTGGGTAAATTAGCCAAATATTTATTAGCTGACAACTAGTAACTAATATCTACCATCGTAGATTTCAGAAACGCACACTAATAAAATTGTAAAAAATATTAGTTCCTGGGATCATATTATTAGTATAATAAGCTTGGAGAAACAGGAACTAAGATAATATTTATTAGTTAGCAACTAGTAACCAATAATCTACCATTGTAGCTTCCAGAAACGCACACTAATGAACTTGTAAAAAGTATTAGCTCATGGAGTAATATTATTAGACTAATAAGCTTCGAGAAATAGGCCCCTGACATCAAACTGTCAAATGCTACAAATCATTCAGTGTCGTTTATATAGTCCCCACGACTTGATAGTTTGCAGATGCGACTTCTTCTACAGACTTATTATTAGTACTTATAGATAACTAGTATGCAACTATGGATACCTAAATTTAATGGGCTTTTTTAATATTTTATAATATTCATACATTAACAGAATATATTTTTACGCTATTGAATGACGCGAATTATTAATTCTCCTTCACTTATTGTCACTTGAACTTTATTGTAACACGAAGCCTAAATGTTACGGATAACGACATAATGGATGACGGCAACTTTTTTTTCCTTAGTCTATCAAAAGATGGTTGAAAAGTGTTGGACACGTATTTTTCATTTTTCACGTAATCTTAGTTTCTTCTTTCTTAGTTTTAACAAATAATCAAAGGCATTTATTTTATGGAAAAAGGGTATGGGCACAGCTAATGCTGATTTTAAGCCCATCCGGCGTCAATAGTGATAGTGAACTTATCATCATCATCATCATTTCA
The DNA here is from genome assembly GCA_963971205.1 of Aethes cnicana. Taxonomy (NCBI): domain Eukaryota; kingdom Metazoa; phylum Arthropoda; class Insecta; order Lepidoptera; family Tortricidae; genus Aethes; species Aethes cnicana. Next base: position 9,324,580 of record OZ020272.1, read on the forward strand.
GCCGAAAGACGTCCACTGCTGGACATAGGCCTCCCCTAAGGCTCGCCACTCAGACCGGTCCTGTGCTACTTGCTTCCACCGGTTTCCCAAATCAAACTTATACGGAGATATATTGATTTGAAATGTCGCGTGACGTCACGGTTAGGTACGATTTATGCCTAACGGTGACGTAGTTAGCCCCTACTCTCCAACCTTAATGCGTTTTAACTTAGTCATTCTTTGTTAATTTGATAAAACCAAAAATACGTGTCTAATATTTTTTTATTACCTGACTGACGGACTAATTAGAATTTCAATTTCTTCACCCTGTCGTCATCCCTATTGTGTAATTTTTTGTGATACGCATAATTTTATTGTAGAAATGTACCTACATAGTAATTACAATTTACATAGGTATTTGTAAAAATGCTAATTTACAATGTTTGTGGTACGTACACTTGTAATTTTACTAATTTGTAACTTAACACTTGTGGAATTATTTTTTGTGGGATAGGCCGCTGATCGCAAGTATCCGCCGCCGCCGCCGCCGCGTCGTTAGCGTGTAGCGATCACGACGACCTGTTGTATGTATCGAGAGCGCGGCAGCCCTGGGCCCCGCCGCCGCCGCCCCCGCGCCAGTTCGTTCACTCGCCCCGGCCGCGCGCGCTCGCAGTTCGGAGTTCATCCGACCGCCGCACCGCTCGGCCGCGCTCGAACACCACGTTCCGTAATTTCGCGTAGTGCACGATCCACGCGTGCCGGTTTTCGTCGCGCGCGTTTGCATTATTGTATTGTTTACGTGCTGGGACTTTCCGCCTCAGAACCAAACTGATTGCTGAGCCATCTTTCGAAATGGACGGCGACTTGTCTCAAGGCGGGTCTGGAGAAGTCTCCCCGACGTTCGACGATAGGTAAGTGCCCACGATTGCTGTTTGTTAGCGTTGGTTATCTTGCAAGTACCTATTTTTACACAGTATACGTTACACGTTACACATTATATTATAGGTACCTACATATAGGAAAAAACGACGTTATAGAAAAAAACGTAACGTGTTATGCTTATGTAGCCTCTAAATAACATTTCGGCAAATTGCTACCTATCTCTGAAGAATTGAGATTAGGAAAGTAATTTTTTGTAAGTACCTGCGTAGGTACTTGTAACTCTAATTTACGAGCATCACATCACAGATTAATGGTAGATAGGGTCTCGAAAAGGCCTTTTCTCAAACATGCTCGGAAATGTTCGTGTTACTTTCAAAAAAAGAAGACGCGAGGCTGTCCATTGCCGGCCTTGGCCAGCAAAAACATTATTGTCGTGTGTGTGTTTTTTTAAATTCGCTTTCTACTCGTATTTGAGACACGCCTAGAAACTGACAAATCCATGGAGGTAATAAGTAGGTACAACTTCCATGGCCAAATCATCCACGATCATGGAAGTTGTAAATACTGATGTGGGGTAAGTGCGCCTAAATTTAATTCGCCCCTATGCCTTGTAAACAGCCAACTACTAGTTGAGTAATAGTTATAGGTTTCGATATATTTATGTTAGGCGCACTTACCCCATCCTGGCGCACTTTCCCCGACTGACCTTACGTATTTCCTCGCTGTCTGAGAAAAGCATTATATATACCTCGGCCGCAATTGCGATTGCCGGACTCGTACTAATAGAAGGCTTCGCTTCGCTCAGCCTTCTAACTTCTAACTGACTCGTCCGGCAATGCGCTACTTGGCGGCCTCTGCAATAATGTACTATTACCTACCTAGAATATTATTGGTTCAACGTTCTTTACTTCTATGAAGTATCATTTAAAAAGAATCCATTTCGTAGGTATTAGGTATATCAAACTTCGTGAGCGATTTTGTTCAAAGTCAAAGTCAAAGTGTTTTATTTTGTAAACATAGGTATTGATATAAATATGGTGGTACAAATGGTTTTGCGCGCTATGTTTTACCAAAAGGCATACAAAAACATAATTAAGAATTTTGTGAAAGATAGACATACTACATATTGAAATTAAAAGATACATATTGTTCAAACCAATTTTCGTTTAAAGTTTTTGTTGAATAAAAATTACTAACATAACATGCATTGTAAGCTGTATTAAGACAGGTTCTAAATGATAAGCTATGAGCCATATGAGTAATTTTAAATATCATTTCTAAATAATAATTAGGTATCTATCGTAAACATAATGATGATTGAAAACCCATTGATTTTAGTCGAGCGGCAGTAGGTAGGTAGTAGTCAGGCGGGCTCGTCATACCGCAGCCAGCCTAGCTGCAGTCTTAGAAAGGTACCTACTAAGGGCATCGTCAACTTCGGAACCCTATAGGTTACATTGCGCGTGGCCCGACACGCACAGGAAATCTTATCAGAATATGTTTGTAAACGATTTTTTTTAATGAAGTCGGTCGAACATAGATGTAACCCCGCAAACTACCTACCTACATAGTATATGTATATTTGCTTTAAAGAGTCCTCAGCCTAATGAGCTGCTAATGGCTATGGTTTTATTGACACTAGCTAGGTTACCTAAACTTAAAAACCTAATTAGATTCCAATATACGTCAAAAAAACTACCAAAGTGGCGGAATGTCACAGTTACACGTGTCATCATCATTGTGACGTTTCAGGAAAGACCAACCTTTTGGTACCTACGAGTACAATAATTATGTTAAAATAAAACACTATAAGTAACGAGTATTTAGCCAGTGCATTAGTTAACCTAACCAGTTAAAAAGTTTTTGTGTGATTGAGTACATACAAGCTTACACATTTATAACATTAGTAAGATTTTCTTAAAACTGACTGGGGACCTGCAATAATAAATAATATTAATTCAGCCCACATGCGTCCCATTGCTGGGCACAGGCCTCCTCTCAAGATAAGAGAGAGATTGGGCTATAATCCTCACGCTGGCCACCATATCCACCATAAAGGTTACCACACATGATCAGTTGTCAAGTTTTGAAGACGTAAGTAAAATTGTTATTTGTTATGCAAGGCTGCAAAGTTGTTGTTTGCTGTGAGTGCGTGATTGAGACCCGAGTGAACGAAGGATTCTAGGGTTGAACCACGAGCGAAGCGAGTGGTTCAAATATAGAATCCTGAGTGTAACGAGGGTTTCAAGGCACGAGACAGCAGACGACTTTGCTGCTGAGCGCAACACAAAATTTTTCACCTCACGCGCGATTTTTCGGGAAGAAGACTTAGTTCGGCGTCGCGTACACTTTGTGCTAACTCTGGAGGAGTTAAATTCGTATCTTCATCGCTAGAATCGCTCATATTTTCTTTATTACTTCGTATAGGTATTCTAAATTACAAAACCAGCAATCTAAAACTTTTGTTTTAATTTTTTTTCCGGAGGTTGCGTTCCAAATCACTCCTACTCGTACTTCAAGATTCAATTATTCATTGAATACAGTTAAAATATACACATATTTAAGTATTTTTGTGATAAAACATAGTGAAATAATGAAATACATCTGAAACGGTGTATTATTAATATAATTTTATTAATGATGATATTAAGTAAATTGAACCTTTATTTTAATAAAACTCTCACGACGGATTGCGTTTCAGAACGTATCGTAGTTTTTTTATTGTGACAGTGGCGTCATGCGTCGTTCGAATTTCAAAAACACTTTCCACGCTAGCGGATAAAAACAACTTTTGCGCTCGGATATCAAGCTGCAAAACGACCATTTTCGAGCCAGTGAGGTGAAAATATGTTTGTTTGTTTCCCAAAAATGTAATCGCACATTATGAGAATAATAATTGGTACCAAATGTTATTAAACCCTGAGTTATTGCCATTGTAATTTAAACTTTTCTTCTATAAAAAATATTATTATTTATTTATTTTTTGCGACGAGTATTTAAATAAAGATTTTTTATTTAAGAAGGAAAATTAAATGTAGCCTTTAATATTATAAATAAAATAAACAGCTACCTATAACATTTTCAGAAGTGAGAATTTACCGATCCACCTAATATGTCATTTTAATGGCAACACTTTTTTGACGTATGTTGGAATCTAATTAGGTTTTTTAGTTTAGCTACCTGTGTTAGGTTAGGTAATATGATCGAAGAAAATGGTTCAGCCCCTTGAAGATTATCGGATCTTTTCTGACATTTGGAGGGAATTTACCTTATTATGCGTGCCAGGGTCCTTAAATTTTTCAGTTGATATCTAACTTATTCCACGTGGGTTTGCCTTGCCTATAGGTACATGTACTGTACTGTATTCCATGAATCAGTAAGTTCTTGACTTGGCACAATGCAAATTGAATGTTTCCGGCCGGTCCTCCGATATCCCCTATTCTATTCCCAGCTTCCCCATTTGCCCGTATAATCTGCTGCAAACGGGACTACTCATATGCACGCTCTCATAAAATCATACCTAGGCATTGACCTATAATAAGTAATAACATATGGACGAACAGTGCCTAACAGAATATGTCAAAATATATGGAGCAAACTGACATTAGAACATACGTTCCAAATTCCAATACAATGCTAATAACGCCTCTTTATAACGAAGGCCAAACGGGTTGCCCGAGCTGTTCGGGCACGCGTTTTAACGGGGCCATTTTTCTCCGGCTGATTGTGAATCCTTACTTATAATATAATAGATCAATGTACCTAGGTATAGCACGACACAACTTAGAAGGCGCGCGGATTAAGCAGTAACAGACTTTGCGTCAACGGCTTAAGTGCTTCGTGCTTCTTCTTGAGTCGTGCTATACGAGTAAAATATTGAATTTAAAGAGTCCCCTGTACGCTCCTTTCTCCATACAATCGTAGTTACGTTTTACTACTTATCAGATTGGCACCAAATTTTACAAGTAATAGTGGAGCAGAGATTAGTGTCCACAATACACTTTGATTGTAATAAATTGAACAACAAAGAAACTAGGACCACTTTTATTTCCTCCATACAAACTTCAAAATTCAGTTTTACGGCTGTAATTTAATTGTGTTTTATTTTACCACGACATTTACTAATTTCGGACACCCACAATAATGATTTTATTATGAGTACCAAGTTTCGAGTACTGTTTAGTAATTTGGGAATAAAAGCGAAAATACGTTTGTATGAAAAGTTGAGAAACTCCGTGCGTACAGGGGACTCTTAATGCAAATCGAGATTTTAGCGAATGCTTTTTTGGTGGTGCAAGGACCGTCGGGATAGCTACCACCGTTATACTCGCTAACTTGCCGCCAAAAGATGATGGTTAATCCATACAAACGTTCATCCCCTATTTCACCCCCGTAAAAGTGAATTTCCCATAAATTATGAAACACGTGTTTAATTATTTCTCATCAAATACCTATCTAAATCATAATATTTCGGTCGTTTAACTTCAAAGATGAAGGTTCATCCATACAAAACCTTCATCCCCTATTTCACCCCTTAAAAATGAAATTCCTTAAAATGCTGAAACATGTTTCATTTAATTCTAATTAGGTATGCACCTACATTTCAATGTTTTGTATTTCTAACTTAAAAGATAACCCCCCCTATTTTTGACCCTTACTGTACGAATTTCGAAAAATCCTTTCTTAAACGACGTCTACAATACAAAATCAACATTGTCTCCAAATTTCAAACTTCTATCTTCAGCGGTTTGGGCTGGGCGTTGATCAGTCAGTCAGTCATTCAGTCAGTCGCGACATTGCATTTTACTCGTATTTATTCAGATTAGGATTTAGGATTGCACGTAAACCGAATGCAACCTTAGTTGTGGTTTAATCGTGTCTTGAGTATTGTATTGAAATGTTTACTTTAATAATCACCCCGTTCTTGGCTGCCAAAACAAAAGTTCTGTTATAAAGTCTCCCTTTGATTTCCCAAAATCATCATCATCACCATCGTCATCATCATCCTCGTGGAATCACGTCGAGTTCCGGAGAGGCTGTATTTTTCATAAGGATAAACTGTGAAAAAGAGTCACGATATCTATGTATGGTTGGCGAGAGGCAGCCGGGCGGCCAGGCGCGGCAGGTGGCCCGCACGCGCGGGGCACGCGCCGCTACCCTCCCGCTGTTGAAAGTGCACTTTCTCTCTGGCGCATCTCGCGAAGAGTCGCGCCCTTTATAGTCTGGTGAATTATAGCGATTAGCACAATGCCGCACCATGTTATAACAGCGCGCGCATGACCACGAGCCGAGGAAGTTTAAGAAATGTATAGACAATTTGTAAAGCCGGGTATAATATACCCGTCTTATTTGTAGTCGAACCCGTTCCATCGTGTCCAATTTGTCTTAAACTCCCTAGAATGTGAGCGATGCGATGTCGACCCGCTCGAAGTATCGGAATTTTACGTTTCGTAGAGTAGCTTCAGTTCAGTTGGAATCGTAGTCGTAGCCACAACATGGTCGAGTTCATGTGGGGCTCGCGGCGTCGCGGGTCTGGTGTCGGCGTGGCTGCGCAGCCAATGCGCTTCGCTTCGCAGCTTTTGTAACTAAACGCCACCACAATCTTATTATGTCTCGCGATACCTTGGATCATTCCTGAAGTGTCAATATACTTAAAACTTAATTGCTGGCTGAACGCATCGTCAATAAAGACAACTGTAGGTATGCCTTAGGTACTAGCCTGCGGTGCCGCAGTCAAAATACACATAATGTGTTGCATTGCACCAATCTTCAGATTAATTGAAGCACACTGGTCTAGACGTCCCATTTCCTTTGCGCGTTCGTTGACTCGTGGGAGTAGCGCGGATCGTCGCCCTGCCCTGCGCACACGCTCGCTACCACGAGCCTGTTGTATACATTTCTACAAGAGGCAGAATTAACTGATCAGTCAGGCTCCAAGCAATATAGTTTAAAATGTGAATCAATAAATCTGTAGATATAAAATGCAATGTCACGACTGACTGATTAACGCCCGGCTTAAACCGCTGATGTTAGAAGTTTGAAATATGGACACAGCATTGGTTTTACGTAGGCGTCGTTTAAGAAAGGTTTTTTAGAAAATCGTACAGTAAGGGCCAAAACTGATGGTCGTAGGAAACTGAAATTTGGCATGTAGGTTCCTTAGGAGGTGTAGAGGGGCACTAAGAGAGGATTTTCCAAAACTCTTACGGGAACGGGAAAAATGGGAGTTTAAATTTTGATGTTTGAAAAGCTAGTCTAATATATAAAAATAAGTCGGGTTTTCCTCCCTGACGCTATAACTCCAGAACGCACGAACCGATTTCCACGGTTTTGCATTCGTTGGAAAGGTCTCGGGCTCCGTGAGGTTTAAGGCGGTACGAAGTCCGCGGGGTCAGCTAGTAGGATATAAAAATGCTACAGGTGGCTCCAATTCGTGGCTCCACACGAGCAACACTAGCACAATCCGTCGAAGGTATAATTGGAAAAACATCCTGATAGGGTTGTTCGATGACTTGAAGTTCTGAAAAATGATGAATTCTGAAAAGCGTTATCTCAGAAACTATTGGGTACACAGAGACGGTTCTGGTCTCATATCATATTATAGCAAATTTTGTCTTCTTTAAAAACGTTGTGAGAAGGTAGTATCAAGAACTAGTCCATTAGGGTCAAAATCGCCAAAATCTGAAAAGCATCCGAAATTTTGTTTTTTATTTTTTTGGCAAACTTGCTAAATATAATCCAAGTTTGTGACTTCGAGCGCCGAAGTCACAAACTTGGATTATACATTAGGCCAACATCATAAACAAGCGCTGATTTATAAAGTTACTGGACTATAATGTCATCACGAAGAGTTTAAGGTTTAAAACAACTGAACGCCGTTGGCACAGAATATTATTTTAATAGTAGGTACTATACGTACAGAATGGCCACGGAATCACCCCCCTGAATCTAGCCCGCGCCCAACTCACCTTACCCGTCATGAACAACCACGGCTGCGCGCACGAAAAAACATGACGCATTAGTAACGTTAGGGTGTAAGCGAGAGCTTGGAACAAGCGGTAGAGAGGCACGATCGGCCTAAGCGTGACGTTATCACGTAAAATTATCGTCTGTAAACCGACTTTATAGACAACCAATTTTTTTAATTTCTTCGGGCATTTTTTTGCTATAGGTACCTTTTCTTTGTTTTTATGGCAAAAAGATGTTTTCCATCCGAGATCGGCGGCCAGAGGTATGTCGTTGTAAAGGTACTTAGTATAAAGCATAGCATTCAAGTAAATTCATACAAATATAAGTTCTGTTTATGCTTGACGAGCTTTTACCCGCGACTTCGTCTGCAGGGAATTTAACACTACATTTCCAAAGTCCTTTTTTCTAGATAATTTTAAAACCTTTTCCGGGATTACGGGATTTGTGGTATTCCCGGGATTTCTATCTAAAGTCCTCTTCCGGGGTCCCTCTAATGAGTTTCTGGGAATCCTATAGCTTATTCCAGGTTTATACAAACTATCTGTTTGCCAAATTTCATGCAAATTGGTTGAGCCGTTTTACCGTGATTGAGCAACAAACATCTAAACATCCAAACATACAAACTTTCAGCTTTATTATATAATAGTATAATTTCTGTTTAGATTATCGCGACATGTGGTATTGGCGTCAACGATGCGTCATAATCATAATGTGTTCAGCGCAGTCCAGTCCGGGCCATTAATGAATTATTTACATGCGAGACAGTTACTGCTACTGCTCGAAATAGTCACAGAATGCAGGTTCGCGAAAGCAGAGATATCAACAATGCAGCGTTGGCAATTTCGCATTTTGATAGAGCTCCGAGCTCCAAAGGTGGCCTGGCCTATAAAAAACAGTCTGCTCTCTTGTGACACCGGCGCGTCAAAGTCGAGTTGTCACTATATTGGCAAAAATGAATGTGCGCCGCCAAGTTTGTTTCGGGCGCCCACGCTTGCGTTTCCCTTGAGGATTCCAGTAAAATGCACCTCAATGCCAATGCCGCAAGGTTTTTCAAGTAAAACTTGACAATATCTAAAAAAATCTGCAGCGCATTATCAAACGTACAGAACACTTCACCACGCCTGGATCTCGGTCAAATCTAATGATATTATTTCAAAGAATATCAAGCAGACCCTAAGAAGATATCTTAAATTTTCATACTTCGCTTGTACAGCGCCATCTAGACATTGCTCATGGAGTTCAAATTGTATATGCAGGCTAGGTACCTAGGCAGCGACATCTATAATAGCATTTAACACTTATTTCGGGCGTACGATGATTTGTTTGAAGGTTGTCCTTCTAAGTTTACCTTATTTTTCTATGTCTATACTTATCTATATTAATAATAAATCTCTAGAAGAAGTCGCGTCTAAAACTTGAAAATTAAAAGAAACTATCAAGTCGAGGGAACTTTATGAACAATATTGATCACAAAATAACGATTTTAATAAAAATTGTCTGTATGTATGTATGTCCGGATTTAACTCGAAAACTACTGGGCGTATTGCAACAAAATTTGGTATGGCGGTAGTTTATAACACTGGTCATTGATATAACCTACTTTTAATCCCGGAAAAACGCATAGTTCCCGCGGGAACGCTAATACCGAAGGTAGGAAATCATTATGCGAACATTAAAATCCCGTCTCCACGTGCACCGATGGATCAACCGCTTTATTTGCGTCATAAGTTCAAAATGTATGGAAATAATATGCGGCGCCTGATAGCTAAGCAGGTCATAGGTATTTTCATATTTGTCGCCCAGAGCTACTCGCTTGTGTACCTATGCAGGAATTGCAGGAGGAAGCTATACGTACGTCTCGCTTGTTTGCTCTCACAGCTATGGACAGATAAGATTATGTATGATTGCGGTTTACTTTGTAATTATGTCTTATTGCCCTTCACGTTCCTTGAAAGTTAGCATGTACCTACATATATTTGGAAATAATTGAACACTCATGAACCCACGAGGTAACACAGGACGCAGCTTTACGTTAGAGTGAGTCGCTTCTACTGTCTACTTTACTGGCTTCTACTCGCCAAGCGTGCAAATGCACCATGTTGTTCATCGTAAAGCCGTTTGTGTCGAATTAAAAAAGGATAGGTATATGAATTCGTATCCATGGCTCGATTTAAAATAATAATAAAAAAAACAAGTGTGTAGTAATGGATTTTCATACAACACACGGGACACGGGTAAACTGTGTATAATAATGGATTTTATACAATATTACACTATCAACCAGATTCTGGGTAAAGTAAAGTTTACTGTGTAAAAGTTGAAGAAGGATTAATGAGCTGAGCAGCTTTCTCCCGAATTATTTAAGTTTGTTCTAATGAGCTTTCCGAGTAAATTTATTTTTCTCTAAAATGTTATGTAATGCTGTAGTACGCCCTTCAGTATGTCCTTATTAGTGGCATTTTAAGCCTTTCTTGATGATTTGTAGTAAAATTGAGTCTTGTTTGAAAAGATTTTGATAGAGCATATAAGTCGGTTAGGGGTGAGACGGCAGCTCGGGGTGGGGTGCATGTGCAGCGAGGGGTGTGGCCGGCAGCCCGCCATTGGCGGTGCACGGTGCATCAGGCCTGCAGCACGCAGAGAGGGCGTTCGTAGAAATGTTACTTGCCGCTGCATGTGCAAAATTTAAAAGCATTTTGATACTCGTGTGCACATCATCAAATATTACGACATAATCCATTTAACAGCGTTACAGCAACCATATCAACCAGACGTTCAATCGTAGACACTGCACCTGCTGAAAACATGTTTCTGTTGCCCTACACCTCGCGCGCAACAAGTGGTTTGTAATTTATACAGTTTGTGGCTCTCATTATTAGACAGTAGGTACAGCACGTCCTTTATCGTGTTGAGAAACTTTGAACGTACCTATGTACGTTCCTTATTTGAATAATAGTTTCTGTCCGTTGCCGCGGGAACTATGTAGTTTTCCGGGATAAAAAGTAGCGTTGACCAGTGTTACCCCCATACCAAATTTTGTTGCAATCCGATCAGTAGTTTTAGAATCAAATCCGGACATACCTACATACAGTCAATTTTTCTAAAAATGATTTGTTTTTGTGTTCAGTATCGTATATTATATTATTATAGTCTCCTTGACTTGACAGTTCATTTTACATTCCAAGTTATAGACGCGGCTTCTTCTACAGACTTATTACTAGTAAAGATTGTCGTGATTTAGTTTAAAAATTATGTCTGTTGTCTGTTGACATCGGCTGCGAGCTGCGATTAGGTGCGGGACGCGCCGCCCCACCGCCGCCGACAAAAATGTCCTATTAAGCGCAGCTGGCTACCTGCGAGCCCTGTGGCCAAAATAAACCGGCGCCGAATTCTCCTCAGTGCGCTTTTTTGCTCTTGCCTAGACTGAGCCTAAAGAAAGACTCGTCGACCTTGAGTCCGCGATTAGCCGGGTTTCGAAGGGGCTGCCTCATGTTCCCTCTTTTCGGGTTACTCCACCAAGCTGTATATTTGATTACCTTGACGATTTCACGAGTATTGTATGACAACGTCGTCTCACAATAAAATTTTGTTCGGTTAGTTGGATAGTATAGGTATCTGGGCGACATAGCTTTGCACGGTTGAAAAAAGGTGAAAATTAATTTGTTTTTTCGGGGGCGCAGCCGGCGTTCATCAATTTATAAGACATTATCAAGGACGTTATCACGTCAAAACTCTCAGATTCTCTTTTCAAAGGCACCGCAAAAATGATGCATGTTGGATATGCTTGATCTCTCAACGTGGGAATAATCATGTCAGCTTACCTAATGTTAAAATACGTTTTGCAATTAAAATACCGTACGGCATACGGGGAGGTAATGATTATATATTACCGAGTCTACCTTTATCCATTACAAAGATATGCCTTAAACCTGATCACCAATTAATTCGCGTTTTTGAAGGGTCGCCAGCACAAATGTGAACGGGGATGCCTTCTAACCTAACGTTCGCAACGACCTCGTACTTTTATTATTATTGGTTGTATAATTTAACCGTTACCCCACTTACTCATCAAGGGTAGCATATTTGCGGTTCGCACTGGTTGGCTCCAAAACTATCCATGCAATAATAACAAGGAAATTTGAATATACATGCAACACAAATACCAATATCCTAATATATTTTAATAAATAGTAAATGTATTTATCTATCTATAAAATATATTGACAGGATGTCCCTTAAGTAGTGGATAATCCTGTAGTGCTAATATGACTGTACAAATGTGAGATTTAAAGTAAGTACCTAATAGTTGCCTGGTTTTCGAGATAATTGACTTTTAAGAAAATTATAATAATTTTTACATCACCCTAATAATTTCTGTACAAAAAGCAATTCAGATATCCCATCAAAACATAAATGTGAATGAGAAGTGATTGAGAGCCAAGTTCAATATTATGTGTCGTTGTCGATTTCACCAACAAAAGAATTGAGATCTATTATAAGGTGCCAAGTTATGCGAGTCACTTGGGATGTATTTAGGGCTAGTTTTCACAGACTAAAATTGGTACACGTATTTAAACCAAACGGTATAAGTCAGTAGAAACAAGAAGTACTGACTCTGTTTACCGTATGAACTAACGAAGATAAGTTGATTGAGACACTTATAACATAGCCTGTACGTGAAAACTAGCCAAGTCAGATCTTGATCTTGAAATACATCCCAAGTTACTCGCATAACTTGGCACCCATATACCTATAGATCTCAATTCTTTTGTTGTTGAAATCGACAACCACACATACTATTGAACTCGGCTCTCATTTCACATTTATGTTTTGATGGGATTGTACTCAATGTAATTATTGTACTCAATTCTATGAGGTATTTAGACGGATTGACATTAAGAGCTATCGATCTGTGACTTACATAACATCAGTTTATAAGCCACATTATAACTAGCCTATAAACTTACCCGTGTTGCATTACATATTTCATTGTTATGGCGTTATGGACAGGACATAGTGGCAGCAACGGTTTTAAAGACCAGTTTCTGACAAGTCGCGTCAAAGAGCAAGATATTGCTCAATAAGATTAGGGACCCCGAGGCAGTGATGGGCGAATTTGGAGCTATGGTCGAGCTCGAATCAGCAGCTGGTGTATAGGCACAATGCACGGGACCTCGGGAGAATGTCGTAATGTGTATTTTGGGTATTAGAGGGGTTGTCTGTTCAGCCGACCGCGCCGTCGCACAGCTGCCACGCCGTTAGAATTTGTTAGAAGTTGGTTCAATTGAAGTGTACGGATCATTTTTTTTACAACTGACGGTGGCACACCAGCATACGGCCCTCTTGTTGTTAATAGGTCACCGTCGCCTATGGACGCTTGCAACACCCCCGAGACATCACTCGCGCGTTGCCTACCTGGAAAGAAACCTTTTTACTCCCTTCTTGAAGAACCTCATGTTGTACTCCATTGGAAATATCTTTACCTCATTCGAGAGTTTAAGTGTTCTGAGTAGAAAAAAACAAGAAGTTTTCTATACGAAATTGAATTATGTATGCGCGCCACTCGTATTGGAAAACTATCGGTCGTAATCCGCATCGTAAATGGATGGCCGAACGTAATACCGCTGCAGTTTGTTGTTGATCTGTGTTGTTGCGGCCGATGGTAGAGTCGAGGCGTTGGCAGCACGTGACGTCACGTGTCGGTGACCAGCGCTAGTTGTGCCGACTGCCGGCCCCGCGGCCCCGCGACGGTCACGGCCGCGCGCGCGCTTCGTGCGTCATTTCATTACGTTAACTAGGTATGTACCTATTCACTCGCTACTTGTCAGACAGATTCAAGAATGCGAGCGTTCTCAAGCTTACGCCTACAGCGACACCCAGTATACCTTCTACATGTGTACACTCACACTACCATGGCTCGCCCGCAGTCGTGCGTGAGATAAAAATACTATAATATACATAGTAACAATATATAATTAAAATAATTACCTTTGTTTAGTGTACATTCAATTTATTTATGAAAAAAAGTCTTCAGATGCATTTAATAGGTTTTTATTTGGCGCAAGGGTGTCTCAAGTCTCACTCAACCCACCAACGGCTAGGCTGCTGACGATCACTATTCTACATGTCACGACCATGCTAACCATCCGTCTCCCAAGATATCGAGCGGGAGGCTATTGGCCATGAAGTCTCTTTACTTTGTTGATCATAATAGAGTGGTTAGACATATGCCTTTTAGTTATTAAATATCCATAGCCAAGTGTCGATTGCCTTATGAACTCATCGGTAATCTCCGGCCGGGTCGGTGCTATGCTATCCCACGACCGTAAGGCTGCCGGCAGGCACATTGTGATGCAAAACCCCCATATTATGTCGCTGTTGTAAAGCGTGTCGGCAGACAGCTTTGATGCCATGCCATCAGAGATGTGCACTGGACAGGAGTCTTTCGTTTAACTTGGGAAAGGGGCTCGTGATCCTTTACAAAATAAACATAAAAGATTACTACTTACCTATCATGTTTTGACCGTAAAGTTATAGCTGAATTTTACCCTCATTAATTCTCTAAACTACGAATAGGAAGCTTGCAGAGTTATACTTACGAGGGTTGATCCAAAAGTAATGATAATCAGTATTAAAGACACATAAAATGTTTAATAAAATATTTTATTTTTCTACGTAATCTCCTTCCAAGTCTACACACTTAGACCATCGTTTCTCCAGACCACGAATTCATTTTTAAAAAAAATCTTTTTCTTGACCCTCCAAAAATGCCTCCACAGCGGCCATTACCTCGTTATCATTTAAAAATTTGTTGCCTCTAAGATCTTCCTTCAGCCGTGGAAAGAGATCAAAGTCGCTGGGGGCTAGGTCTGGCGAATATGGGGGGTGTTCCAGCAATTCGAACCCTGAATCACGGATGGCAGCCATCGCAACGCCGGCCTTGTGGGGCGGTGCGTTGTCCTGGTGAAACAGGATGCCAGCTTGAAGTTTACCCCGCCGCTTTTCTTTGATTGCCTCTCTCAATCTGCGTATTTGGTCAGCGTAGTAGGAGCCCGTAATAGTGGTTCGCTTTTCCAGGTATTCGATCATTATGACTCCCTCAGCATCCCAAAACACTGAAGCCATGACCTTACCAGCGGAGCTTGCTACCTTGAATTTCTTCGGTGTAGGGGAAGACGCTCGCTTCCAGGTCATGGATTGCTGTTTGGTCTCAGGATCGAAATGGTGGATCCAAGACTCGTCCATGGTTACAAACCGACGCAAAAATGTTTCGGGATCAGTTTGATATTTGTCAAGATTAGACTTCGAAATCTCACATCGTATTTTATTTTGTTCAGCCGTTAACGTTCTAGGCACCCAACGAGCGGAGACTTTTTTCATGTGAAGTTCATCAGTTAAGATTATTTGAATGCTGCCATACGAGATGCCTGTGAGCTCAACTAGATGCCTGATAGTCATCCTTATATCTGTTAAAACGAGATCATGAATTTTTTTGACGTTTTCTCCAGTAATGGAGCGTCAGATGGACGGCCTTCGCGATGTTCATCTTGAGTGGATGTTCTTCCCAAGTTAAACTCCTTTGACCACCGTGCCCTCCTTTGACACACTGTGGAATACGGTGGAGCGGACTCCCATTAATTCAGCGTATATATCTTTAGTACATATTTTTTCAAACAGAAGTATTTAATAAACGCTCTGACCTCAGTTTTCTCCATTTTTGCGTTATTGTTCCGACTGCTCCACAGTGATTCGAATAGAACAAGCTAGCTGGACAAAAGTCACTTCGGAATTTCCGAGAAATGATTATAGAGAGTGATAAACAACATTCTGCTAATTACGAATTATCATAATTAGTTACACTGACATTAACTAATGATGAGTACCAAACATCTTATTTAAGGAGAAAAGGGTAAGTGCATTATTTCATTCCATATTTTGCTCTTCTTGCGACACCACATAATATATTTTTTTTACTACTGTGCCTAATATAATTAAATGGTGGATTTTGAAACTAACGGTGAGTACTATATATTTTATATAAAACCTGGTACATAACATTGTTTATTCTTGTGTTAATAATGCCGATATCTTGAACATCGCCTTTTTTTTGTTGTTTTTATAATTTATCAGTCTAAAAGTTGTATGCCCTCATCTGCCCCCGGTCTAGAATTCATATATATCGTAGCTTAGACCATTGGATTTCTAAAAATACCAATTTCTGTCTATACACTTTTGTACAACTAATTTTTTTTTTAATAGCTTTAAATAATTTAGGATTACTGTATGACATATACGCATTTTTTAATTATTCATGTATTTAAACATAAGGCTCTTTTGTCATTATTTGTTTTATGTGCTATTTATAACATTTTAGCTATAATTTTACACAAAATTAATTTTATTGGACATAAAAAAGTTTTTTATTACAAATTTTCTACTGTACTATAATACAGCATGCTTAAATTATACTTTTATTAACAAAATACTCAAAACATGAGTAAATACAAGCAATGGAGTCAGAAATCTCAAGTAAATAATTTTGTCCAGCTAGCTTGTTCTACTCGAATCAATGCTCGTGAAAAAACAGCTCCAACTCTCTGACAGATACATACTTTTATTTACTAAGGAGTCTTTATGGCCAGTAACGGCATACCTATTTATTTTAATCCGATTCAATAAGTATTCAGTTATCATTACTTTTGGATCACCCCTCGTACTACTACTACTACACTTAAGCCTATTTGCGTCCCACTGCTGGGCACAGGCCTACTAGCATCACGAGAGAGGGTTTGGGCACGTTTGGGCTATACTTACTATATATACATAGGTACACTTATATATATATGGTGGGTCAGAAAATATGGCAAATAATTAACCCACAGTATCGGCTATCGATTCTAATCTAAGTATATTGTATAAGTCTTTAATTTTTTTTGAGTTGGTAAAAAAAAAATTGTATATGGGATTGATTGTGTGAGCGACGCCAGAATCCTATACAAATTTTTTTTTTTTACCAACTCAAAAAAAATTAATGACCTTAATTATTTGCCATATAGTATAATGAGCGCGATGTGTGTTTGTCTTTATCATCACACTCTAATTTAAGTACCTATAACTAAGTCCCTTAGGCTTGGCAACCAGTGTGGATCTGGCATAAATGAATTAGTAATTGATAAACCTTTATAGATAAATAAGGTCCGAGCTGCGAGGCGAAGTAGGTAAACGATATTGAGGATGCCGCAGCCGGCGCGGGCGCCGCCGTTAGGCCGCGGATCCGGTCATTGCCAAGGACACTCGGCGTCGCCAAAATGGAATTGATCATTATTAAGAGGGGTGTTTTACCGTTTATATCATCTTAAAGGTACTTTAAACGCGCTAAACTTGTATATTTATTTATCTATTTATTTGTTTATATAAAAGCGATACGGCTCTAAGCTAAGGGCTTTCGCCCACGGCTACATTTTGTAGCGATGCTGCCGCGCTACTCATATCGCTATCCTTTTAACTCATTGATGTAAAAAAGGTCAATTGCAATGATTGCGGAAGCGTATTTTAAAATCAATTCTAAAATCATAATTTTCTTTAGTGCATTTTTTATATATTTTATTGGTTATTATCCTAATCGGGACGGAGACATATCCAAAAAATCAATGATCATCGAAATCTGTTCAGCCGTTGTCTTGTTAGAAGTGGTGTAACTGACACGACTGTTTTATGTAGGTAGGTACGAGTAGGTATATAGGCTCGGAGATGCTTAGTTCTGCTAGAAAGCTGTAATTTTGCATGAATATACCTACATAATATTAGTTACGCCGATTTTGTTTTATTGCAATAAAGTGGCAATTCGACTTTGACTTAGGTACGGTACGGTACGGTACGGTACGGGTGTCATGCGACCCGAAGCAGCAGACCTTGTTTTCTTCGACCATGGCCA
>OZ020272.1:9342540-9374813 GCA_963971205.1 Aethes cnicana
CACCGGGCGCGGCGGCGCGGCGCGCCCGGCTCGCGTCTCCATCGACCGCACACTTAATAATCTCTTATCAATTAATAATGATTAACAAGTAGATATTTTTTTAGGGTCAATTTAAACTCTTGGTTTTTATTTCATTATGAAAGACCGTTACGATTCGGTTACCGAACTGTGAAACCTCTGTGCCCTTTTGGGCACAGAGGGTATTCAGCCGAGCAAAGTTCTTGGAAGGGCGTTTTCCTCGATGGATCGACATCTCGACTCCGACTTAATTTTGAGGTGAAGCGGGACACGAGGCGGATGACGCCTGTACCAGACGAAGTAGGCGGCGTCGGGCGACCGCCCTCCGCGGGCCCCGGCGAGCGCCGAGCACGCCGCACGGGCGCGGGGCGCCGTGGCACGGACCCACTAACAAATATACTTCACGAACTGCCGTTGCTTGTAGCGATTAAAACGAACACGCTACGCTATGTCGATAAGATATGAAACTTGGAAAATATGTACACAATAATACGTTCTCTGGTTTACCTGACAAATGTTGCAATCTCAAATATCGTTCTACATAGGTACTTTTTATTAGGTACATTTTCTTCATTTTCTGAGACGTTTAAAGTACTGATAGGTAATTCATTTGAAAAAGAGTAAGACTCTACCCCATTCTGTAATCATGATTCAAAATATCACTTGCCTATAAGTACCTAAATGTTTTGAAAAAATCTAGTGAGTAAGTACTTAATTAGGTACCTACACTACAATAGTTTGCTTTCGTAACATACTTACTAAAATTAGGGAGGGGACACAAATGTCGAGTACCTGTTATAGGTACCTACCGTCGGCCCAGTCGCTAATTAACAGTCGGCCAAATAAATAAACACCTAGGTATATAAAGTATCCTATCTTATCTTACTAACATAATAAAGCTGAAAGTTTGTTTGGATGTTTAGATGTTTGTTTCACGCTAATCACGCTAAAACGGCCCAACCAATTTTCATGAAATTTGTCAAACAGATAAGTAGTTTGTAACCTGGAATAACACAGGCTACTTTTTATTGTGATATTTAGTATTTATAAGCAATTATTTTCAATTTTATCGTGATTTGGTGGTATAGATGGCGCCACGGTGTCGCAGTCTAAGTTGATCGGTCAACCTGAGTGACCATTTTACCTTTACGTTTTTTTTAGCTTTTAATGCACTAACTTTTGAGAGTATGACAGCGTGTAGGTAAGGTACACATTTTGGTCTAATTTGGAGGGCAAGTTTAGTACGAAATTCTCTGCAGACGAAGTCAGAGTAAAAGCTCGTAAAGTTATAGGTATATACCTATAAAACAAAGTCGTGTTAGTTACACCACTTATAACTCAAGAACGGCTGAACCGATTTCGATGATCTTTGTTTTTTTGTTTCCGCCCCGAATAACCATTAAAATATAATGATGATTTTAAATATGATTGTAAATTTGCTTCTACTATCATTCGCAATTGACAGCTCACGTCACGCATGACTGTTACAGCCCGTTCATACGGTGTCAAGTTTTGTCGTATCTTAGGATCTACTAACTATCAGATCCTGCAAAACGGGGGCGGTAAGAAGTTTGCCGGGTCAGCTCGTAAATTTATATTTATTTCAACGATTATATTTTACCTTCGGGCGTACATAGACAACTAGCGAACCTAACTACTGCTACTAGCAAAATTGGATATTGGGGGCAAATCTAAGACATCGGAGGTCACAACCGAATGACAGTATGTATATATTTATTTGAATGCCCGTCTTAATTTGCGGCTGAGCCGATGGGGGTCTCCGCTACGCGGGGCCCCTTTTTATAATCTAAGCAATTACCCTTCGGGTCGGGCGTATATACAAACCTACCTACTGCTACTAGCAGAATTGGACATTCGGGGACATTGGGGTCAAGGGTAGCATGTTCATCAGTTCCATGTAAAGAAAAAGTTGAAATTTTCAAACTTTCCAGTCAATAAAATAATCGATTAAAAAAAAATCTAATTCAGGGAACAGATGGCCATCGGGAAATCTCGAAAATTCAAGACCCAAACTCACCAGCGTCACAATCAATTATGGAATTTAATGACTGACGTGTTATTAAGCTGTTCACCGCTGCTTTGGAGGATGCTTTCAAGATGCTGGACTGGAAAGGTCGAGGCATCAATGTTAATTATATATCTCACCTTCGATTTGCCGATGTTATTGTAATCATGGCTGAGACAGTGGAAGGAGAGTTTCCGATCGAGTTGGTCTTAAAATGAACATGGACAAGACGAAAATCATGTCTAATGTCCACGTTGTGCCAACTCCCGTTATAATCGGAGGCCCTGCGCGCTCGAAGTTGTTGACCATTATGTATACCTGGGACAAACAGTCCAGTTAGGTAGGACCAACTTCGAGAATGAGGTCAATCGGCTGGACAGCGTTCGGGAAGATTCGCAGTGTATTCGTTCAAATTACCACAGTGTCTTAAGTGTCGAAAGTGTGTTGCCAGTGATGGATGACTTGTTTCCGACACGTGGCCGCTAACGATGGGCCTGAAGTAAGTAAAAAACCGTAAGAAGACTGAAGGTCACGTAAAGGGCAATGGAGAGGGCTATGCTCGGGGTTGCTCCGCGTGATAGAATCAGAAATGAGGATATCCGCAGTAGAACTAGGGTCACCGCCATAGCCCGAAGAATTGCGAGCCTTAAGTGGCAATGGGCGGGGCACATTGCTCGCAGGACTGATGGCTGATGGGGTCGGAAAGTTCTCAAGTGGCGTTCGCGTATCCCGGGAGACGAGCTGTCGGTAGGCCTCCACCAAGATGGAGCGACGACCTTGTGAAGGTCGTGGAAAACCGGTGGAAGCGACTAGCACAGAACAGGACCGGACTAAGTGGTGAGCCTTAGGGGAAGGCTGTGTCCAGCAGTGGACGTCTTTCGGCTGAAATGGTGATGATGATGATGAAGAGTTGTGTATTGAAAATTCAACAATATACCTACATCATCCACACTCATAATTGTATTAGCCATGTGTAAGTGCGTTTTTGTCCTACCCTTCACGTCAAAACGACTGGACCGGTAACATTTTGATGAAAATTTTAAAATAGTTTCGAGATACTGGAAATAACATGGGATTTTATTTTTTATTCCGATATTTTCATGGGAGCGGGTTTTCTACGGGCCAAACTAGAACTCAGTAGCAGAATCTAGTATTAAGGCCGTTCATAGACCCAGCTCAGCCGTCACTGTCACTCGTGGGCCGAGTGAAAGAGAAAGCGCTACGCACAGAACGCCCGATTTAGTTACTTTTTAACACGTTTTAATTTCTATAAAAATACCGTCTAAAAACATGGCATTTATAAAGCTGTCAATGTACGAGGGGTGATCCAAAAGTAATGATAACTGAATACTTATTGAATCGGATTAAAATAAATAGGTATGCCGTTACTGGCCATAAAGACTCCTTAGTAAATAAAAAAATAAAAAATTTAAAATATGTATCTGTCAGAGAGTTGCAGCTGTTTTTTCACGAGCAGTCGGAACAATAACGCAAAAATGGAGAAAACTGAGGTCAGAGCGGTTATTAAATACTTCTGTTTGAAAAAAATGTGTACTAAAGATATATACGCTGAATTAATGGGAACACTGGGCGAGTCCGCTCCACCGTATTCCACAGTGGCACGGTGGTCAAAGGAGTTTAACTTGAGAAGAACATCGCGAAGGCCGTCCATCTGACGCCATTACTGGAGAAAACGTCGAAAAAATTCATGATCTCGTTTTAATAGATAGAAGGATGACTATCAGGCATCTATTTGAGCTCACAGGCATCTCGTATGGCAGCATTCAAATAATCTTAACTGATGAACTACACATGAAAAAAGTCTCCGCTCGTTGAGTGCCTAGAATGTTAACGGCTGAACAAAATAAAATACGATGTGAGATTTCGAAGTCTAATCTTGACAAATATCAAACTGATCCCGAAACATTTTTGCGTCGGTTTGTAACCATGGACGAGTCTTGGATCCACCATTTCGATCCTGAGACCAAACAGCTATCCATGACCTGGAAGCGAGCGTCTTCCCCTACACCGAAGAAATTCAAGGTAGCAAGCTCCGCTGGTAAAGTCATGGCTTCAGTGTTTTGGGATGCTGAGGGAGTCATAATGATCGAATACCTGGAAAAGGGAACCACTATTACGGGCTCCTACTACGATGACCAAATACACATATTGAGAGAGGCAATCAAAGAAAAGCGGCGGGGTAAACTTCAAGCTGGCATCCTGTTTCACCAGGACAACGCACCGCCCCACAAGGCCGGCGTTGAGATGGCTTCCATTTGTGATTCAGGGTTCGAATTGCTGGAACACCCCCCATATTCGCTAGCCCCCAGCGACTTTTATCTCTTTCCACGGCTGAAGGAAGATCTTAGAGGCAACAAATTTTTAAATGATGGCGAGGTTATGGCCGCTGTGGAGGCATTTTTGAAGGGTCAAGAAAAAGTTTTTTTTTTTAAAGGAATTCGTTCTCTGGAGAAACGATGGTCTAAGTTTGTAGACTTGGAAGGAGATTACGTAGAAAAATAAATTATTTAATTAAACATTTTATGTGTCTTTCATACTGATTATCATTACTTTTGGATCACCCCTCGTATGCATATAATATGGATATTTTTTCTGTTATATTTAGTTTTACACTGTTTCATATAATAAACTGGAGTAAAATTGGATTAAAGGTTACTTTGGAATTAAATTGTATCGAGCGAAGTTTCGTGAAACGTGTAACGAAAGCTGTCAATGTAAGGATAATATAATCAAATATAACACATGTTTTTTTCATATTTTTAACTTTTAACATTTCTTAGAAAAGTATGATATTAAATGAGCAATTTGACGATGCTGGGTCAGGGAATGGCCTTAAAATAAAAACTTAGTGTAATTTGATTCTTATACAAGACAAATAAAAATAGAAATATGTCCAGCGGTTAAAGCGTGAAGAGAGTAGAGACAGAGGGTTGCTCTTGCATTTATAATATTAGTATGAATGTGTTCAGTAATACATACATACATACATAATATCACGCCTTTTTCCCATAGGGGTAGGCAGAGACCACTTATTTCCATTTGCTACGACTCTTGCATACTTCTCTCGCTTCTTCAACTTTCATCCCGTTCCGCATACATGCTCGTCGGTTTAAAGTACTTTTGACCTGGCCTTTAATCAGATTGTCCTGAATTTGATCCAAGAACATTCGCCTCGGTCTTCCTCTTCCAGCACCTCCATTCACACTAGCCATATAAATACTTTTTGTCAGTCTTCTCTCATTCATCCTTTCCATATGCCCAAACCAATATAGCATACCTTTTTCTATTTCAGTAATAATTTTTTTAGTTCAGTAATAATTGTGTAAATACTTAGTAGGTGACATAAATTTATCGGCGGCAATTTTGCTGTATCTCGATGGGCTGTGTGTGTTAGCTTCTACCCGCGACTTCGTCCGCGTGATATTCGGTAATAGCGTTCCCGCGGGAACTATGCATTTTTCCGGGAAAAAAAGTAGCCTATATGTTGACCAGTGTTATAAACTACCCCCATCCCATATCAAAATTTGTTGCAATCCGTCAAGTAGTTTTCCAGTTAAAGCCGGACATATAGATAGGTACAGCCAATTTTTGCTAAAAATTGCTTTTTGACTTGAAAGTTTCTTTTAATTTTCAATTTTCATACCTACGCGACTGCTTCTACAGACTTATTATTACTACAGATTATACAAAGTAAGCCTATTAGGGCTTATTTTTCAATCGTCAGATATAATTTATTCGTCGAATAGTGCATAGTGTGCATAGGTACAAAATTTGAATTCCTTCTGGAATAAATTCGAATTTTGTATGGACTATCCGAAGAATAAATACCCATTAGTTATCTGACGATTGAAAAATCATCCCTAAGACAAATGTTAGTAGGTAGTTAAGTTAACTAATGTTAAAAATTCTAAGAAAAAAAAAAACTGTCGACTCGATAGAAATACCTACGTTAAATCGATAGTTGCGCCTCACTAGAGTGCCGCGCTCCCCTCGGGCCCCGAGCAGAACCACGCCCAGCGCGCGCATTCTCAAACAAAATCCGCACGGAATGGATGCATAGAGAATCGACTCGGCGTCGTTCGCGTTTAGTCATACACGCCAAGTGGCACATCAGTCGGGCAGGCATCGACGGGCTCAGTTGAGAAGTGATCTTGATAGCCGGCGCACCGTACGCACGGCGGCGCCCACGTGCTACTCGCGTCCATCCCTTCTCCCGCCACCCCGGGCGAGGCCACCGCTCGCTCGGCGAAGCGACGCCGCTGTCCGCCGACACTCCGCCGCCACCGGTCACATTCCGCGCCGTGCCGTTCCATTCCGAGCGGTGTCTTTCCTACTTCGGACCATACAAATTATGTAATACGAAAATAAACAGATCCATTGAATCCCGAGCAACAACAACCACGTGAGCACACCGGCCGGCTTGACACTGGGATATACACGTCGCGCTACGCTGCCCCATAGCACTTTCGAGGCAGTTTACCTACTCCGTTTCGCTGAACCCAGCCCGGGAATATCTAGGACGTGGTTCACGTGGTCAACTCAAGATTAAGTGGTGTTTAACTCAATCGTACCATCATTTTAAACATACGATATTTTGTCAAACTTTTGTGTCGTTTACTCAAGTGGTTTACTCAAAATGTCTAATTCCGTGGAGCAACAATTTAGCGAACTAAATCTGTCACAAGAGGACCATGACCAAATATTTGAACAGGAGGATCACCAGGACCTAAGGTGAGTACAGCAATGGCGCCACGGTCGGTAGGTAGGTACCTACTCTGTAGGTAGAGACGCACGCACGCATTGATCGTCGCCGGCCGGCAGGGCGATGAAAAATTTAAAATATCCGAACTCTGTAGATACCTACCTATCTATACTTAATATTAGTCAAGCAAATTCTGTTTCCGACGGCCTTAAGATTTATTTCTAAGCTGATAGGTACTTATCATATGATGACACTCAACAGTTGTTGACATAAATCTTATACTACTTATTAAACGAGCGACATTTATATTATAATCACTATCACTACATATTATTAACGAAGTACCCGCGTCTGTCTGTCTGTTCTCGATAAACTACAAAAACCACTGGACGAATTTTGATGCAGTTTTCACTATTAGTTAGTGGTTCCTGGGGAAGGTTTAGTATATATATAATGTGTTAAAGTTTTCTGTAAATTAGATGAAATACGACGATGTTAGTTCAAGATGGCGGAAAAAATCAAGCCGACTGGGTGGGAGCTTTCATAGTCGAACGCTGCCTTTATAACAAAACAATGTAGGTATGGATGGAGGAATGTTCCTCTTATTTAGGTCTACAGAAAAGTCCACTATGGTAGAGGAGAGGTATGTCTATCTTCTAAGGATAGCATAAGTACCTACTATACCCCTTCCCATTTTGATTACTAAAAATCGTATCACCATAGTTAATTGTCTGTTTTAGCTGTTCCTTTAGATTTAAAAAACTTGCTGTTTCATAAATTGGATTTCATGAAATGATTTCGATGAAAAAAACCGGCCAAGAAGCGAGTTAAACTCGCGTGGAGAGGGTTCCGACCCTTGATTATTTTCAATGTCGTCATTTTTAAACCGTTTTACAAGATAATACAAGTTCTTTTTTATGATAGATTTCAAATAGGTACTATGGACTTCTTAATAATTTTCCTGTAATCTATAATAGGTCAATAACTATTCTCCGTATTTTTTTCCAAAATTTTAGGCCCCGTGGTTTCTGAGATGTTTAAAATTCATTTATTTTCGTTACACGCCCGTCTTTGGGTCACAAACTTACAAGAAGCCAAACCTTACCTTCCAAATTTCAACTTAATCGGTCCAGTAGTTTCAGAGAAAATCGACTGTGACGGACGGACGGACAGACACACGAGTGATCCTATAAGTTATTACCTCTTGAGGTTCAGAATCCTAAAAAAATCGTGAAGTTGCGTCTTCTAATCCTATTTAAACGGTATTATATGTTTAGTTTTTTAACGCAGATATCTATAATTAACCGACTTCAAAAAAAGGTGGTCAGAAATTCGTCGTTTTTTTTTATGTACCTATGTTACCAAAAATAAATAATAGATGTTAATCGATTTCGAGGATTCTTTTTTGTTCGAAAGGTGGTACTTCCAAGTTGGTCCCATATTAATTTGGTTCAGTTCTGATGATGGTATCCATGAGAAAATGAGGGAACTCCTCAAAATTCGCTAGCACGTAGATGATTTGGGTGTCAATTTCGAAGATTTAAGAATCTTATGTACTTCTATGGTAATGTTTGGAAACTGTAGCCGAAATTTTTTTTTTTAATAAAAAAAAAAAACACCTTCAAACTCCGACAGACTGCGAAGTCGGTGTCAAGTGAACCGACCCAAAGAAATGATAATCATATAGTAAACTTGACATTGACATCGCAGTCTGTCGGAGTTTGAAGGCGGTTTTTATTCTTTTTTTTATTATATACACTATTTTATCATAATCATACTAAAAAGTTTCCTTTTATTTAGTTCATGATATATATTTTTTTAATCTTCATTTTTCTGATTTTCTACGTACCTATATCGCCCACATGCCGGGGTCGTTTTTCTCGCTCCCTCCAATGCAAACAGACATGCTCCGCTGGCTGAGTGAGACAGTTGCCTGCCTCGATTGCTCAAGGTCATTAGCTCTAGTCAGCGTCTTTAGCGTCAATGTCAAATAGGTGCTAGGTAAATGGTTACAAAGATTATTTTCCATTCGACGGGCACTGTCCCTATGCTCGTTAAACTAATCGATTGAACTGATTGAACACTAGGTATTTAGATTAAAAAACTCTGACAGTTTAAATTTTCACAGATGATGTAGGTAGATATTTCTGTTGCCGCTATAAGAACAAACACTAAGACAGAATAAAATATATATTTAAGGTTCTACCATACAACAGACGACACCATGATTTCTTTGCCGTTTTTAGGGTTCCGTACCAAGAGTGAAAAACGGATCCCTATTAATATGCTTCCCATGGCTGTCTATCTGTCACACAAGGAACTATCTCTTGAACGGAAATAGAGAACTGAAATTTTCACAGAACGTGTACTGTGGCCGCTATCAAAAAAAAAGGTAATAAATGCATATATAAATGTACGTCTTCAATTCTTCATACAAGGTGCTGTTTTTTTTCTACGTCTGACTTCTGGCGCTCTATCTAATAAAATAATTCGTTATTAGTTGACACTAGAAATTTTCACAAAATGCGCGTTAATGATTAGTCTATCACAACAAATACTGAAAAAGTCAATAAATTTATTCCCAATGTAGAATTTCATACAGGAAAAAAAAACATTTTTTAAAATGATACACTGGCAACGGCAACATATATCTATGAGGCCTAATAATAAATAAATGACTGGGGCTCATGACTACAGATTCCCAATCGTACAGATTCTCTAATCTACGGATTCCCAATTTAACAGATAACCAATTACACAGGTTCCCAATTTAACAGATAACCAATTACACAGGTTCCCAATTCTACATATTCTTTATTCCACAGTTTCTTATCTGACTACTATTTTACCGGTAAGGGTCCACTCAGTCCGTTAGGTGTGAATGTAGGTTAGGTTCGTTAGTTAGCTATATACGCCCGAAGGGCAAACTACCTAGAAATAGGGGCCCCGCGTAGCGGGGACCCGTCGACCCAGTTACATTCCTTGTATTATTTTGTAGAATACCAATTATGTAGAATTGGGAATCTGTGGAATTGTGAATATGCAGAATCAATATTCTGTAAAATTTAAATTATGTAGAATTGGGAAATTGTACACTTGGGAATGTGTAGAAATAGAAATCTGTAGACATGGTATTCTGTAAAAGAAATCTGTAGAACTGGGAACAATTCAAATAAATCAGATTAAAAAAAAAGATTCTATGAGGCCATTTTGAAACGACATCTGTCGCTGGTGTGTAAACTAAATTAAGATTAGTTAAAAAAATAATGGTACTTAAATAATTTGATGAATTAATAATTCTATACTGACTGATGTTCTCTCAATTCAGATATGAAATTTCTTGAAATTGTCTTCTAATCAGAGTTCCAACAAAATTTTCTTAGTTCGGCTGCCGAACCGATCGTCGATCGATCCTGCCTGATAAGATAGGGTAACATACTATAAGTACCTACTTAGTGTTTTGATTATTTAGATTTTTTTCACCAATTGTGCATGCATAAGGGTCACATAGAGACGCTCAGTTGTACGGAACCCTACATATGCGATCCTTACACGCATTTGACTATTTTTTTATATAGCAATATTGAGAAATCAATAAAAACAGCGAAACATTTGACAGCTATATGCGACGTTGTCAATTTTCGGGATAAACCCTTTTTAATTACAAAAAATTAGGCTCGTGAAAGTGAACTGTATTCGAACGTGTATTTCCGCACAAACTTGCGTTGCGTCTATCTGAGTCTATTTGTTTTTCACGTTATACACGTCTTATAAATTGATGAACGCCGGCTGCGCCCACGAAAAAACATGACGCAACAGTAGCGTCGTAGCGTTACGTGACGTTATCACGCATAAAATTATCGTCCGTAAACGTTCGACTTTACAGACAACATTTTTTTTGTTAGAATTGGTTATGAAACAATATAACATCGGAATTTCTTATAAAGCTATAGGTACCTAACAAATGAATTGCTTTCACTGGTGATAATTATCAAGAAGCGTAACTATCTTGATTTTTTTTTCTAAAAATCGTTTTTTTTTGTGTTCAGTATCGTTTGCATAGTCCCCTCGACTTGATAGTTTCTTTTAATTTTCAAATTTCAGACGCGACTTCTTCTACAGATTTATTATTAGTATAGACTTGCTAAAAGTAGGCTATAATATGTTGACGAGTGTTATAAACTACCTCTATACCAAATTTTGTTGCAATCCGTCCAGTAGTTATCGAGTTAAATCCGGACATAGGTATATACATACATACACACATATACAATAAATAAATTGTTTAAAAATACACTGCGTTTGGCTCGCCATCTAGCTTCAAGTAGCGGAGCAACTGCTAAATGTCGATCTAGTGTTAACCCGGGTTTCGGAGCACGCACTACAGTATAGACTCTGCCACTCTTCTTGTCTCATTTCTCCCTGGCGCTATCGAGCTTACACCTACAGCGACATTGTAGGTACATGCATGTGTAATCTAATCTCTCACAACACTACCATGGCATAAGCACACGGAGCGATAATATATTATTCATATTTCAAAATATGCGGAAATATATATTACAGTATAGCTAAGCTCCACACACACACACACACAGCGAAAGATGGTTAAATGTATATTTTGCCATCATGGCCGCTGAGTCCTTCAATATAAGGGGTGATGGCCATGAAGCTGACCACCCCATTTTTTCTACCCACAAAAGGCATCGCTAAATCGTTAGTTCATCGTTGGTTCACGTTAGTTCACATAGTTAAATCGTTAGGATCACATGACTTCATGGATTTTTTTCAAAATCTTTGTGGGGCGAGCCAGATTCACGATAGCCACCCCATTCAAAAAATGTCCAATTTTTTTTCACTATATAGCTAGATAATCGTTAGTTCACGTAAGTTCACCATAAAATATCGTTAGGACCACATCGCAACATTTTTTTTTTAATTTTTGAAGTGTGGTGGCCGAGTTCACGCTAGCCACCCCACAGTCGCTATCGCAAAATAAAAATTACACGCGGCTTAGGCATCGTTAGTTCACGATAGTTCAGCCATCAGAAAGGTTAGGACCACATTAGATTAGCCAGAAAAAATTAAAACATAAATCTCTATCAGGAACAAATTTACCGCCATACGAAATGAAACCTTATTGCCACACTTTAAGGTTCACTTTCGTATGGCAACGAATTGCCAAATATTTGTGGGGCTGGCCAGCTTCACGCTAGCCACCCCATTCAACAAATGTCCAATTTTTTTCACTATATAGCTAGACAATCGTTAGCTCACGTAAGTTCAGCATAAAAAATTGTTAGAACCACACCGCAACATTTTATTTTTTATTTTTCTAGTGTGGTGGCCAAGTTCACGCTAGCCACCCCACAGTCCCTATCTCAAAATAAAAATTGCATGCGGTTTAGGCATCGTTAGTTCACGACAGTTCATCCATCAGCAAGGTTAGGACCACATTAGATTAGCCAGAAAAAATTAAAACATAAATCTCTGTCAGGAACAAATGTACCGCCATACGAAATGAAACCTTATTGCCAAACGTTAAGGTTCACTTTCGTATGGCAACGAATTGCCAAATATTTGTGGGGCTGGCCAGCTTCACGCTAGCCACCCCATTCAACAAATGTCCAATTTTTTTCACTATATAGCTAGACAATCGTTAGCTCACGTAAGTTCACCATAAAATATCGTTAGCACCACATCGCAACATTTTTTTTTTAATTTTTGAAGTGTGGTGCCCCCGCAGTATTATCAGCTTGGTGTGACAAGCGACTGAAGTCACAAATCCGGCACCTTCTTTGGCACCACGACAACGGCTCGCCAAACAAGCCCGCCAGAACACTTGATTTTTTTTAATTAAAAAATGTGTTTATCTTGACTCGCCCACCATATTTCCCTAATTTAGCACCTTAAGAATTTAACTTGTTCCCCAAAATTAAAGAAAAAAATTAAGGAAAGAGATCTGAGTGCAAGGAAGATGCACTAGCTGCCTGGATTTTCTTCATTTCCGAGGTAATTGGAAAAGAGTGGACAGAGATATTTTCCAAGTGTTTTAAACGCAAGGAACAGTGTACACATGCTCATTATGAATACTTTGAAAAGATAGATATCAACAATAAAAAATAAAAAAGCCGTGGTGACCTAGTTAGTAAAAGCCGTGGTGGCCTAGTGGTTCGACGTACCGCCTCTCATGCAGAGGGTCGGGGGTTCGATTCCGGCTCGCTTACTTATGTGCGAAATTCAATTTGAATTTACCACTGAACTTTTCGGTGAAGGAAAACATCGTGAGGAAACCTGCATGCATCTGCGAAGCAATTCAAAGATGTGTGTGAAGTCCCCAATCCGCACTGGGCCCGCGTGGGGACTATAGACCTAACCCTCTCGTGACGAGAGGAGGCCTGTGCCCAGCTGTGACGTTTTGACGTTCCATAGCTTCTCAATAGGTATCCCTTTTGCGTCCGGAATGAGTCCTTGGAATTGCAAAATAATATTCTGCCGCGTAATTTCAGTAGTTCGTAGTAAAATTCTACATTAGAAAGTGATTTGGAAATTGAGTTTCGTTTGCGCCCGTCCTCGTAGCCATAGATTTCGGCAAATCATTGCTTCGCTTGAGACGCTAATAAAAAGCCAAACAAAAGCCGGACAGGCCGGACATATAAATATTTGACCGGACACAACTCGAAAAAGCCAAACATGTCCGGCTAAATACAAACAGATGGCAACCCTACATTTGCGTCTTTTTGAAGTCGTTTTTTTTTTCTTTTTTTTTTAATTCCTTTTTTAAGTCACGCAAGAATCTAAATATATAAAACTCAAAGGTGACTGACGGACTGACATAGTGATCTATCAACGCACAGCCCAAACCACTGGACGGATCGGGCTGAAATTTGGCATGCAGGCAGATGTTATGACGTAGGCATCCGCTAAGAAAGTATTTCCCGAAATTCCCACGGGAACGGGAAAAAACGGGATTTTTCATTTTAATATTTCTGCGCATACGAAGTTGCGGGAAAAAGCTAGTTAAGTATACTAATAGCTTCTGCCCACGGCTTCGCCCGCGTGGAATTCGGATATCGCGTCCTCGCGGGAACTTTGCGTTTTCCCGGGGTAAAAAGTAGCCTATGTTATATGATAGGAACCGTGGTGGCCTAGTGGTTCGACCTACCGCCTCTCATGCCGAGGATCGGGGGTTCGATTCTGGCTCCTCTAAGTTCCGCACGTAAGTAACGTGCGAAATTCAATTTGAATTTACCATGTGCTAGCGTCACACTAGCGTAGCTAGTGTTAGCTTTTCGGTAAAGGAAAACATCGTGAGGAAACCTGCACGCATCTGCGAAGTACTTCAAAGACGTGTGTGAAGTCCCCAATCCGCACTGGGCCCGCGTGGGGACTTAGCCCAAACCCTCTCATGATGAGGGCAGGCCTGTGCCAGTGTGTAAGTTAAAATGCTTTTACATCAACCTTGGCCGTAAAGTGGGATTTTCTGCTCGCTACGCGGAGAGAAAATCTCACTTCTTGGCCAAGGCAAGACGTAAAACTTTTGACAAACCACGGGCGGTAATTCGTAAATAGCCTGTAATATTTGTTTGTATGTTTTCTAAGAATGTCGTTTGTATGTGCATGTCTGTTTCTGAATAAACTTTTCTTTATCTTTAAAGCCCCAGATCGCATATTTATGGCCCTCACCTTCGGTTCCACAGAAACCTGCGATCTGGACATTTACGAATTAACCACCCTAGGTCTGTAATGTACTACTATAATATGTTCCTGCTAGTATACTTAGGTATTTATTTAGGTCTTACTTGTATGTAAGTACCTAACCTTTGAACAACGAAATACTTTTTTATTTGATTGTTTGTAAGATAGTGTAATGTAGGTACCTCGACGTTGCTTGATATGTGTCATACCTATAGGTACTTAATAAATAATTATAGTCTAAAATCTGTAAGAATGAACTTTTGACACTTGAGTATTGACGCAGGTAATTAGTAAGGGGGCTAAGACGTTTGTCAAATTAAGCGACTATTTATGAATTGCTCTTCATATAATAGTTTTTACTTTTTTATTAAATATTTTTAAAAGAACTACCTACAAAGTTGTGATTTTTTTATAAAATACTTTTTGTACTCGTCAATTGAAATATGTGTATTAAGATTTCATAGAGAATACTGCAATGTCACTCTTTTCATCGTTAAATAGTCATACTTCCGAAACAACCGAAATAAGTTATTTCGATTCGCTCTAGACGATCGAAATACTTTTTCACGTTTCGGCATGGCCATCTAGATGCACGTCGTGACCAACTAGATTACAGGCCCTACCACGAAGAGCAAAATTCAAACGACATTTATTTTTCTTATATACTCGTACTAATGAGTTAAATTATTAATTTTAATGGACTCGTACAAAAAGTATTGTTCACAATAGTGCCATAATCAAGCTTTTCAATCTCGTACCTTACTTAGGCCACTCAGCAAGCTTCGTGGCCTAAACACGGTACTCGACTGAAAAGCTCTCTATTATGTCACGATTGCGAAAAATACTATTTTGCTTTCCGACACCCGAATTTCCGTTTGAAATTATAATTGTTAATATTCCATTTTGACCCCGCTCCTACTAGAGGAAGCCAGGTACTGGTTGCACACGGGCGCCACATGGGCTAGAGCCGCTCTGTTCAATGTCATATACGAGTATATTGTGGCGGACGTACGAACTCATTTGGAATTGATAGCCGTCCTGGCTGCTTTTCGAGTGCGTTCGTACGTCGCGCGCCGACCCGTCAATTTTGGAACTTTGACGTGCGTATTTCCTCAAACGATTTTACATATTATAATTGAAATAATATTTTATTTTCCCTTGTAAATATTCCTCTGTTACTCCTTTCTCCTTCTGAAGTTTTTGTATATAGTGTGTGTCTGGTGCGATTGTGTAAATATACGTGTGAACTGGTTTACGCTTTTAACTTATCCACCTCCGACACCACCACATCTACAATATCATACGAGTGAGTGGTTAGCTAGCCAATCAAGTATTTAACAGTGGCGGTTCTAGGGGGGGCGAGGGTTGTGGGGATCACCCTCCACCCCCCCCTCAATGTTAACATGCCCCCCCCCCCCCCCAAATGTTTGTCTGGGACCGCGCCTGGTATTAAAATTGCCCAATTTACGCAAATACGGCTTGTTTCTTCTGGAAAATAAAGCACGGTTTTGGCGAGCGCTAAAATGCACGGACTGGCAACACTGCGCGGGAGTGTCTAGCAGAGTAGATTTGCCCCGCACAGCGGCAAGCCCCTCCCGCACCCTGTCCCCGCGCCCGCGCCACCGCTGGCTACGGAAACGGAAACATTGAGCCCCGAACATTTTCGTTAGGCCCGTAGTTTCCACAGAGGTGTACAGAACAAATACAAGTAGGTATAAATACATATAAATAAACTAGCTTCTGCCCGCGACTTCGCCCGCGTGGAATTCGGTTATCGCGCTCCCGCGGGAACTATGTACTTTTCCGGGATAAAAAGTAGCCTATGTACTTTCCCGGGACCCTAACTATCTCCATGCGAAATTTCATCTCAATCGGTCCAGCGGTTGAAGCGTGAAGAGGTAACAGACAGACAGACAGACAGACAGACAGACAGAGTTACTTTCGCATTTATAATATTAATATGGATAATACACAAACACATCCATACTAATATTATAAATGCGAAAGTAACTCTGTCTCTGAAATTTGGCATAGAGAGAGATAGTTGGAATCCCGGGAAAGAACAAAGGCAATTTTATATCGCGTTCCCGCGGGAACTATGCGTTTTTCCGGGATAAAAAGTAGCTTATGTCCTATCCCGGGACTCCTACTATCTCCATACCAAATTCCATCCAAATCGGTCCAGCGGTTCAAGCGTGAAGAGGTAACAGATAGACAGAGTTACTTTCGCATTTATAATATTAACTAGCTTTAACCCGCAACTTCGTATGCGCAGACATATTAAAATGAAAAATCCCGTTTTTTTCCGTTCCCGTGGCAATATCGGGAAATCCTTTCTTAGTGCTCCCCTACGCTCCCCAAGGAACCAGCATGCCAAAGGACCATGGGCAACTTTGTATGGAGCCTGGTTCTGAAACCAATAGAGCTGAAACTTAAGTCATTAAATAGGTCTTTAAATCTACTTTATTTCATTATATGGGCACAAAGCCGAATTCCATTGCAGAACTGAGATATTTATATTTCAGTCAGAGTAAATAAGATCTATTAAAAAACAGGTTCTCTTTGAGATAGAGATAGGTACTTAAGAATAGATACCTAGGTAGAAGAGGTTTTAAATGACTCGAAATAATATTATTATTGGTAAAACACGATATTCAACAAGAAATGACACCGAACGAATAATTAATGGAACGGTCAATATCCCTACCTTCATTTTTTTAATTGGGTTTGCTCTATACCTACCCTCCAGAATATGAATATTCTCCGAATGCATTTATCGTAGCTCGTACTCACCGTGACTAAAATACAAATATCTTAGTTCTGCAATGGAATTTGATTGGTGCCCATATAAAGAAATAAAGTAGATTTTAAGACCTATTTTTTGACATAACTCTCAATGCGGTTGGTTTCAGGCCCATTTTGACGCACGGTCCTTTCAGATCCTTACGATGTTTCCCGCGACTTGATACGCGCCTAAAAATTTAAATGTAAAAATCCCTTTTTTCCCCGTGTGAGAATTTCAGAAAATCCTTTCTTAGTGCTTCCCTACGCTCCCCAAGGAACCTGTATGCTAAATTTCAGTTCTCTACGATCAGTATTTTCGGCTCTGTGTTGATATGTCAGTCAGTCAGTTTCTTCTTTTATATATTTAGATAGATAGATAGCTGTTTCCCGCGACTTCGTACGCGCCTAAATATTAAAATGTAAAAATCCCATTTTTCCCGTTCCCGTGGGAATATCGGGAAGTTTTTTCTTAGTGCTCCCCTACGCTCCCCAAGGAACCTGCATGCCAAATTTCAGCTCTCTACGATGATCCCCGCGACTACGTACGCGCCTTAAAATGTAAAAAAAACATTTTTTTCCCGTTCCCGTGGGAATTTCGGGAAGTCCTTTCTTAGTGCTCCCCTACGCTCTCCAAGGAACCTGCATGCCAAATTTCAGATCTCTACGATGTTTCCCGCGACTTCGTACGCGCCTAAACATTAAAATGTAAAAATCCCATTTTTCCCGTTCCCGTGGGAATTTCGGGAAATCCTTTCTTAGTGCTCCCCCACGCTCTCCAAGGAACCTGCATGCCAAATTTCAGCTCTCTACGACCAGTAGTTTCGGCTCTGCGTTGATATGTCAGTCAGTCAGTCAGTCAGTCAATCAGTCAGTCAGTCAGTCAGTCAGTCAGTTTCTTCTTTTATATATTTATATATGGATATGGATTAATATATTAATATGGATTTATAATTATTATTATTATGTACTAACTTCCATGTAAGTAGGTATATATTAGGGAATGCAAAAACCGGTGCAATCTGAAACCCGGGTAATACCGGACTTAGTGACTAGTTAAATTACATTCATAGATTTAAAAAAAACTAGTACTCAATCCGGGAATTAAACTAGCGTTTTAAAAAATAATTGTACATATTGAAAAACTGCATTTTATTGATTTTAGTCATAATAGTTCATACTAACATTTACTTCTGAAGACCTACGAAATTAATATCTAAGCAGAAATAAAGCATTTTTCATTGTTATAAAACTAGCTTCTACCCGCGACTTTGCCCGCGTGGAATTCGGTTATCGCGTTCGCTCAGGAACTATGCGTTTTGTAGCTTATGTACTTTCCCGAAATTTCATCGAAATCGGTCCAGCGTTTGAAGTGTGAAGAGGTAACAGACAGACAGACAGAGTTACTTTCGCATTTATAATATTACTAGCTTCTACCCGCGACTTTGCCCTCGCGACTCTGCCCGCGTGGAATTCGGTTATCGCGTTCCCGCAGGAACTATGGGTTTTTCCGGGATAAAAAGTAGCCTATTTCCTTTCCCGGGACCCCAACTATCTCCGTGGGAAATTTCATTTCAATCGGTTCAGCGGTTGAAGTGTGAAGAGGTAACAGACAGACAGACAGACAGACAGAGTTACTTTCGCATACTGACTGCTCTAAATGCTGTACATGCATACCTCCATTCAACTGCTGTCTTCCTTTGTCGGTTCATGCCTGCGTGAATAGGTATAACTGACTCGGTAAGCCACACCGTAGGTCTCACCGTCACTTTCCATCAGCCAAGATGGAGGTCAATCACCGAGCAGTTATGAATAAAAAAAATATGTGTAATTGTCAGCAAACTGTCACTGACGAGTATTAATTTGGTGAAGATAGAATTGGCAATCTGTTGCCATACGAAAGTGAACCTTAACGTGTGGCAATAAGGTTTCATTTCGTATGGCGATACATTTGTTCCTGACAGAGATTTATGTTTTAATTTTTTCTGGCTAATCTAATGTGGTCCTAACCTTGCTGATGGCTGAACCGTCGTGAACTAACGATGCCTAAACCGCATGCAATTTTTATTTTGAGATAGGGACTGTGGGGTGGCTAGCGTGAACTTGGCCACCACACTAGAAAAATAAAAAATAAAATGTTGCGGTGTGGTTCTAACAATTTTTTATGCTGAACTTACGTGAGCTAACGATTGTCTAGCTATATAGTGAAAAAAATTGGACATTTGTTGAATGGGGTGGCTAGCGTGAAGCTGGCCAGCCCCACAAATATTTGGCAATTCGTTGCCATACGAAAGTGAACCTTAAAGTGTGGCAATAAGGTTTCATTTCGTATGGCGGTAAATTTGTTCCCGATAGAGATTTATGTTTTATTTTTTTCTGGCTAATCTAATGTGGTCCTAACCTTTCTGATGGCTGAACTATCGTGAACTAACGATGCCTAAGCCGCGTGTAATTTTTATTTTGAGATAGCGACTGTGGGGTGGCTAGCGTGAACTCGGCCACCACACTTCAAAAATTAAAAAAAAAATGTTGCGTTGTGGTCCTAACGATATTTTATGGTGAACTTACGTGAACTAACGATTATCTAGATATATAGTGAAAAAAATTTGGACATTTTTTGAATGGGGTGGCTATCGTGAATCTGGCTCGCCCCACAAAGATTTTGAAAAAAATCCATGAAGTCATGTGATCCTAACGATTTAACTATGTGAACTAACGTGAACCAACGATGAACTAACGATTTAGCGATGCCTTTTGGGGGTAGAAAAAATGGGGTGGCCAGCTTCATGGCCATTAAGGGGTGTTCTAAAAGTGAAACATTGATAGATAATAAAAGAATGGTGGGCCAGCGTGCGTTATTTACTAATTCCTACTAATACTTTAACTTGTATGATTGTAACTACAAATTTACAGTAACCTCTTATTTGAAGATTACATTACACATTACCTTACTAAATTTCCATCAGGTGAGCCGATGAGAGTAATTTACATAGCTCTGTCTGACAATATTATAACTAGAATTACTTACTAAGTGACGTCAAAAAAGAACACCCTCTGTTGGCTAGCAAGATGCCAAAATATATATTAATATGCCGTAATATATCGTATTATGCCTTGCTATAATATATATTAAGGTATATTATAGGTCCGTCTGTGGCATTTGTCTAATAGTATGGAAAATATGGATTAATATTTTTCATGGCTCGGCATAAATATATATTATCGCTCCGTGTGTGATGGGCTTCACCCGCAGTCTTGAGACGAAAATACTATGTTGTATTACTATTGTAAAATGTCACAATGCCATCTGATGAGAGACTGGAAATTGCACAAAATACGCCAAGCGGACAATCTCATAACAACACACATTTTAATGATGATTTGTGATTAAATTTGTGTATTTATCGGCAGTGATAAATTCAGCCTGTACAGAGGGTACAGATGATGCGACCCACCTGCCGGCAGGTGGCAGTGGCACGCGCCGCCGCCGCCGGCCCCGTCAGGCCGATTGCTCTTTGTTTCACATAATTCACATTGCATTTATAAATTCATCAACTCTTATTACATCTATACTAATAATAAGTCTGTAGAAGAAGTCGCGTCTGAAACTTGAAAATTAACATGAAAATAATACATATATGAAATTAAGTCGAGGGGACTGTATAAACGATACTGAAAAAAATCTGTATGTATGTCCGGATTTCATTCGAAAACTACTGGACGGATTGCAATAAAATTGCAATATAGTTTAAAACGCATAGTTCCCGCGGGAGCGCTATTACCGAACTCCACGCGGACAGTCATAAGAAATTTCAATTACGCCATATTTCACGTTCATCCTTTTGAATGTTATTTTGAATAGTTTCATTCAGTACAGTCAACTGACACTAATTGCGTGTAGATTCGTACCGTACTGCACTACCGTACGAGTGTACGACCGTCAGAAGCGGCTTATTACATCTGCAATTCTGCATTAGTTGAAGCTATCCTTCGTGGTATAGGTGCAAGATGATCCACTGTATGAGACGTCGGTACGAAGACACAACAACTGTAGTGTTTGCTTAAGCCGGTAGACCCCTCTATGGGTTCCGTTACTTCCGTTGGTTGGGATAATACGATGGGGAATTGAGCCCTGCCATAAACGGAGCGATATCTTATATACCTACGAGCCTTTACCCGCTACTTTGTCCGCAAAGACTTTCGTACTAAACTTGCCCTCTAAATTAGACCAAAATGTGTACTATGCTTTCAGACTTTCAAAAGCTAAGCATTAAAAGCTAAAAAAGCATAAAGGTCCAATTTTCACTCAGGTTGACAGGTCGAATTAGACTGCGACACCGTGGCGCCATCTATACGGGTCATTCTAAGTTATGAGGTTCGATTCGTTGTATGAAGTGGCGGCTCGGCAAAAAAAACTTATTTAAGTATACTACTTTTAATGTTAGTGATCAGTTAATTTGTTTATTTTATCTCGTTTTTTGAAAGATCAGGGGAAATACTCAGTACAGGGGAGAGACAAGATGCGTGGGGGAGGATACTTCACAAGTAGGGAAGGTACATAAATATAAGCAAAAGAAAAAAACAAAGTCCCCTTTGCATAATGTTTCTTTTTGGGTCATCTTTCAACTGTCTTGTCTTTTTAGTTCTTGAGGCTACTTCGGTCGTTTCTTTGATGCTAAATTAATTAGTGGCTTGTTTTCTGAATCACACATACTCCCAAACATAAACGAGATTTAGGATTAATATGTGCATAATCCGAAATACCCAATAGAAAATAGGAAAAATAAAATAAATTTAATAAAATACTACATGGCTCAGTCACGGAAGCAGCTTTAACCTAAAAGTGTATTCTAACATAATAGTTCATTATTATTTCTTCCTTTCATACTTTTCAAGTTACGTCACTTTTTACGATAAAAAAAAATAAAAATAAAATTCAAAAATAAAAACCGCCTTCAAACTCCGACAGACAGCGATGTCAATGTCAAGTTCACTAGGTATATGATTATCATTTCTTTGTGTCGGTTCACTTGACACCGACTTCGCAGTCTGTCGGAATTTGAGTTCAAATTTTTTTCGGCTGCAGTTTCCAAACATTACTGTAGAAGTACATAAGTAACTCTGAAGTCTTCGAAATTGACACCAAAATCATCTATGTGCTAGCAAATTTCGAGGAGTTCCCTCATTTTGTCATGGATCCCATCATCAGAACTGAACCAAATTAATATGGGACCAACTTGGAAGTACCATCTTTCGAACAAAAAAAGAATCATCGAAATCGATTCACTATTTATTTTTGGTGAACATACAAAGTATAAAATAAAGATTCCGACGATTTTTTTTGAAGTCGGTTAAAAATAAATGAACAGGATGAAGCTCAAAAAACTTTACGCACTAGTTCGTAAAATAGTAGATTGTTAACCGAGGGCTGAAAGGCACCCATTTCTGACGAGTCAGTTTGGCGCTCGAACGCCAGTGAGAGCGCTAAATACCTAGGCAGTAGGCAGTACGAGTCAGAAATAAATGGGTTCCTTTCACCCGAGCGTAAACACTCTACTTTTCGTTTCGAATATGAGGAAAGTAAAGAAAATAATGTGCGCTACTTACCTACTAAAAAAATACATATTCTAAATCTGCGGTATCACATTTTCCATAGCTGCACAGTTCATTTAATTTCTCGATCATTATAAATAGTCATATTTGCTCTAATATATGTAACTATATTTAGTTCACAACACACATTAAAGACTAATCACATATTGTGAAGTAAGTTTAGTTTGCCGCCATTTTGTTCATTTGACAAAATCCGTCTGCGCATGTCAAGTCGGAGCGCCCGGGTATTAAGGCAGTGTTCCGAATCGCGCTCAGAGCGCGCACTGCACCTTGCATCATGCAAATTGATCATTGACAAGATCGATAAGATAAATAGATGGATATATAAAACATTTATTTATAACAAACAGAAAAACACATTTGAATATAAATTATTTGTCAAATTAAGTAAGTTTTCATATTAAATATAACCATTTTCGTTATAAGAAATGAAAATAATACAGTAAGTACATAATGATTTCTTGGCTGTAGTCGTTGTTCCATTGCCGAATTTTTTCTCCAAATATTTTGCCAACAAAAAAAACAATTTCCCCATGATTTGCTGTTTGAAACTGCGAGAGACAATATAATATGAATAAAGCGACTTGATATTGATGTTTAGGTATTTAGAATTGTCATAAAATATGAATTATTTGTCAAGTTAAGTAGTTCTCATTTTATATACCTATTTTTTTATTAGAAATGAAAAATAATATTATACTTAATGATTTCTTGGCTGTATTCGTTGTTCCTTTGCCCGTTTTTTTTGCCAACTATATTTCCAAAAAAAATCTCAATTTCCCAAGATTGTTTGATTTGAAACTGAGCGAGAGACATGTATTCGTCCTGTTTTGACGTATGACTTTGTATATGAGTTTAAAAGAGACGGAGATATGAATGTCAAATCCTCCAATTACTTTACGACCCTAGGGTTGCCATGCATCACTTTCAACCCGCTACGCAGATGAACAATGATAAACTTTCCGAGTATGAGAAATGAAATAGTACATTACAGACCTAGGGCAGTGAATTCATTAATGTCCCAGATCGCAGGTGTTTGTGACCCGAACCGAAGGTAAGGGCCATAAATATGCGAGCTGGGGCTTTACGAATTCACCACCCTAGGTCTGTAATGTACTAATACACTATTTACAGTAAATATTTCAAAATGATTTAGTATTTTATTTAACAAATACTTAAGCTATAAAACTTGAGACGACATTCACTCACTGCATCCATCGAGTGACGCGAGTCGTGACCAAAATTGCCGACAAAATGTCCCCGCAGTTGGCTCGTAGTGGCTCGTACGCCGCTTGCTGTTAACTTCACGTCGAACAGTTCATGGAAGTTAACTAAACAAACTCGATTTTTAAACGAAAACTAAAAACCAGAGGAGGAGACACGAAACATAGAGGACAAATTTCAGTGTTTATATGCATTTGTTTGCCCTGCCCTGGCCGTCGAAAGTACCCCTTAACTTAGAATGGCTCTTAGCTTAAAACCAAATACGATAAAGTAGAAAATGATGTTCTCCTTATTATTATTATTATACAAAAAATAATTGTCCTGTGTTAGTCTGGTTAAGGCTCGAGAACTACTGGGCCGATTAAGCTCATTATTTTTTTCGTTTCGTTCACTGTGATGTAGGGAACGTTTAGAAAGAAAAAATACGGAATATATTAATCGGGAACACCTAAAAAAAGAATAATAACTTTGTATCGGAATCC
Organism: Aethes cnicana; assembly: GCA_963971205.1. Taxonomy (NCBI): domain Eukaryota; kingdom Metazoa; phylum Arthropoda; class Insecta; order Lepidoptera; family Tortricidae; genus Aethes; species Aethes cnicana. Next base: position 9,367,106 of record OZ020272.1, read on the forward strand.
GTGGTGAAACGAAGATCACTGGGCCACTGGGCCAACTAGTTGCTTATAAATAAATACTAAATGTGGCAATATGCGCAATAGAAAGTAGCTTATGTATTAATCTGAGTTACAAAGTATCTTTTCATTCATGACATTTTCGTAAGTCGGCATAAATCGAATATTTATATACAAGTATACAAGCAAGGTAAATGAGACTATGCACTGGACTGGAGACTATGTGGAATAATTTATCATTCTTTTCATAGTCATATTTTGTAATGGCCCACGATCGTATTGAGTATGTCACATACTATTATTTACTTTTAAAATCGGTAAAAAACGATTTGTATTAAGAATCGCTTAATGCGAAATACGATGTTCCTTAGCCCTCAGCACAGCACTATAAACATCAACTGACAAATGTCAATTGTCGATTTAGGATTCTCTCCGACTAACTTTAAGGCTGTTTTCACACCTCCGCTGCGGATTGGAATTATTGGAAATAGCGGTGCCACTGAACATCTGCGATCGTTTGTCTGTTGTAGCATGGTTGGTACATGCCATGGTAACATCATACAATACAAATTAAGTGGAACGCTTAGATTGTACTGCCATCTATTCGCGGTTAACGAAACTTATTTGGTCTCTGGTTTTCCATTTGGTATGTTTATACATAACAGTAAATTAAAAAATAAATATTTTTAAAAATGTACTTGAAACATACTGTAGTCAATTAATAAAAATAAGGAGATTGTTTGGCAAATTAATTAAGAACTGAATTGATTTGATATGCCAATAGGTACATAGTTTGACAAACTGTTAAGACTCGGTGTTAGAATATGGGAATTCATAAGACGAAGCATGATGATTATTATTACTAAGTGGGTCATTTTGTAGTAAATTGCAATCGTAGGTAGGTATTTTCAATAAAATCAAGGTATTAGGTATTTCTCCCGCTTTGACGTATTTGAATCCAGTTTATATTGGCCTTCTGCTTACGAATTGTATATACCTACCTAGTTTAGTTTGAAAACGGCGTGTGCTCATTTAGCAACAGAACGTTGAATATTTATTTGGTTATGTGAATGGGTTGTTATATTTTATCAGCGACCGCGGGGTAGCGGGCGGTCGTTTGCTTGCATGCAGGCTCGCTCGTCTGTCTGGCCGCACGCGCTCGCCGCCGCCGCCCGCACCGCTCCACACGGCCACTCAGTCATACGGCAACATTCGTAATCGCGCTACAGGTTTCCTGCGAATCGACTCGATTCACTGCCGACGCTGATCGCTTATGTAGTCCGTAAACACATTTGTGTCACATCGATCGTCTCAATTATTCGACGTAGGATTTTATTATAAGTTACTGAAGTCGTGAAATAACTAATTAAGTTTCTTGTTGTGCGTCCAAGTCGAGCGCGTGCTCTTTCACAACCGGCTCATGGCGTCCAGAATGGCGAGAAACCGCAGGTATGGGTTACACCATTGAATACCTATTACAAATATACCGGCAACTGCAATCGTTTGCCGCCATTGATGGCCCTCTGCTCTGAAACTTGGATTGTGTTTAACTGATGAATAGTAGGAGAACGCTTTGAATGGTGCATACAGTACATTTCATTGGTCTACAATTGTGGGAGTTAATTAAATGCACAATGAGCACGTGGTTAGTTCGTATTCGTAAAGTAAAATGGCGGCGGCACCACTGTCAGCCGGCGCGCGACGCCCGCTTCCTTCATGAATCATCCGGACAGAAACCTGCCGGCCGGGCAGTGATAATACGGTTCGGTTTTAGATAGCTCACTCAATGTACGAGTAATGATCATTTATTTTAATAAGAAGGTAGGTAGGTATTAATTTTATGGTCTTCTCTTCAGGGGCCTATGTAGGTATGTTATCTAACCGATATTCTGGTTTTTTGTACTCAACCACGCACCGGATTTAGATTCAGATTCATATTTATTCAGTGCATACATGTAGTACATTCAGATGGTCACCCTTACTAATAGTATAAATGTGAAAGTGTGTTTGTTTGTCCTTCCTTCACGTCGTAAGGACTGGGGCTATTACCTATTCGAATTCTTTAAATAGGGATCTCCCGGTTCCTTATAGGATCGCTGACGCGTAGCGTTAACTTTAAGCAGCTAGATTTAAAGTTCAACTTGACGCGTCAGGTGAGCGATCCTATAAGGAACTGGGAGATCCCTATTTAAAGAATTTGTATCGAAAGTTTGTATGAAACTACTAAACCACTAAGCTTGAAAACGTGAAACTTGGCAGGGAGGTTCCTTTTAAAACATAAATGAACGTCAATAAAGGATTTTTGGAAATTCCCCCCTTAAGAGGGTAAAACGGGGGTTGAAAGTTTGTATGAAACTTCTAAACCACTAAGCTTGAAAACGTGAAACTTGGCAGGGATGTTCCTTTTATAACATAAATGAACGTCAATAAAGGATTTTTGGGAATTCCCCCCTTAAGAGGGTAAAACGGGGGTTGAATGTTTGTATGTAACTTCTAAACCGCTCTTCGCGTGACGTCTCGGTTAGGTACGATTTATACCTAACGGTGACGTAGTTAGCCCCCACTCTCCAACTTTAATGCGTTTTTTTAACTTAGTCATTCTTTGTTAATTTCATAAAACAAAAAATACGTGTCTAATATTTTTCTGTTACCTGACTGACGGACTAATTAGAATTTCGATTTCTTCACCCTGTCGTCATCCCTATTGTTCCCATATAAAAATGGTCCCACATAATGTGTTATATGGAAAGCTATTTAGAGGGATACAGTATTAATCTTTATCAACTGAAATTGGATCAATTGAAATCACCTCAAGCATTTCATGCACTTTATGATTGCCATTTATACCATGCAATTTAAATGAATATCTTAGGAGTTATTGTAAAGAAAATGAATTCAGCGCGTACTTAGCTGACCCGCGAGCTGAGCGGCCTTGTGGTTGGCCATCCGTTTGCGATGCTTTAATAGTCGGAGTTCAATATGAGTGGCGCGCACAATCGAGTCCCGGAGAAGGAACCCGGCTACATATTAAGTTCGGTTTACACGGGTCCAGTGTTTATCCCGGAAGAACGCTTAGATCCCGCGGGAACGCTAAAACCGAATTCCACGCGGACGAAGTCGCAGGCAAAAAGCTAGTATATATATACATGGTGGGTCAGAAAATATGGCAAATAATTAACCCACAGTATCGGCTATCGATTCTAAGTATATTGTATAGGTCTTTAATTTTTTTCGAGTTGGTAAAAAAAAAAATATTTTGTATAGGATTCAGGCGTCGCTCACACAATCAATCCCATATAGTACAATTATTTTTTTTATCAACTCGAAAAAAAATAAAGACCTATACAATATACTTAGAATCGATAGCCGATTCGGTGGGTTAATTATTTGCCATATTTTCTGACCCACCGTGTATAGATAGATAGAAGTCTAGAATTAACGTATTATGGATAAACTCTCTAGCTGTATCCAGACCGAACCGATAAGGGTACGAAAATCGACGACGACCCACCTGTTGGTAAGTGGTCACCGCCGCATATCTATATTTTAATTTTATGAAAGGGCAAGGTCCCTTTGGACAAATGGGCACCAAAGTTAAGGAACTTATGTATCCATTTGGTTTGTACAAGATAAAAACAATTATGGTTTCTTTGAATGGAGACCATGGTGCCCTACACTAACACGATCAAAATCAATAAAATGGTCATCGAATATGTAGTGGTGCGCGGTGATGTCGCGCATGGTTATGCAATTGCGTGCATCCGGTGGCATGACAGACATGGACGGCTGCAGCCGGACATTGCTAATGCGCCGGCGCCGGCGGCAACCCTGGACAGTACCCGAACGCGCAGGCGGGCGGGCTGACGTAAATAGTAACCCACTTTTATTCATAAGTTTTGTTCGAACCTACTTAAGTGGTTTTGGTTTTTGTCTCCATTATTTATTCATTTTAGATATATTGTAGCAATGACGCACGCCTGAAAATGATACCACACTTGCCCAGTTTCATATAAAATATTGGAAAAATAAAGGTCTAGCCGAAGCGCGGCGGAAGAGGAGAGAGAAAGTTTTTCATAACATAAGAAAGTATTGCGATGAGTCCAGTGAGCCAAGCCCTCCCGCGCTCTTCCGTGTATGCGGTCTAAGCTGTGCAGTTTCTCTCGCCGTCGTAATAGAGCGGGACGGCAGGAGGTGGCTGCGATTAGAGCGGGTCATGCAAGTGCGGGCGCAGCGTGCAGCGCGCGGCTTCCTCGCCGCACCACAATAGAGTTGTGAATGGGGCCGCGGGGCGCCGCCCGGCCGCGCCGCCGCCGTGCGTGCGTACTTAGTGACGTGCCATGCCATGAGGGCTCCATACGAATGCGATGATGTCATCTCCGCTCCGCCATTTTGTTGCGAGTTTCCCTACGTTCGTACTGCTGCTTTTCAGTAGGAACAGACTTCCTTGATACCGAATATAGCAAGCATAATATAATTTTAAATGACCCATTTCATTTCTAAATCAGGCGTACTCATACCATACCGTGTAAAAAGTAAAAACAACATAGTACCTAACTCTTAACTCTCTCGTTTGATCTTGTCAAACCGAATATAAGAATCAATTGGTTTCTTTGTTCGGAGGGCAGTATTGCATAGTGTACAGTATAGTATTTTGCAAATAAATAACCCAACCCAACCCAAGTGCCATCATATCGTACACTCCGAAATTTTCCCAAAGTTATTTTCCCCTTTTTTTATTATTTTTAAACCTTACCTGAATCACAGGGAATAAAACAAAAAAAGAATGAGCTAAATCGGCCACCCAGCCGTTCTCGAGTTTTAGCGAGACAAACGAACAGCAATTGATTTATATATATATTCGTCTAAAATACATAGTCACACGACTTATTCATTTTCATTTTATTTTAAACTAGCTTCTGTCCACGACTTCGTTCGCGTGGAATTCGGTTATAGCGTTCCCGCGGGAATTTAGCGTTAAACTATAACAAATTATATACTAAAACCTTCCTCTTGAATCACTATATCTATTAAAAAAACGCATCAAAATCCGTTGTGTTTAAAGATCTAAGCATACATAGGGCCAGACAGCAGGAAGCGACATTCTTTTTTACTATGTAGTGATAACGAGTGCAAGGATTATTCTTATTCAATTTGATTTGAATAATTATAAAATTTCCGTTTTTATTCTTATTTCTTATTCATATTCAAGGTATTTTTTTTTTACTTTTGTTATTTGTATAATAATATGTATGTAGATAGATAGATCGATAGATAGATAAAACATTTATTTGTTGCTACAAACACACACATACACATAAAAACATCGAATAAGTAGGTACATAAAATAATAAAGAACACAAATAAACATAGACTTCACAATAATAAAATAAAAACTTAACCTAGGAATAAGAAAACCGGCCAAGTGCGTGTCGGGCCACGCGCAAATTATAGGCTCCGAAGTTGACGATGCCCACAGTACCTTTCTAAGACTTACTAGCATCTAGCTAGCCTGTGGTATGACGTGCCCGCCCGACGCGCCTGCCGTTCGAGAAAAATCATTGGTTTTTTAATCATTTCATAAGTTGGTCGACTATGACTCGTAAGTTTGTACAGCCTACTTAGCTGTGATAGTTTTCCTTTCAACTACGTTATATATGCCATAACCGTGATTTTTTTCAGCCATCCAAATACCACCATTTAGCTGGCAGGGGGGGGGACACGTGACTCTAACAAAAAATAGCACTTTAAAGCTTAATATTTCACAAACGCATCACTTAATCAAAAAATGGTTTTAACAAACCCACAATATTTTTTTAAGACCTATTCAACGATATGCCGCACCATGGGGTACGCAAGAAAAAAAAATTACATCCCCACTTTACGAGTAGGGGAGGTACCCTATAAAAAAATACATTTCAAAATTTTATTGTACCACTTTGTCAGCGTAACTAATATGTATATTCATGCCAAATTACAGCTTTCTAGAACTAAGCATCTCCGAGCAATAGTGCGGACAGACGGACGGACGGACGGACATGGCGAAACTATAAGGGTTCCTAGTGGACTTCGGAACCCTAAAAAAGTATGAGTGCGCTGCAGCAGGACAAAAAGGTCCGACTCAGTTTTTCGTTTTGCTCTCACTATAGGAGCAAAACACTGATTATTCTGCCAGAACCTGTGGCCAGACGAAGTAATAGGTAGTTGATGAAAATGAAATTAGTCTAAATAGGTATACAGTTATTGTTTAAAGAGTAAATAAATAATAAAAGCGAGTTACATACATACAAGAAGAATATTGAAAGTGCAAGAGTACCTATTTATGATGAAAAAGAGACAGTGATATAGTATAAACAAATAAAATATGAAAAGAACGTAATTAAATGACAAACCGGCAACCAAATGCCGGCTCGGAATGCCTATATTTTGTTTTTTGTTTGTACATGTACATGACAAATGAACACATACAGTATTTACACAATGCATTTATTTCACCCGAGGTGTACAAATTACTGTTATACTGATGACCATTAAACACAGCGAGACAGCAGCTAGTTTTATAGATAGGTAGGTAGACCAGTTGGCGCGGTGAACTTCGTTTCACTACGGATTCCCATACAAAGTTATTATTCTTTGTCATTTCACATAATGAAGGTTTTTGTAGACCATTTGTAGCATCTTACATATTGATTGAGGCGAGTTTTCATTAATATGAAAACCTATAAAAGACGTGTATTTAAAGCTGTGATTAATTAGAACGAGTTGATGTTTATGTAATGTGAGTTGTCGTCTGACCGGTGGTTCTGTCGCTTCTCGCAGCCGGTCCTCCAAGGTCCTCATCAGTGGGCTCCCGCTGCATGTCCGTTTCGACAACATCGAGCCGCTGCTCTCGCAGTACGGCAACGTGCAGCATTGCGACAAAGCCAACTCGCGCGACGCCAACACGCAGGCCGTCTTCATCACCTTCGAGAGCCCCGAGCAGGCGCAACAGTGAGTATACCTGCGTCAAGCACCAACACTGTCTGTTCTTCCCTGCAGCTCTACTATCCTTTCCTATTTGCAATTAATGTCCACTTCTTTTCTGCTCTTCTCCTCTGTGCATGATTGTATGTTGGCTTTACTCTCACTCTCCTCTTCGTGGTTTGTCTTTTTCTAATCTCATCTGACACCTGTCACTTAAGCATGATGGTGGTTGGGGGATTGAGGGGCATCCTTCCTAAATAAACAGGTTTACTGTATTAACTCGCCGGGGTAAATCAGGTGGTATTACAGGATACGAGGTTATTATTATTATTTACGGCTATTTATTTCAGTATTTACAATATTTTTCGTCGTGTTATTGTTCGAGTACGAGGTTGCGTAATCAACAAATCAGATTAAAAGAGCCTTCATATTTCAATTGAGTTAATCGTTTAGGGCAATCTTAACAGCTTCTTAGTCCTTCTTGTTGCATGAATCGCTATTGTTAAACTCTTCTACTTTAATATGATGTTTCGATTTACTATTTCATTCACACATTCACAAGCTCGAAATGATTTTCCAAGAATCGTAGATACCAAGAATTCAGGTGTTCCATTTGCACCCTTCTAATAGTACTTAGGGTACATGAAATGGTAGGAAATGATTTCTTATTATAAAACATGATAAACGGTTGCATATTTATTTATATGCATAATTATTCATTGTTCAACATTTTATTTCCAAGCTTTTGTTTCTT
>OZ020272.1:9375013-9406572 GCA_963971205.1 Aethes cnicana
GTGATAATATATGGAAGTTTTGGCAAAAATAATGTTTTAAACAATTGTAAGTTCGCTACTCGCACGCGACCGTGCGCGGGGCCCGGGCCGCGGCCGCGCGCGCGCGCCTCCCGCCGTCGCGTATCAAACTCACTGTTCGGTTTTTGAAGCATATATTACATAATGTATAATTATAAATCCCAAATGCATTAAAATAATTTTCAATTCATTTTAACGAGAATTTCTCCCTTTCGATCATTATTATTATACCGCAAATTTGCCGGAACAGGAGCGTTCTGCGAGCGTTACCATGCCTAGCAATGTCACAGAAATATTCCTAGATAGTCTAGAAATGTTAAAAACATTACGAAGGTTTTGTAATGCTTCCACATATTATTGAAAATAATCTCACGTTTGGCATTAATCCTTATAGCGTTCCAGTATTATTAGGGTCGGTGACATTATCTGGACTGAATGAGCATTGCATCACCCCTGACTGTCGGCTAACGTTCTGCCCGCAGAGACGCTAGCTGACGACACAAGTATTCCGAGAACAGATACAACTTATGCTGAAACGTTAAAAGGTCGTAACGAGTTTAATTACACATCAGACATGTAATAATAAAACACACCTTATTCTGATTATAACTTCAGTAGGGAATTCTGACAGAGCTCCACTAAAAAGAAACAATTGCACGAAGCCGAACCCTCGACGACTACGGAATAATAATATAATGTATTCGCTTCCGTTTAAATGCATTCGGTCTTCTACTTTACAAATCAGTTGGCTACTTTACAAACCAGTAGTATGCACCGCTTAGTTCGCACTGCTGACTACTGGGAGTTTTTTTCCCCAGTATTATGCAGCCCGTCCGTAGTGCGAACAAATCGAGAAAGAAAATCCCAATAGTCCGCACCCGCGTACCGAGATTGCGATGCGAATAGTGGTATTTTTTTCATTTGTTTGCTTTACGGACTACTGGGATTTTTTTATCCCAATGCGGACTAGGGGGTGCGGGCTACTGGGAATTGGCCAATTAGTTGTGATGAAATCCTCCATTATACGTTTTTTCTGACAGAAATAGCTTACTGTCCACGATCAGCAAACCAAGTGCACCAATGACAATCCTATCCATGGACTCCATGTCAAATATGCGCCTGTTCTGAATTTGTACGATATTCACCTGCATTTAAATGGAAAGTCTTGAGGCATTTGCAGAAAACTCGATAAATTAATACAAGTGCCGCTGAGCACGCTTTTATATCATTACCATTTCATTTTAACGCTCTGTTTAAAAATAGATGGCTAAACCGACTCACCACGGCAGTCGCGTACTAACATAACACAAATTATAACAATCTCAAAGAGATACTTACACCGAGATGATCAGTATTCAGACCATTTTTTAATATTCAATAGTTTTTTTTTCAGTAATATTCTCGTAAAAGTTGATTATACGCCAATGCGTTGTTTTACCCTGCTTGTTGGTATTGACGTTGGTGAGAGCACCGCACGGAGCGGCCTCGCCGGGCGCTCGCCCGCGCGCCCCGTGCGCCTGCCTCTGCCACTAAACTCACTTAAATGTTCATATCCCTTGGTATTAATTCTAGCAAATGGACAGCATTTATTATACATTCCAATACGTGACATCCGAGTTGTTAACGGTGCTGATACATTTTTTAGAATTTATATCTACACGGCCAAAGATAAATAACTGATGACGTTCTTCTATGTCTGTTGTCAGTTGGTTCTTTTTGTGATTATGTGTGATGTCGTGCAAACATTCGAAACATTTCCCCGAGTCGCGCCCGCGGATTGCGGCTCGGCAAAGTTTAATACTATCATTTTGTCGTATGTAAAATATGAATGTTTACGGGTGACTTCGATCACTAAAAATGGACTTGTAACCCAAATTGACTACAAAAGTAAAATTGCACATTTAGTCATGGTGTTAGCAGATAATTGTGTATTTCAATGTACACATCCCAAGTGTAGGGAAATAGTATGCATTATCGATATTGCTGTTAATTTAAATGTGTTAATTAATGAAAATGTTGATGTAACATTTGACATCATAATAATGAAAAATCGTTCCATATTAAATATGATACTGGACAAATAATACGGTAGGTCGCGAGCGCGCGCGTCGAGCGCCGCGCCGCTCCGGCCGCGCAGACAGCCAGCCCCGCATTCAATGCATCATCGGCTAAACATCTGATTGGAGTAGATGTACGGTTACTTTCACTGCGACAGGAAGAGTGTACATACTATACAGGCATGTTGTTTATTCCTTCCAAATGTAAAAAGAGGGTACATTATGATTTGTACTGTGTTAGGATGCAGAAATAGTTTTAGTTGATTAATAGTATCGTTGTGAAGTAGTGTTAAGTTGATAGAGACGCGCACGGCGCGCGGCCTCGAGACTGAACTACACCCGCCGCCGCGCCGGCGCGTCCGTTACTTTACATGTCATTCTCGCTATTGATATACCTTATCATTCTTGTTTGATGGTTCTACTGTTATTTACATATTTCTTTCCCATGTGTGTGTAACCACTGTTTTGTGTATTTGTTGTGTGATCGACAGAATTATCAAGTTTATGTGCATGGTCGTATTGTATAAATAGTCTATGAATGAAATGATACAATTTTATTCAAAACTAAATGTCGAGCACACATTGAATTTTGGTACCTAATTTAGTTTACTGTATTTGTTAACTTCTACTTAGCGGGGATGTGGAGCACTCAATAATCTATTGTTCGTATGATGTTACACTCCCTTCAGTCTTACTATAATTATATTGGTGTTCCATCGAGTCTATATCTAATAGTGTTTATTGTATGTATGTGTATGTACCGCAGCCGACGGAGCCGTTGTTGTTGCTTATCCCATAACCAAGTTAAGGTCCTATATACATACATTTATCAGTTGCATGGTATACATTCGAACCAAATCGTTTTTTTATAACCAATTCATCAAAATTTTCTTTGATTATTGTTATTTTTAGAACCATTTTTAATTGGTATAAGTTCTGAAACTAATAACTACCTCAATATTACTAAATGAATATGATAATTATCTTTGTGCATGTTTTTGGGAACTGACTATAAAACGAAAATCAATATAGTTAAGATTGCTATTTTAAACATAGTAACAGAAAAATGTCAAAATTAGGTTTCTTATCGTAATAAAAGTAAAGAAAATTTAATGGTCTTTTTCTTGATAATCTCCGCAGGATAACCCGCCGCGCCGCAGACCCTGCTACATTATTCTGCCACACACAACACAACAAAGTGACGGATAAGCAACTTTATTCCTATTCTTCGTTTACGCTCTCACTAATACGACGTATTAGCTACACACTAGTGTGAAGGTCAAATATTATTATTCCTTTTATGTACCTACTAGCTTCTGCCCCCGACTACGCCCGCGTGGAATTCGGTTATAGTGCTTCCGCGGGAACTATGCGTTTTTCCGGGATAAAAACTAGCCTATGTCCTTTCCCGGGAGTCCAGAGGTTGAAGCGTGAAGAGGTAACAGACAGACATAGGAACTGTCGCAACGCGTACCTACATTAATAATAATTTTATTGTAAACAAGAGAAAGTACATGGAGTGCTTAAAACTAGATCTTAATGTAGTTAGAGTAGACATAGACATGCATTTAATATTAATGTACTCTAGCATCTAAACTAGGCCGAGCCTGTGTCTTAGAGGCTAGATTCCTTTCTCTTGCTCCATAGCATGGAGGTAGGCACGGGCACGGAGAAGTCAAAGCGGTGTTTGTTTTTTAACCATCAATTTATTAAAGTACTTGCATATGTAAAAATAGTAATTCAACATTTTCCGTAGCGTAGGTAATTTGAGGTTAAATAGTTCGCTGTCCAGGGCTTGCTTGACAAATGAAATGAAATGAAAATTCCGTTTATTTAATCAGAGTTTTACAAAGCATACTGTTGGGATTAGTGAAACAAAAGGCGTGGTTCTCCGGTAAAGGTATCGGATATCTGGTGCTTTTCTCTAAGAATATTTTCAGGGTAGTCTTGAAGGGGAAGGCGGGCCAGGGCAGCGGGCCGGGCGCGGAGGCGACGCGGGCCGCCGACTCGCCCAGCTCCTTCATCAGCGCCGAGACTACCTCGCCGTGCACGCCGGTCGTAGTAGGGTTAGCCTTTACACCATCGCTCTCTGGAACAATGCCAGGGTTTTCCACTAAGGTTCAATTGGTTGGGCTTTCATGTTTTTGAAGTTAGTTTAGGCATTATTTTTAACCGACTGCGCTAGGAGGGATATGTTTTTCGAGTGTATGTATGTATATTTCTTTGGCACGCTCTGTAGCCTAAATGGCTTGATGGATTTTAGCATGCTAGGTGTCGTTAGATTCGTCTTAATTGTGAGAGTGACACTGAGTATATCAAAATTGCAAAAAACAATTTGGCTGACTTTAGGAGGCATTTTAAAGGCATTTTAACTCTCATTCTCTGGAACAAAGGTATTATTGATTTTAACAATCAATATGCAATTAATGGAAGATTAGACTGTGAATAAAGGTACGCGTTAGGTTAGCTAGGTAAAGATGTAACGTGAATTGACCTGCTTCATTTTTTACAAACGCATTTCGTGCTATGTTCTAATAGTACATTTCGATACTAGTGCGGAAAGTGTGTCATTACTTCACGAGTAACGAGATATGGCAAGACTCGGGACGAGTGAAGAATGACACTTCCGCACGTGTATCGAACGAAGTTTTTTATACAGTTGCGAAAAAATAAGAAAAACAACAAGTAAGGGATTCGAACCGTTTATATTATTAACTAGCTGTTGCCCGCGACTTCGTACGCGCGTAAACATTAAAATGTAAATATCCCATTTTTTCCTGTCTCCAGGGGATTTTTGGGAATTCCTCTCAAAGTGCTCCCCTACACTCCTTAAGGAACCTACATGCCAAATTTCAGTTATCTACAGGTGGTTTGGCCTGTGCGTTGATACATCAGTCAATCATTTGCCATTTAGGCTGGGCGCATACCTACCTACGTTAGGTTTCCGATTGCAGTTTTCATATTAGGAATTCAGATTTGGAAACCGAATGGCGCACTTTTTATACAAAAGGTTCAACATGGCGCACACGTTCTGACTTTTTCCGTATCTACGGAAAAATAACCTAATGACGTCACTCATTCGATTCGAAAGGCTGGGCGCAAACGTTAGGTTTCCGAATGCGGTTTTCAGATTAGGAATTCAGATTCGTAAGCCGAAAGGCACTCTTTTCATACAAAATGTTCAACATGGCGCACAAGTTCTGACTTTTTCTGCAAAAAAACTACTGAAAAAAAAACCTAATGACGTCACCCATTCGGTTCGGAAAGTCTGCCGCGCGTTCGGTTCGGAGGGACGGAAAAAAATCTAATGACGTCACTCCGAACGCACCGTTCCCATACATTTTGTTTGAACCACCGCGCATGTTCGGAAATTTTCAGATCAGGAGAGTTCGAATCGCGTCAACGATGTTCAGTGTAGATGTGTATTTTTCTGTTAACGGTTTGTTCTACACGTTTGCATCAATTCGTCGTCGTCGTCCAAAACGCGTTTCTACGAAAGCGGACCTCTACGCACTGGCGGCAAGAAACCTAAGGCTGTTTTCACACCTCCGCCGCGGATTCGAAACAACGGTACCGCTGAACATTTGCCATCGTTTGTCCTTATACACATCTTTCACGCCGTTCACATCTCCGCCGCGGAACTGAAATAGCGGTTTGAACGCGGAGATGTGACCGGCGTCAAGGATGTGTATAATGGACAAACGATCGCAAATGTTCAGCGGTACCGCTGTTTCGAATCCGCGGCAGAGGAGCGAAAGTTTATTCTTATTTAGAACCATTAAAAAAGCAAAAGCTATCAATTCGTCATCGTCGTCCAAAGCTGGGCGCATACGTTAGGTTTCCGAATGCGGTTTTTAGATTAGAAATTCAGATTTAGAAACCGAACGGCACTCTTTTCATACAAACTGTTCAACATGACAACAAAAAACTTAATGACGTCACCCATTCGGTTCGAAAAGTCTGCCACGCGTGACGGGTTTCCAGGTTTCCACGGCTGCGTTCCGAATCACGCTCAGAGCGCTCACAGCACCTTGCATCCTTCTTTCTCTTTTAAGTCTGCTCCAAGAGGAAAAAGGATGCAAAGAGCTGTGAGCGCTCTGAGCGCGATTCGGTACGCAGCCCATGAAAGCGGACTTCTACGTTCTGACGGGAACAAACCTAATGAAATAAACCGAACACCTGCGCTAGGCGTTCGGAATTCCGAGTCACAATCCCTAATGTGAAAACCGCATTCGGAAACCTGACGTATGCGCCCAGTCTAACGCGCCCTTCCCATACATTTCGTTTGAACCACCGCACACGTTGGACGGAAATTTTCAGATCAGAAGTGTCCGAATCACGCCAACGCTTTTTAGTGTAGACGTGTATTTTTTACTAACGGTCTGTTCTACACGTTTGCAAAATGTGCGGACCCGGTCCGAAACGCGTTACCACGAAAGCGGACCTCTACGTACTGGCGGAAAAAAAAAACTAATGAAAAAAACCGAACCTCTACGCTAGGCGTTCGGAATTCATAGTCAAAATTCCTAATCTGAAAACCGCATTCAGAAACCTAACATATGCGCCCAGCCTTATATCATACATAAACTACAACATACTACATAGTATAAAACAAAGTCGCTTCCTGCTGTCTGTCCCTATGTATGTTTAGATCTTTAAAAATACGCAACGGATTTTGATGCGGTTTTTTAATAGATAGAGTGATTCAAGAGAAAGGTTTTAGTATATAATTTGTTAGGTATAGTTTAACGTTCAATTCCCACGGGAACGCTATAACCGAATTCCACGCGGACGAAGTCACGGGCAGAAACTGCTAGGTTCATAATAAAACAACAACTTTGACTTAATATTAAGACGCGTTTCAGAAACCTGCTTAGAGGTTTATATGAAACGCATTCATTCAATATGGCGAGGTTTGCCAAATTCCCGGTCAGGCTTTAGACGTACTCCTTTCTTTTTGATTTATTCTTGATTCTGAACAATGCCTGGTTGAAATTGTGAAGTTCACTATACGATATAGCTTATCGGATAGGCTGTCGGTGATTGATTGAAGTCGGTTTTTTCAGCTGCATTGTCCAAACATGGATACAACGGGACGAAAATGTCAATGTAGTCTTTGAAACTGATGCCAAAATCATACACGTGCTATCATATTTTGAGGAACACTCTCATTTTTTCATGGATCCCATCATCAACAAAACTCAACCAAATTCAAAAGAGACCACCTTGGAAGTACCACATTTCGAATAAAAAAAGAATCATCGAAATCGGTTAATAATTAACGAAACGGTCATACATGAAAAAAACAGTCAAATGCAGGTCAGACTCGCATATGTAGGCTTCCGTACCACTGGGCGATATTTTAGAACTATTTATAGGTAAACAGACTATCTATAGGTACCTACGCACTACACTTTTTCAATAATTATGTAGTTCCAGTCATTAGTTACTTACTATATACTTCCATGTAAGCAATGCATATAAGTATAACACGATGATTGTTAACACGTCTCTCACGGTGAAATATTAATAATCCTTGTTCTTTTTTAT
This sequence comes from Aethes cnicana, assembly GCA_963971205.1. NCBI lineage: Eukaryota > Metazoa > Arthropoda > Insecta > Lepidoptera > Tortricidae > Aethes > Aethes cnicana. The sequence continues at coordinate 9,382,639 of OZ020272.1, forward strand.
TGTGCTGGCCACGGCTGGTACCTACTGGCCAGTATGCCCGACACGGGACAAATAAGATTCTATAAAAGAAAGCATAAAACCTCTTTCCTGACTGTTGAGCTGAGGAAATTAAAATGTACTGCTACAACAACATTCGAAATTTGAATAGGTACGATTTGCATTCTATTTTTCAAAATCAGTACAAATACATGCCTTATTTCATTGCAACAAACATCGAGCGTGTTGGCTTAGTGGCAAATTTTGTGGAAACTTGATCCAGAGTCCGCGGATCGATCCCGGTTATTCCTATCAGACTTTTTTACTTTTTGTTGTTTTTTTATAAAGATTTTTTTATATATATTCCTTTGATTTGATTGTTTTAGAGTCAAACGATTATATTTTAGAAAAACGAAAACGATTAATATTGTTTTTATAATACTTTGAGGTTTGAGACGTTCCGGTCATACATCATAAGTATCTATCTACATTATAGCGCCCGCCATCTGTGGTGAGAAATCAATTTTGGTAAAACTTTCATACCTTATTACTTAAATTGTGTAACGAATATCCAAAAAAGCTGTAAACTGTTTTGAGAATACTTTATACAGTATCCAATTCTTAAAGTAATACAACAAAATAATGAATAGTGTCGCTAGTAAGAGCATTTTGGTATGCAATATTTTTAACCTTTTTTATTAAAGTATTGATTAAAATATGCTTTAATGAAAAATTCCTCGGACAGGTATTTATTTATTTCTTTTTTAGAGTACTTTTGCCGAGTTTCATGATTGTAAGTCAACGCGTTATGTTTTTTTCATACAAACTTCTCCCCTCCTTTTTACCCTCTTCCGGTCAAAAGGTTAAGATTTTTTTAATCCTATGTTCTATTCTGGACTTGTCTTAACACGACTGTAAAAACCATATTTCAATTGGATCAGTAGTTTTCATGTGATGCCGGTTCAAACATACAAACAAACAAACAAACAAACAAACAGACAAAAATTTTTAAAAGTACCAAATCGCTTTCAGTTACTTATTTTAAACCTCCCTAGTTAGTTTTTTTGTAAATATATTCAATGTACAGATTTTTTGGTCTCTACAACTTTATTATATGTATAGATTTAGTAATTGCAATAGAACTGAAAAATAATAAAGTTCTACAAAAATTTAAAAAGAGTCTCCTAATAAAAACATCTATCTTTATTTATTTATTTTTTATTTACATAATAGTTAATGGCACAATTTGTACAATTATTGAGTGTGATATTGAAAGTTTTTGCTGGTAAATTAAGTGTTTGGCTGACTGAATTATTAATCTCACATGTCTGTGAAGATTGAGTCACTATGGAAAAGAGAACAGCACTAGTTTGCAAAAACCAACTTTGCGCACGCTAAACAGCTACGTAAAGTAGCACTTTTTGAGCAACTGTATTAAAAATTAGTTTTTTTCATCATTTCCTCGCATCGCATTGTTTGAGAAAAGCACTACTTATGTAGTTTTGTTGTTTAGTCAATGATCATCATACATGACTCACGTGTCTTGGGAGAAACGGAGTTATCGGGTATAGTCGCATTCTCATTCTCTGGAACAAAGGTATTATTGTATAGTAGGTAAGTATAGGTATTTTTAACGTGATTTTAACAATCAATATGCAACACCTCTGAACAAACGATTATTTTTTCATTTTTATTTGGAATCATCTATAGGTACAGGACTTATTATGATAGTACTTAGACATATGGCAAAGTTCACATAATCACATAGCAATTGATATAATTAACCAATGCCCAGCACAGACGTGATCTCAGTCAGCACAGACTGGCGTTCTGCACGTGCGCGACAGTGAACGGCGAACGGTAACATGCTCGCATGCTCGACTTTGAATTGATCGATCAAGCGGGCACATTGTGAATGCCACTTGATTAGCGATCTCCGAGACAGCCGCTACTTAAGTACTCTGTAAGAAATTAACCTCCTGTGCGCCACTTCTCTTCAAAGTGTTTAGTGACAGTCCAAACCAACCACTTTGATGAAATGAGGCGCACAGAAGGTTCATTTTCAAAGAAAAGTACCGGTTGTCTTGGGGATCGGAAACCAAGTGGTATTCACAATGAGGCCGATGCCGTGCGGCATAGGTTGATACAATTAACACGAGGCTGTATGCATGAACCCGGCGTCGTTCGGTGTGGCCACGTGGACGGTGATAATATCTATCGTCAAACTAATATTTATGGTGTACTAGTAAAGTATCTCCTGCCTGCCGCGCAGTAAGTACTTATCTCGTTTCGCGCGGTATGTAGGTAATCTTAGCCTTAACATACTATCTCCGTCTGCTACTCCAGCGTCGTCCCTTCGAGCTGTGCGGCGGGCGTGTGCTCGTAGCGTTCTGCGCTGCGCCTGTGCCCGCGTGCGAAGTGTTTTGCTCGTGCGTGCCAGTTTGGTAGGCGCCGACGTAGTGGGCCGCATGGGCCGCCGCGGTGCCGAGCCCGGGGTCGTCGGTGCTGACGTGACTGATAAGAAAAATCTGCACTTTAACCCACCCCAGAACGCGAATACTGCACGACAAGTATTTCTAATTCTATTGTACATTACCTGCGGTTATCGAGTATTCTTGAGGATTGATATTTTCCTCGACGTCATTTACCCGCCGTCTGTTCGGTCCTTTAAAGATCCGAGTTGGCATAACATTACGCCTTTGCCATTGACCTGTGATATATTGTATTTAATTAGGTATACATTATGTACCTACTTACGAACATTGCCTTATATTGGTAGATAATGATTGTATAATGACTTGTAAAGGTATGTGACGTACCTACCTACCATGGGTGCTTCATCGTACATTTGGCGACGATACATATCTAAACGAGGAAATTAAACAATAAGTGATAGGTACTACATTTTGCCTATGTAACTGAACATTAAATCATAGACGTTTATTGGTTTAGTACTTTTCTAAATTAAAAATATGAACCAAAGTTTACGTACGGATATAAATAACAAACCGTAGTAGTAATAGTCTGGGACTCGCCGGCGAAAATAATCTGAAATGTACAAAAATATTATTAAACAAGCCACATATTTATACTTGTTCGAGTCCTTAGCTTTTCCCAGGGTCTATATTCGAAGTCTTAAATAGGGATCTCGCTGTTCCCTATAGGATCGCTCACGCGTCAAGTTGAACTTTAAATCTAGCTGCTTAAAGTTCACGCGACAGGTGACCGATTCTATAGGGAACAGGGGTTCTTATTTCTAATATATAAAATTCTCGTGTCACAGTGTTTGTAACCAAACTTCTCCGTAACGGCTCGACTGATTCTTATGAAATTTGGTGTGTATTCAGTAAGTCTGAGAATAGGACGTAAGCTATTCTTCATACAAAAAAAAAACTGAGGCGGTACGAAGCCGGCGGGGTCAGCTAGTAAGTAATATTATAAATGTGAAAGTGTGTTTGTTTGTCCTTCTTTCACGTCGCAACGACTGGACCGATTTGGCTGAAATTTGGTATAGAGATAGTATGAGACCCTGGTAATAACATAGGTTACTTTTTATCCCGATATTTCTACGGAAACAGGTTTTCTAATGGTCAAACCAGGTGTCTCTATACTTCTCTAACCATAACTACATATGTAGTTTATCTTCGGGTACGCAAATTCCAAGTCTACGCGGGACGAAGAAATCTTCACAACTTTTTGCTTGACCCCGTTAATATCACGTTCTAGAAAACGGCTTTATTGATTTCGATGAAGTTTGTTATAGTAGGTACACCTTGTTTATGTTGATATGCGTTAACTTCGGCATAGTACCTACTTGGGACATTAACAGGACACCATAAATGATAGAATAAATGAATTTAGTAGGTAGGGACAGACGGGGTAATTAAGAGATAGGGGTAAATTTAAAACATAAGATTGTACACGTTTATACACGTAAAAGCATTTCTCATTCATTTTATTTACAGAAAATAGTTTTCTAGTATGTTATGAATGTTATGATATTTATGATTTTATTTAAAGGCGCGCGGATTAAGCAATAATGATGGGATTAAACGAACTTACCTGAAGTGAAGTTCTATCCTGATTGTATGTAATATTTGTTTCGAATATAACTATGCAGCTTCGTCAGTCTTGCGGCCCAATTGACGCGTATTCAAAGCTAAATAAAAAGAAAATAACATCCTGGCAACACCAAACTGTCATTTAGTTCAGAGCACCAAGTTAAATGAATAATTAAGAAAGTAGTATTTAATTTATATTAAATACTACTTGACCCTCGGGAGGTGAGTGTTTATCCTACCCTCACCGGGGTGGGAGGGATATTCTTATATATTCGAAACAAATATTACATACAATCAGGATAGAACTTCACTTCAGGTAAGTTCGTTTAATCCCATCATTGTATGTAATATTTGTTTCGAATATAACTATGCAGGATGTTCAGAGAACAAAAAGTAATCATTCTCCAAACAAGACCTAAATAATACAATATTTATGAACTTATAAGTCTATTCTAACTAGACTATAGTCAATCATAAATAATTATATATGAAAGTTTAACCTTATATCCATGAATCTAAAGGATATACCTAGAATTGTCACCTACATACATTAACAGTTATAACACAACAGACTCGTGGCTCATGTTCAGTTTGAATTCAAAAGTTCACTTCATTAAGTATAAAAAACAATGTTTTATACATTTTTATGATTTAGTGATGTTAGCTCCATAGTAACACCTAAACAATGCAAGTGAAATAACAGATATCAGCGGGGCGAGCAGAATATGCTACACATGGTTGTCTGTTCCACAACCATCTCCCGACCGTTAATGTAAATTGTCCCTTAATTTGAAGCTTTAAAATGAAACAAAAGTTGGTCGTTCCTATCCTATAATTTAAACTGTACAACACAACTAGAGTTCCTGAGCATTTGAGCAAGGAACCAAAACCAAAGAACTGGAAATTCCAGACACTGGACAAAATTTCTCAACTACCTACCTTGCTGTAAATATTACACAAATTAAGGTATGAGGTATGGTAACCGAATCTCGAATGAGTAAACTTATGATTGTATATATGATTAAGTAATAAGTAAGGAATAAATAATATAAAATTGTCGCTTTCTCTGAAGGTGATCCAAACGGTCGTTACTGTGACCGGTTGTGAATTTATTATTATAGATTACCAGCATAAGTTCTCATATGATGTATTCACATTCAACGTCAAAATTACAAGTTAGATACAGTTTTATTTATGGCATAAGTATAAGAACTCAAACAACAGGATTTTTTAACTGCCTATAAAGTTCCTGAATAATTTATATAATTTATTACTTCATTGAACAGTGTTCATCCATCAAAAAAGTGCATATAGTACAGAACTTCTGGTGATAAATCATCTTCTGAAAGTCAGCTCCCGAAATTAAAGAGCTTGTAAAATATCTGAAATCAAATCAAATCCATGTATGTACCTTAGGGGTTCAACTACCATGTCCAACTACAGAAATCTGCTATCTGGATAAAGTTTCCATTACAGCCATTAGTTTCATTTCATTGGGAACTCGTAGTAGGCGTCGTAATTTATTTATATTTATTTTAAGTTAAAAATTCAATTTAGGGGTTATCACTTAAGGACCTCTCACACTCACAATCTACCCTTACGTTTAGAGCAACCCCTTACATCAAGTAATCAAGGTATTAAGTGATCAGTAGTTTTCATAACATAAGTATTTAATAAAAAATACGGTCCTGAGTGCCTGCTGCACAATTTGTATAATAGCTCATAAAGCGAATACATGAAGCTCCAATTACAAATATATATATATATAGATATATATATATATATATCGAGACCCGTCTGAAAAGCATCTTTAACAACACCTCAGATATTTGGATTTATCACTCATCATGCAAATGTGCATTTTAATGTTAATTCACTTTAAGTACTGTAATAGTAAGTATCGAACGTTTCGTTGTCTCTGCCTTCACCAACGGGAAGCAGGTATGAGCTTTTTGGTAAGTAATACCGACTGTGTGGTGGCAATCAAATTGATTAAGTATTGTTAGTTTCAACGAAACTAAATTCACCTTCAGAATTTGGCCATGTCAATAAAATCTTTCAGCGGAAGGCTACAGGACCATAATTTATTTATTTATTTATTTAATAAAGAACCACCTTCATAATCTGACCATGTCAACAAAATCTTCCAACGGAAGACTAAAGGACAATAATTGGTCATACGCTCTTTGTCAAAAGTGAATTACTAAAACAACACGAGCTTATAACTATTTAACTTTCAACGAAAGTATACCATATCACAACGTGATACAGTCTCTCATGCTCATTTATAATATTACGAGTATGTACATTCAGTTTAAAGTTTCCAACGGAAGCTACTTTAAATTATAGTACTGTATTGTATATTCACTTTTATTAAAAATACTATTATTCTTTAATAATTTCCCAAATAAATATTTTCAACACTTTCATAACATAACTATGTCGGGAACTTCAGCAGAACCTGCTGGCTGCTCATTCCTGTACAATTTGTACATAGGTATATCCGAAAATAAGCAAATATTACATCTGCATGCTGAATGAGAACATATATGTATTACCAACCCTATTCAGAAAATTGGTAACGCTAGTTTCAGCAATCTTTAAGCTTATCGCTTCGCAAAAAATGTTATATGAAATTTTTGCCGTCGGCATTTTAGCAGGAGGCAAATTTTTATGAAAAATAATAACCTGTCTGTACTCGAAGACCAGACTATGCGAGCAACATGTGCAAATAGCATAATTATTATAAATAATTACAAATTAATAATTCTACCAGGTATATGATAAGTTTGTTAGAAACTAAGAACACTATGATATAAAATACCAACATGAAGGTTCCCAGGGTCCAGCCCAGGGTATGTAGCCCAATCAGGACAAAAATAGCACCTGATAATACTAGCACTACTTAAGCCTTTTGTCATGGTCTATAGTCCTGTGTCTGAGTAACAATTAAAAACATAGCAAGGGTTGCAATATGTGCAGGACAGGAGTGATGGCTGATATTTGTCCATCTATATAAATATGATATTAGGATATCACTATGGGAACTGAGCCACTAATATACATAAGTCTTTTGAAACTGGCAGCACTCTTACTGCAGTTTACACCGTTGGTGTTTAAGATTGCTTATAATGTACTACTGTATGTACAATTCATATCTTGTGATAATTAAATTCTCAAGTTTTGTATCCCAGTAAAGTAACTGAAAATATTATTTCCATCCTGAAAAGGGCAATAATAATAATAAGCCTACGGAACGTAGACGACAAATGGGAGCATTCGACGCATTGCTATAATATTTTGCGCAGGCGTCCATATTTCTAATAGACCTCAAGTCCAGGTTACCATTACATTAAATGAATATGGGGTAATGAAAACAAAAATAAACAAATAATTGTAGTAAAATGACTTTATCCATGTGAGTACAAAAGAAAACAAGAAATTTTTCAAAAGTACCTACTTAGTAGAATTACCAGGTAGATCATTTAAAGGAAAAGAAAACTTATTACTAGGTTTATTGATAGTTAATTCAATTCAATTCAATTCAATTTTTATTGCAATCATATGGTTATACAGATGGTCTTATTCGTTATCGGAATAACTTCTATTTTCAGTAAGCAAAATAAATAAAGCCCATTGTCTAAATTTGTAATTTGGAAGGTTCGATTTCTAATCTAATCTAAAAATAAATCTCATAATATGACTACCAACATCATTACTAAAAACTGTATAATGTGGAAATACCTTTCCTCAAAAGACCATTAAGGTACTCAAAATAACAATAAAAATCCGGCCATGAAAGGTTGGAATGCTTAGAAAGTCCTCAAGTCAAGAATATTGGCTCTAATTTTTAATACATTAACAATGTATAATTATTAAGTTTTTAACCACTTTTATTTCTTGTCATTAACTTTAGATTTGGTACATACTCATGTGCCTCTTTAAACCTAAACATTTTATTACTAAATGTTATTTTTAATGATGTCTATCTTACTCATGCATACATATGCTAAGCTGTACGTTGTTACTTAGTTCAGTAACTAACTTATGTATCATCAACATCAAATGTCTGATTGACATTGTGACCTAAAAAGCTTGTTAATACTTGGTAAGAAATAGTACCTATATGTGCATGTGCAATGATTGTCAGCGTGTCTAACATTTACATATAATGCAAATAAATATTTACTGTCTAAATGGGTTATCTAAATATGCTTTATATTCTCATATTATAGTCTACAGGACACAGTAATTCAGGGGAGACCCTCCAATATACAACATCTCACAACATCAAACTAAAAAATCAAGTAAATAGGTATTATGAGTTCCAATAAGTTCGGGTGATCAATATTTTAAGAACTTTAAAATATATGATAGAAATTGGTTCTGATCTTTAAAATTTGCAATATATTACTAAAGACTACCAAGTTTTTAATTTCACTGATCATTTTCTGTACATTTTTAAGTAGGTAATAAAAATGTTTGAAAGGGTTTTTGAAAAACAACAATCTTATGCCTAGAACTAGAACATATAGTTAAATTAATCAACTGAGGCCCATTATTTGGGTGTTCTTATGCATAAATGCATATAGTATCGAGTATTAAAACCATATGTATAAAGATGTACTATTTATTTACCTAGCGGTGCGGAGCACTGCATCATAATATAAGTCTGTGACTGTAAGAATAGATAGTCATGCCAGAAAGGAACTGCAATAGCTACGATCTTTGATATGGGTGTCCTTCGTATGGAATGGACACCCTTTGATTTCAATAAAGGTACTGCCCACCCAAATCATCTGGAGGTGTTTCAGCATCTTTACTATTTATTTGACAAAAGATATATATGCACTGGCTACTCGTTCAACTCACTGTTTGAAATACCCTATTTAGACTGTTTGATGTTCGGTTCGGCAGTAGCGAAAAATTATAACCTAACTTTTGAAGAACGGAAATATAGATCGCTTCATTGTTTGTTTTATTATAATAAATAGATTATGTAGATAGCCACGAGTCTGTTTTTCAAATAGGTATTTACATACTCACTCACTTAAGTATCTTTCATTTTGGGGACCCAAAGTAGGTACACCGATACTGTTGCACTGCACAAGGAGGGATTTCGACCATATATGTTGTAGTCCACACTTATTTCAAGTTTTATATACATTTGCAACTGTTGAATCATCCTTTTTAGCAAGTTTTATAGAATAAAATAATTAAAAACTTGGATATCAACAAAAAAATATCGCGTCGGAGGGCGCGAGAACTAAGAATGACAGTTTGGTGTTGCCAGGATGTTATTTTCTTTTTATTTAGCTTTGAATACGCGTCAATTGGGCCGCAAGACTGACGAAGCTGCATAGTTATATTCGAAACAAATATTACATACAATAGACTCCGCGTCAACGGTTTAAGTGCTTCTCCGCGCGCCTTCTAAGTTGTGTCGTGATATATATATTTTCAGTATAGTATATTTTTTATCGAGGGACTAAAATAAGCCATATATACCCGAGGTGGTTAGCCACCCGAGCTTTAGCGAGGGTGTCTATTTATTCGAGAGTTTATATTGACTTTTAGTCTCTAGGTGAAAATTCCATTTTTCACTTCAATTGCGAGATAAAAATAGTCAGTTTAGTACAAAAATATTGAACTAAGACCACGTAGACTAAGGGTAGGTTAATTCATGCATAGTTGACGGACTCTTGGTCGTTAAATATGGCCGCCGAGCTGTCATTTCGTACCATAGTAAAATATTTAACGCTAACGTTAACTTTAACGAACGGTTTTAATCAACCCACCCTAAGAACGTTACATTTTCGTCGTGAAAATGGTCCACACAGTCCACACACAATCTTACTTTATTGTTTTGTTTCCGCATTACAACGGTCTGTGTGAAACTGTAGGTTTATTTATTGTCATTGTTAAATTATTTTTATTATTGTTTCGTGTGATAATTTTTAAATGTGGCTTAAAGAGTGGTAATGAAATTAATTAACTTACCGTATATAACAATTCGAATAGAGCCCCTGAATACCTAGTAGGTAGATGTGAAAGTCTTACTTCGAGGAGGTCGAAACTGCTCCTGGTACTGCGGGAGCCGTACACCCGGCTGGGCGGGAGTCAGGCCGAGCGGTATGAACACAGGCCCGCCATAATTGCCGGGGGCGCCGTATTGGGGGACAGGGCTTGCAGCACCAACTTGCGGCGTCGATCCGGGGGCGCCGCTCAGGGCACCAGAGCCTGGAGCACCCACTTGTGGCGCAAAACCCGGGGCGCCGTACAGCGGCGGAAGGTTCGGCGATTGGCGCGTCGTTATCGTTACCAGCGTTGTATCTAACCGGAAAACGGTTTTGTTGAATTATTCACTGTGTCAGTCGATGTCTGCTGCTGGACATAAGTAAGTCTCTCCTAAATACTCGCTACTAAGATCGATTGGTCTTGTGTGTGCCTCTGCTGGCATCTCAACCAACACGTCATCGCTACAGACAGCTTGTCATTTGCGAACTCCAACTTCCAACTTAGGTAGGTACGTTTAGAATAAAGGACTAAGTATATCGATGATATATTTTTTCATTTCTCATACTCTGAAAGAAGGTCATTGTTTACACAATTAGCGTGCAGAAAGTGGCCCATCGCTGCTCTAGAGCAGAAAAGTATTTTTAATTTCTCATACTCTGAAAGAAGGTCATTGTTTTCACAATTAGCGTGCAGAAAGTGGCTCATAGCTGCTCTAGAGCAGAAAAGCATTTTTTTTTAAATATGACCCTGAATCGTGGGCTACGGCAAAAGTCTATACAGTCTATACAAAAGTCTATACAGTCAGTGAGGTCACCACACCAATTAATTTTAAAATGAACGTTTTTCTCCGGTTTGGTTGGCAGCCGGTGAAATTTCTGGCACAGAAGCATTCAATCTTAGGCCTCAGGGTAGGCAACGCATTCGAGTTCTTAATGGGGGATCATAGGATTTCGGTGTCCATGGGCCGCAGTGACCACTTACCATCAGGTGGCCTGTGCGCTCGTTTGTCTATACCATTGGTATAAAAAAAACGATTCTGCAGTCCTCAGTCTTAAGCTTTGTCAACTGGCTTTGGGCAATAGACACAGATCTTTGGCAAACACCATTGAGCCTGTTACGTTAATAGCCTCTTCAACAGGTACTGTTAGTATTAAATTAGCGTATATCACGCTTCAGAAACTTCGAGATTTTTCTACTGAGTGACCATTGGACCTTTACGCTATTTTAGCTTTTAATGCAATGCTAGCTTTTGAGAGTATGACAGCGTGTAGGTACACATTCATTTTGGTCTAATTTGGAAGGCAAGTTTAGTACGAAAGTCTCTGCAGACGAAGTCGCGGGTACAAGCTCGTGGATTATAAAATATCTTCTGTACCTACCTAGCTGCTTGCTTGACGCTTGCACAGGAATTTGTGCCGACGCAGTCGTCGCCTCCACCGTAGAGCTCTCGTTCGCTGCGCACGTCGACTGCTCCACTTCGACGCTAGAGTTTTCGATACCCCCGCGAAGTGCTATATTGTCGCGGAGTAACTTCACATATTCTTCGATGGAATATGTAATCAAACAGGTATATATGTTGAAATGATATTGCTAATTGTGTTAGTTAAGATTAGACGATACTTCACTGTGACCATTTGGTAAGCTATACGGCACTTGAGTACGAGAACGTTAACATTTCGCTGCGTCCCTTCATCAAGTATAACTTTAAACAATAAATCGGACCCTACTGCATATTTTGATCGAAGTTCTAGCTATTTTTAATGCGAAGTTTCTAGCGACTACGGGATTATCGCAGTTCACGCGAATTTTACCCGCGTGTACACGCGATCAAAACCTATTGAACTAGAAGAGGTGTCCTAATAGACATTCGCGTAATCGCCACCACGTGGCAGCAGAGAAACCACGAGATATGGTCGCATTGCTTACTCGCACGATAATCGCGTAGTCGCGTTGTGTTAGGACGATCCCTCAGTAGAGGATTTTCATACCTGATTTGAGCAATTCAACCATCATTATTGCCTCTTCTAATTTTGCATCGTCCGACTCATCGTTGGCCTCTGGGGCTGCCAATACATTTTGAGAGATTACCGCTATATGAATGCAAACCAGAATGAATAAATTATAAATCATAACTGAAACATTCCTTCCCTCGACCTTCACAGTACAGGCAGGGCAGGCATGCGGCTGTATATTTCCACAATTGAATAAAATATATCTGTTGGTGCCACTGGTACTGAAGTTTCTTTCTGAAGGTGTTCACAAGGTTGCAAATAATAATGGTAGTGATAAAATAGGCTCCAAATGGTATTAATTCAGAACGCGGCATAGGATTTACGACTTTGCGAACTTTATTATAATGTAGAATTTTCGTATCGGTAATATCGATGCTTATAATAAAAATACGATAAAGCAAATCGATTTATGCGTCTGAAACCGATGTCGTAAATAAAAATGCAACTGGAACGTAGGTACGGTACTACGGTACATATTTATGCAGGCAGATAGGTATAGCTTGGGTATAGCAAGACATAACTTAGAATACACGTGTATCAAGCATTAAAAATAGACTCTGTGTCAACGGCTAAATGTTTCGCCACACGCATTCTAAGTTGTGAAAGCGCATAGAGTATGGGATACTTAGAAGCAGACGATAATAAATGTCTGAAAAAAATGTAATCAATATAAAACAAACCTACATATTTATCAATAAATATTTACAAAAAAATATAATTTAATTAAATGGTAGGTTATAGAAATTTGATTTCTTTATTTCCAAGACCCCAAGTCGTCTTGCCAGAAGTGTCCGACGTCGTTGTAGGGCGACTGCAATTCGGCGGCTTCGGAGGACTTCTCCGATTTCACCTACAGTAATGAAAGTTTGTGCATTAACATACTCGTACATTAATAAAATAAATACTTCTATCGTGCTCGACCGTTCTTGAGGTGCGACAGACGTTGAGGGGCGTGACGACAGCGGGGACGGCGAGCGAGGGTTGCGGGGAGACTAACCAACCACCCGCGTTGCACTATACATACACACTGGCCGTCAAGAAAAATCAGCAAAAAAGCTACGTATGACCGTTTCGCGTGCTATAGACATACGAGGTTTTACCCGCGACTTCGTCTGCAGGGAATTTCATACTAAATTTCCAAGGCCCTATTATACAGGATACTCTTAAAACCTTTTCAGGAGGAGGGTTTTCAAAGCTATTCTATGTATTTTTTTCAAGCTTTAGGCTCCGTCATCGTAATTGGGAAAAGGGAATAGTCAATTAACGCCTTATTTTCTTTAGCAGCTTCAAAACCAGTTATCCTAAAATTATACTTAATATATATTTCAGATGTTCACAGTAAACTATTTAATTTTACATCGTCATATAGATAATTTAGTTAGCGAAAGTTGATGGGTAAAATTTTTCTTTATACTTTTAGTTTTACCTACAATAGGTTAAGGCGGCAACGGTGGCTATAGCGACAACAGTGGTGCACTGGCCTTTCTGTCAAAAGTACCTATTATAGTTAGCTTTTTATCTCTTTCACTCTTCGGAAGGTCTTCCGATAGATACAGGTCACAATCCAATTCCCTTGGGTCAGCCATGTAACAAACTCACGTTGTGAGTATTTTTTGTTTTGAGGGAAAAGAGAAAGTAACATATACTTTGTGTTTTTTCACAAACCTTTTTGGCGTATACCGCACTTTGATTTTCGTAAAACTATCAAACGTGGTATGAGTTAAATCCAAAATGGCGGTTTTGTACACAGAGGCTCAAATCATTTGAGTACACAGTGGTTCATGACTTTAAGACTGACATAGACAAAAAGTTGCATGAATATTTATTTTGAGGGCAAAGATTCATTTTGTTTGATAGCTTATGCAAGATACTGATTAAGTAAAGGTAGTTACTTAGTTTATGTTGAAATTAGGTATCTGTTGATTATTGACAGAAAAATGAAGTAATTTTAGTATATTTTGAATGCATAAGAGTGAAGTCACTTTGAGACTGAAGTTTCGATGTGAAAGTTATTGTTTGGTTAAAACAAAAAAATTAAGACCTATAAGAAGCAAACAACTGCATTTTTATTTGAGTTATATTATAGATGATCTATTGTGGACTTGCCTGATTCACTGTAAACTGAGGGCCGATTCACTGTATCCCATCGTCAGTACACAGTGGCTCAAATGAGTTTTTTTAAAACACCATTTATTTTCCAAAATACTATTTAATGACCTAAATCGATTGGAATAATCAATATACATTAGTTACACTATAATACTTAATAATTTTACACCTTTCCAACACTCACCCAAATCAAGTTACACAACTCGAAAAAAAAGTGACCCACTGTTGCCGCCTTGACCCTACAAAAAAATTAAGAAAATCGGTTCACTGGAACTGTGTTCCGAGGTTTCATATCAATTAAACCCCTTACGTTATTCTACTAATTGATAGTCTCACCTTGGTGCTCTGGCGAGTTATGAGTCCGTTCTTCCTGAAAGCGACCAAGGTTATGGGCTTAGGCCGAGTTTCGAAAGGCTCGAAATAACCCTGTGGACAAAATTGGAGAAAATTGGATACCTAACGCACGATAAATAAATAATCAACACCTACTAGGAAATTTTTAATGCCGGAAAGCCGTCTATGGGATCAATCAAGGGAGAATCCCTATGCCTGCTTACGCGTCACGGCGCGCTCAAATTTAACTTTAAATCTAGTTGCTTAAAGAGCGCCACGACGCGTGAGCGCAGGGATAAGGAATATCCCTTTCGCTATGTAACGTTTCGAATAGAGTCCCAGCTTGATGCAACCCTCTTTCGTGTGTTCCCCGAGTAGCGTTGCTGGTATAGAGGGTTGATGTAAAGGAGCGCAATCTTTATAGTTCCAAAAGTGGACAGCAAATAGGGTAGGTTGGGGGCGCTGCGGTCGCTACAAGTGTCAAGCCACCTAGGCAGATAGTCTGCAGTAGCGCCTTCAGATGGGGCTGCAGAGGCGAAAACGGTTGTGAGGAGAGCGTGTTTTGTTTTGTTGCTTATCAAATCCGCTGGACACGTTTTCAACTGTTTCGCCATATAAGATTGCGCTGCTTACTAAGACACATTCCACACTCCATAGTTGCTAGAAAAAGGAAGATGTCAGATTGACGTGGACGTCGGTGCGTCTAGATTAGAATATTTTTTAGGTTGTCATTATGCCAAGAGTCCTACTTAAAATCAATTGTCGTTTAAACGTTTTCCCTTTGACACCATTCACGACCTGTATGAAAAAGTCAAGCCGTCATTCACACGTATCAGTTCCATCTTGAAAAGTACTGAACCTATTTCAATAAAATTTGCATAGGACAATAGTTTGGAGAAATACGTGGACAATCATATATACATGCATATTTTGTACATTTGTGCTTGGAAGCCCAAAATGCAGTTCCGGTAACATTACGTACATAGTATTGCATTGATGACCTCCTTTTTTGAAGTCGGTTAAAACAGAAAATATTCATTTTACACATGCTGACGGTACTCGGCGATTATTTATAGGGTGATGCGGCCGCTCTACGCCCACAGCCACAACGTGCACGACTATCCACAGTAGGTGTACCTACACTACCATGGCTCACCCGCAGCCGTGAGATAAATTACTATACCTCAGTCTATGACGATAGGTACATTACAGTCCTAGGGTGGTGAATTCGTAAATGTCCCAGATCGCAGGTTTCATGCGATCTGGGGCTTTACGAATTACCGCCCGTGGTTTGTCAAAAGTTTTAGGTCTTGCCTTGGCCAAAAAGTGAGATTTTCTCTCCGCGTAGCGGGCAGAAAATCCCACTTTACGGCCAAGGGTGATGTAATAGTACATTACAGACCTAGGCCTCACCTTCGGTTCGGGCCACAGAAACCTGCGATCTGGGGCTTTACGAATTACCGCCCGTGGTTTGTCAAAAGTTTTACATCTTGCCTTTAGATTTTCTCTCCGCGTAGCGGGCAGAAAATCCCACTTTACGGCCAAGGGTGATGTAAAACTTAATTAAATACAAGAAATCTTACTTTACTGAAATAGGGATCAACTCCGTAATTAAGCGACTTGGCGATTCTTGTAAGCGAGATGGCAGGTCGGAAAACAGCCGAACGGTTGTCGTTCACGACTTCTTCCAGGTTCTGCAAAAATAGATTTCACAATATTATACTCAAAAAGCAGATATTTAGATTTTACACTGGTTTAAAGTGATCAAATTAAAATCTTGAATATTTTAAGAACGGTGTTAGCAAAGCACCTTGGTTTCTTGGATAAATTAAATTATTAATTAGGTCTGAAGGATGTTCCCTTAAATTAACGCATATCAACATAACAGGATGTAAGTATAAGATCAGCCAGGGCAATGGGGGCTATCGCGTGTGAATTTGCCACTAGAGGCGCTAGTGTCGCGTGAGGTCCAATAACATTCACTCTTCACTGGTTTTGGCGGGCTTTGTGTTTACCTGTTGAAAAGTGATCTCCTTCGTGAAATTATCGCAAATATGGATTATTTGGCGATCAATATGAACGCTTTGAAAAAAAAAGAAAAAATCCGAACGAAACGGAACTGCACAACATTGCGGCATAGCTACTCGATATGACGATAGTTATTTATAATTAATAAACTTAATGAGATTCAAGATTTAAAACTTTGTTTCGGCGCCGATCTTATAAAGTCGCCTTTGACAGCTATACCTCTGGACCTTAGTCAACAGTGGCGCCAACTGGTGAGCAAAGAAACGATAGTCCCCATTGCACCAACTGCATCGCAATAAAAAAATTAATACAGGTGCTCAAAAAGCAAACATTTTGATACCTGTTTAACGTGCCAAAAATTTGTCATTTCCGAACGAGCGTTTTTTGTTTTTTGGCAGCTAGTGAAAGTTGTTTTTTACGAACTACTTTTAGTGCGTAAAGTTTTTTGAGCTTCATCCTGTTTACTTATTTTCTTATTCTTTTTTATGCAAATGTATTAAAAAATGACATTTGAACTAGGGACTCGTGATAAAATGACAAACTTTTCGCACTTGCACCAAAATATACTATTTCGACCATTACAAGGTTTATCTTGGTAAACAACCAATTTAAATAAAATAGAGCAATTTCAAATTAGATTTTTAAAGTTATTAGTCAATAATAGAACTAAAGATAAATGTAAGAAACTACTACTACTACTGCAGCCTATTTGCGTCCCAATGCTGGGCACAGACCTCTCATCACGAGAGGGTTTGGGTACTTATAGCCCAATGTAAGAAAGATTATAGTCAATTATTTAAAATTTGTAAGGTTCTTCCAGCTAGTCTTAAACATAAGTTCTTATTAGCGGTAAATAATTATGGCAGACAGGATCTCCTGGAGTTGCATAAAAACCCTGCTTGCTTTACAAGGTCAGTATCTGATGGCAAGTATGTTGTGGGTAGCCAACTACTATGGAGATAGATATACGAGGGGTGATCCAAAAGTAATGGATAATCAGTATGAAAGACACATAAAATGTTTAATAAAATAATTTATTTTTCTACGTAATCTCCTTCCAAGTCTACACACTTAGACCATCGTTTCTCCAGACCACGAATTCCTTTAAAAAAAAAATCTTTTTCTTGACCCTCCAAAAATGCCTCCACAGCGGTCATTACCTCGCCAACATTTAAAAATTTGTTGCCTCTAAGGTCTTCCTTCAGCCGTGGAAAGAGATAAAAGTCGCTGGGGGCTAGGTCTTGCGAATATGGGGGGTGTTCCAGCAATTCGAACCCTGAATCACGGATGGCAGCCATCGCAACGCCGGCCTTGTGGGGCAGTGCGTTGTCCTGGTGAAACAGGATGCCAGTTCGAAGTTTACCCCGCCGCTTTTCTTTGATTGCCTCTCTCAATCTGCGTATTTGGTCAGAGTAGTAGGAGCCCGTAATAGTGGTTCCCTTTTCCAGGTATTCCATCATTAGGACTCCCTCAGCATCCCAAAACACTGAAGTCATGACCTTACCAGCGGAGCTTGCTACCTTGAATTTCTTCGGTGTAGGGGAAGACGCTCGCTTCCAGGTCATGGATTGCTGTTTGGTCTCAGGATCGAAATGGTGGATCCAAGACTCGTCCATGGTTACAAACCGACGCAAAAATGATTCGGGATCAGTTTGATATTTGTCAAGATTAGACTTCGAAATCTCACATCGTATTTTCTTTTGTTCAGCCGTTAACATTCTAGGCACCCAACGAGCGGAGACTTTTTCATGTGTAGTTCATCAGTTAAGATTCTTTGAATGCTGCCATACGAGATGCCTGTGAGCTCTACTAGATGCCTGATAGTCATCCTTCTATCTGTTAAAACGAGATCATGAATTTTTTCGACGTTTTCTCCAGTAATGGCGTCAGATGGACGGCCTTCGCGATGTTCATCTTGAGTGGATGTTCTTCCCAAGTTAAACTCCTTTGGCCACCGTGCCACTGTGGAATACGGTGGAGCGGATTCGCCCAGTGTTCCCATTAATTCAGCGTATATATCTTTAGTACACATTTTTTTCAAACAGAAGTATTTAATAACCGCTTTCACCTCAGTTTTCTCCATTTTTGCGTTATTGTTCCGACTGCTCGTGAAAAAACAGCTGCAACTCTCTGACAGATACATATATACATATATATATATATATATTTTTTTTTATTTACAGGAGTCTTTATGGCCAGTAACGGCATACCTATTTATTTTAATTCGATTCAATAAGTATTCAGTTATCATTACTTTTGGATCACCCCTCGTATGTCTCCGCAAGCGCTTGCCGTATTTCCTCAACAGCTTGCCCTCAGATATTAGACACGAGCGAAGTAAGGGTATATTTAAAAGAAAACTACATAATTATTTGGTTAACTTATTATGAGTAAGTATTTAATTATTAGTTGAGTAATTAAGATTACCTACTTGACTCTACAGTCAAACTGCGAATGCAGTTTTGTGGAGCAATGTATTACTTTTATAATTGTATCTCATGTATTAGTAATAAATAAATAATAAATAACAGAGCCATCTGTGTATTGCAGTGACGGCCTTTGTCCAACCCTCCGACGCAAAACGGGATTCTAAGTTTCACATGTGAGTCTGTGTGTGCGTGGCTCTACCTTGTTGTTTCTTTTTTGGGATTTTTTTTTCATTAATCTTTTCGTTGTTTTCATGTCATTTTCCCTTTATTAAGCCTTAATTTTTATTTATTATTATGCCCTTTATTAAGCTATTTTCTTAAGTCTATTGCTACGGATGATAAGTTTGCCATATCAGACGAGGATTCTGAACTGGAATTGTCTGGCTGGGGGGTATGTTCATGTTAAAAGAACCTTTAATCGGAAAAATTTAAAATGGTTTTGTTACAACGATTTACTAACCAACAATTTTCGCCCAATTATACCCAAATCCGTATTTATAATATACCTACTAAAACTAATGTAGTTAAGCAAAAATCTTTTTAATAATGGCTATGGGAAAAAGTGGTTATCTATAATCCATACTATCAAACGAGCAATAAGTATTTGTATATATATGTACCTACCTATATATAGTACATTATTGCAGAGGCCGCCAAGTAGCGCATTGCCGGACGAGTCAGTTAGAAGGCTGAGCGAAGCGAAGCCTTCTATTAGTACGAGTCCGGCAATCGCAATTGCGGCCGAGGTATATATAATGCTTTTCTCAAACAGCGAGGAAATACGTAAGGTCAGTCGGGGCAAGTGCGCCAGGATGGGGTAAGTGCGCCTAACATAAATATATCGAAACCTATAAATATTACTCAACTAGTAGTTGGCTGTTTACAAGGCATAGGGGCGAAATAAATTTAGGCGCACTTACCCCACATCAGTATTTACTACTTCCATGATCGTGGATGATTTGGTCATGGAAGTTGTACTTATTACCTCCATGGATTTGTCAGTTTCGGGGCAAGTGCGCCAGGATGGGGTAAGTGCGCCTAACATAAATATATCGAAACCTATAAATATTACTCAACTAGTAAGTAAGTAAGTAACACTTTATTGTACAGGAAAAAAAAACACAAATACAATTATCAATAGAGAAGAGACACATGTACAAAGGCGAGCTTATCCCTACAAGAAATTTCTTCCAGCTAACCTTTGAGTAGTGGAGAGGACACATGTTCACGAGTAGACAAATAAGTAGTACTAGTAGTTGGCTGTTTGCAAGGCATAGGGGCGAAATAAATTTAGGCGCACTTACCCCACATCAGTATTTACTACTTCCATGATCGTGGATGATTTGGCCATGGAAGTTGTACTTATTACCTCCATGGATTTGTCAGTTTCTATACAGAGGATGCTATTTGCAAGAGAATTTAAAAAAACACACACACGACAATAATGTTTTTGCTGGCCAAGGCCGGCAATGGACAGCCTCGCGTCTTCTTTTTTTGAAAGTAACACGAACATTTCCGAGCATGTTTGAGAAAAATATATTTGTAATCACGTTCTCGAAAACTGCTAACAATTTCGATGAAATTTGGATAGGAGGTTTTCGGGGGTGACAAATCGATCTAGCTAGTCTATCGATATATCTACACTGATTAAATAGATCCGGCAGCCAATGATTGCAGTCGGAATCATCGCCAAGGGGTGCACCCCCTTGAGGGCGTACCGAGGGGTTCCTTGCCCCCACTAAGTATAATCATTCGCCTAGCGACGATAGGTGACCTAACCCCACCCTTGACTGCGGCCGTATTATTGGTTAAGGAGGAGCGGGGGGCTAGTTTTAACGGAGATCTTAACAAGCCTCAAGCTATAAGTACCAAACTAATAGGTAGACGACAAAGTACCGATTTCAAAGTTGATCAAACTTCGGACGATGTTCAGTAATATGTTGCGACTTGTCCAATAAGGGCCGCGGCCACCACACGGCCACACGTATTCTTGCTCACCACTTGGCGTCACTGTCTTGCGAGGTGCCGGCTGCCAATGCCATATTGTCATTACATAGGTACAATGCTGTCAATGTGACGTAAAATTTACCGTATAATTTGGCATATAATGTGCTAAACCGGCAACACTCACTGCACCTCACGCGACTCCAGCGCCTCTAGCGCCGTTTTCATTCGAGTCGACTCTCACGCGTTGTAAAGTTGAGTCTATTTGAGTTTTTATTGATAAGATTTCTTGTTATGAGTTTGTGTATATATATATATCCAATCGCACCAAAACCACATCCGTGAATAAGGGCCAAGTGCCCGTCCGAAAATTTCGGCCACGATGAAAAAATAGACCAATCTCTGCCTAGTCGATTTGTTGCACTCATTTGAATTGGCATTATTTTTACTGATCTAATCTTTATTTATGACTCGTTGGCCCGGTGAACTTCGTATCACCACGGCGTTTTCTTTTTTTGGCTGTTCCATTGAGCTTTTTCCCATTTTTTAGGGTTCCGAAGTCCACAAGGAACCCTTATAGTTTCGCCATGTCCGTCCGTCCGTCCGTCCGTCCGTCTGTCCGCACTATTGCTCGGAGATGCTTAGGTCTAGAGAGCTGTAATTTGGCATGAATATGCATATTAGTTACGCTGACAAAGTGGTAGAATAAAATTTTGAAATATATTTTTTTATAGGGTACCTCCCCTACTCGTAAAGTGGGGATGTAATTTTTTTTTCTTGCGTACCCCATTGTGCGGCATATCGTTGAATAGGTCTTAAAAAAATATCGTGGGTTTGTTAAAACCATTTTTTGATTAAGTGATGCGTTTGTGAAATATTAAGCTTTAAAGTGCTATTTTTTGTTAGAGTCACGTGTCCCCCCCCCCCCTGCCAGCTAAATGGTGGTATTTGGATAGCTGAAAAAAATCACGGTTGTGGCATATATAACGTAGTTGAAAGGAAAACTATCAGAGCTAAGTAGGCTGTACAAACTTACGAGTAATAGTCGACCAACTTATAATGATGATTTTTCTCGAGCGGCAGGGGCGTCGGGCGGGCACGTCATATCACAGGCTAGCTAGATGCTAATAAGTCTTAGAAAGGTACTGTGGGCATCCTCAACTTCGGAACCCTATAATTTGCGCGTGGCCCGACACGCACTTGGCCGGGTTTTTTTTTCTTTCTAAACCTTCCCAGAAGCCCAGGGAATAAGGAAAACAAAAAAGAATCAGCCAAATCGGTCCAGCAGTTCTCGAGCCTTTGCCTGACTAACACACCGCAATTCATTTTTATATACACGGTGTTCATGTTGATATGCGTTAACTTCGGCACAGTACTTGGGACATTAACAGAAACGATACCGTAAATGAATTTTAGTTGATATCAAAAAAAAAGATTTTTTGCGTTTTCATACAAAATAATTAAATATTGCCACACATGACACATAAACTAAATAGCAAGACATCAAACGAACTCATTATTTTCACCTCTTTGTCATATACAAAGGAGATTTGAAAACTCTTTATTATAAAAAGAAGAACTTTATTAAGTAGATTTAATACTGGTTAAAAGTACATCAGTGATTAAATTAAGATCTTGAATATTTAAAGAACGGTGTTAGCAAGCACCTTGGTTTCTTGGAAGAAATAGATAAATTAGACCCGAAGAATGTTCCCTTAAAATTAACGCCGTCACCTCTGTCCGCAAACGCGTTCACTAAGTACATATTTACCTATGTAGCTAAGTAGTTTTAATCACCTGTACATGTAGTCTCCACAAACTGTTCATACTAGGGTCAAATTTGACAGAATAGGTCGGAGACGTGTGTAACTCTTTCGCCGGCTCTTTCGCTGAAAAGTAGATTAAATTTAAAGCAGTTTATAAGCACGACACACTTTAGAAGACGCGCGGCGAAGCACTTGTGTTTAGTCGTTGAAGAAGCAGTCTATTATTGCTTAATCCACGCGCCTTCTAAGTTGTGTGTATCGTGTATAAATATATTAATTAACAAATATTTATTAATCAAGGATACTTACTAGGCTCAAATGATTATTTTGGTAAGTATAAATAACAAGTAAAGGCAAAAAATATCGATAAAACTCGTGTCGGCCGCAAGCCGCAGCGATCGATCGGAGACATAGACAACCCACCTTAAGCATCTACGTAAAAAAGTAAAATAAAACTTTCATGACAACAATAATAAGTACTTATGTACACGATGCTTGTGTAAGTACTCACTTTCTGTCATAACGAGATTGTTAGACGCCGCAAGAAGTGTTAATGTTATTAACATTTTCATTGTTCACGTTGGACGAATCCTCCTCAACAAACGGACGCGCTACATATGACCGGGCACGCTTACCTTCGTCAGGTGCAGGTGTCGGCAATATGTAATAATGGCTTCTGTGGAAACGAATGTTTACCTTGCAGACGCAACGTACAATAAAAGCTGCTAGAATCATGCACCTCATTCAATACGATTCTTAGTAGGGAACACGCTACGTAAGTATCAGTCTCTTTTAATGTTTTTCAAACACATCGTTATCGCTCTATTGTTCTACTTACTACTAACGTCACAATTTGGAAGACTAATAGGTAGGTATAGGTATAGACAGCTATCTATCTACGCTACGCCATGTACCTATCTATATATAAAAGTCTGTGGCCCTAAATCTCTATATTTTTTTTGAGAATACTGAGTAAGTCTATTTTCTTTATTAGGTGCTGTAGCCTGTAATTTTCAGTCCTGCCATGTGCTGGCTAATACAGCACGACACAACTAAGTAAGAAGGCGCGCGGCCTAGCCCACTTCCCCGTTGATCGACTTTCCCTGCCGCGAGACCGCTTGATGGATCTACTTATCACGAGAAACGGAGACGTCAGCACCGAAAGCAAGCGTTAAGTAATTGTCTCATGCTGTACTTAATTACGTAGGTAGATATTAGTCCGAGTCATCTGCGGCGCGGCAGGGCGAGCGGCGGCACG
>OZ020272.1:9406772-9428952 GCA_963971205.1 Aethes cnicana
GAAAGGACATAGGCTACTTTTGATCCCGGAAAAACGCGATAGCAGAGTTAGACGCGGGCAGAAGCTAGTATCTAATACGTACTACGTACCAGTAGCGACACACACCGCCCCACACGAACACAAGTTATAGGTTTACACAACTTAGAAGGCGCGTAGATTAATCAATAATAGACTCTAACGTCAACGGCTGAAGTGCTTTTAAGATCTCAGAGCCTTTTTACAGTACAAGCATACGTAGGCACTCGTCTTGGCCTCACTTTACGTAACAATGTTTGATAGGGACCTAGTCACTACAGGACAGGACAGGACACGCGACTACTTTTCAAGGGTTTCGTTTATTTGTCACTGAAACTATAATCCTTGCAGAATCTAATCTACAATAATTTATTTTGTATGCATTCGCTTCGCTTGCAGACGTAGTATAGTAGCATAGTGGCTTGACCGCCGATGTGGCTGTGGTTATTCACAGATCAAAGAGTGTAGTGTATGTACCAAGATCTCAAGAAGCCTCACCTCCCGGTCAAAGTCGTCGTTCTCGGTGATGTCGTAGATGATCTTCTTGACCTTGGGCGCGGACTTGCAGGGCAGCAGCGCCGCGGCGGCCGGGGCCGGCGAGCACGGCGTCTGCGGCGCGCACTCCGACGCGCTCGACGGGCTGCACAGCGCCGGCTTGCCTGGACAACGTTCATTAAGCGTAGGTTGATTCAAACCGTCCGTTAACGTTAACGTTAAATATTTTACTATGGGATTAAATAACGTTTCTGTATAGAATGACAGCTCGGCGGCCATATTTAACGACCAGGAGTCCGTCAACTATGCATGAATCAACTAACCCTAAGCCTGGGTTGATTCAAGGGCTGCGTTCCGAATCGCGCTCAGAGCACTCACATTACCTTGCATCCTTTTTCCTCTTGAAAGTTGACTCCTAAGAGGAAAAGAGATGCAAGGCGTTGTGAGCGCACTGAGCGTGATTCGGAACGCAGCCAAGTACAGTTGACGGACGGTCATTAAATATGGCCGCCGAGCTGTCATTCCATACAGAAACGTCATTTTGTTCCATAGTAAAATATTAAACGTTAAACGAACGGTTTCAATCAACCCGCGCTTAGTGTCATATTTAACGTCCAGGAGTCTGTCAACTGTGCTTGAATCAACCCACCCTAAGTCTTCATCATCAGTGCTGCAGAGTCGGGCGGGGCCATCCAATACCACACTGTGATAGTCTCACTACACCCCTCCCCCATTGTGACGGTTATTGGCTCCCCCCTCCCCCCTGTTTCGAGGCTCACGTGATTAATGGATGATGCCCTAGGTGGGAGGACCACAGACCAAGTGCACCTGAAGCCCAAGCAGACTAACCTATTTTGACGACTAGCTTAAAAAATAAGCCCGCGATAAACTTACATGCAGATAAAAAAGAAATGGATCTTCTCGTTGAGGGTCATGTCTGACACGCTACATGTATTGGGAGTTGAAGAAAAATTACACGCGTACAAAGAGGAATAATCACTATTTGCCCTCGAGGTTTCAAACATTATCGTCATTTCGTCATTGTTCACCTTGTAGAGATCTCTACCTACAATATTATTACCACACGTTCCATTTTCATTCAGTTATTCATAATTATCATCCAATACGTTCTCTCCTGTTGTTAAACCAGTCTTTCTAACTGAGCATGGAAACCAAAAAACGATATGCATGACTTGATGTAACCTGACAAAAAATAATTACTTAAACTTAGATTCAAATAAACAAGACGTTTGTAGAACTTGATACAATATAAATGCAAGTTACGCTCGCCTAGATAGCACACGAAACACGTAAACCTATGTTATGTTTACCGTCCATCGTTTGTGGGTCAGTTTGCCTCTCGTGGATGATCCGGCCCTCCTGCAAGGCTCTCGATGGTATGAGGCCGGCCCTCATGACTCGCTCTCCTTCTCTGCGCGCTTGCCACCTGTTTGTAAAATACTTATTACTTATTTCCAGAAGCCCGCTAGGTTAGAGAACATTTGTGTGAAACGAAAGGCTGGCTCGCTGGTATCGAATTCGCCAACTCACCAGTACGCATCGTCTTGCGAAACGATGTGTAAAACGTCGCCTTTCTTGAAATTGAGCCCGGCTTCCTTGCACGGTATGTAAGGGTCTTCCGCGGAGCTGTAATTGAAAAGGGCGCGCACCCTCACTTTGCTCTCGCGCGATCCTCCCTTTCCGTACGACGGTACCAGTTTGAACGTAATCGTGCCCTCAGAGCTTTGCTGAAACCAATATTGATACATTTCAACGCGATCTCTTTTAATTTGCAACTACGTGAACGTACAGGGCTATGAGAAGATCCTCGGTGCATGCACCTTATAAATAGGGTCAACATGATCACCATTACATTACTGCTAAATGTTTGGGACATTAGAGTTGGTACCAGAATCGCCAGCACGTCGGCGGGCGTCTTATCCTCGACGGGGATGCCGTTGACCTCGATGACCTCGTCGCCGGCGTGGATCAGCCCCGAGCGATCCGCCGCGCCGCCGTGCATCACGCGCGCGATCACGATCTTGCCCGTCTCCTCGTCCGTCTTGATTGTCGCTCCCTGGTCAATAACCCCGAAATGAGCTTCCGACGAAGTAGCGATACATTTTCTAATCTATGAAACAGTACTCAGAGAGTATAGGTATGTACAGTCAGCAGCAGAAGTAGATAAGCTGTCCAGGTGTTCAAAATGACCTACACACGCCCTTAACGTCTTAAGAATAAGGTCGTGTGTAGGTCATTTTGAACACCTGGACAGCTTATCTACTTCTGCTGCTGACTGTACTGTACTTGTACTTAGCATGGCGAAAACAAGGGCTGAGCTTTCTCGCCGACAATCATCGTGGATTCAGTCCACACCAGACCCGCTTTCCACGTGCGTGCGACGGTTTTAGGGTCCCAAGCTCATCACATCAACCCCGCACCACCTAGCCTCGCACAATCCATAGAAAGTCATAAAGAATAACTTATTCTTTATAAGTAGATACCTATACCTACTGATCTGAATAAGTAGATACCTACCTATACCTACTAATCGTAATCGTAATTCCATGCAAGGACGAGTGTATGTGGTGCAGATGTTATGTGACCCGTAAAATCAGGGATAGCTTGTTTTCTAATCACCTATAAGTACTATTAAACGAGCAATTTTTGTAAATCTTCAAGCTCAACGTTGTTTGTTTAGGTTTTTTTTTCGAGTCAGTAAAAAAATTGTACGACCCAGTATGGGATTCATGGTGTGAGCTTTATCTGGATCCTATAATTTTAATAATAACCACCAAGAAAATAAATCTATCATCAGATAAGTAGTGACTAAAATATCTTCCAATCTTCTCCAAACTTTGTAAAGTGATTCATCGTATCTTGTATGTTATAATAAATAAATAATATTATAAAGCTGAAAGTTTGTGTTAGTTAGACGTTTGGATGTTTGTTACTCAATCACCCTAAAACGACTCGATCAATTTGCATCAAATTTGGTATGTATACAGACTGATAGTTTATAACCTGGATTAAAACATAGGGTACCTATTATCCCGGAAATCCCGGATAATTCCGTTAAAAACCCGGAAACTTATTAGAAGCACCCCGGAAAGGGTTTTTGGATAGAAATCCCGATAATCCCTAAATCCCGGAAAATACAGAACTTCCGAGCAATGCCTGGAAAAGTTTTTAGAAGTATCCTGGAAAAGGCTTTGGAAATATAGTGTTACATTCCCTGCAGACGCAGTCGCGGGTGAACAAGAAAAAATAAATTGATAACAACTATTAATTTGGAAAAAAGTAACTTAATAAAGCATCAGGTGGTCTACATACGTTGGAACGCTAAGCGATATGACATGGTGGCTATAGTAAGTAGGTAATGTAAAAGTTGCTTAGTACTCCTCCATATAACTTGAGGTGTTAAGAAAGTTGCAGCAGCAGCATAGGACGAAATGAAATTATTTCTTAATGCATAATCAGACAACAGTACATAGATTACATAAACATCTAGAGATAGCAGCTAATAGGTAAGTAAGTATCGAAATTAGACACATGGAGAATGAACTGAATGAAGGACCATTGCAACAGGAAGAACAATGTATGGGGAAATAAAATGAAAGTATGTGAACCAGTTACCATCCACAACACAAGAAATACAGTGAACTGAGGGAAGCATTAAAATAACTAGCAGCAAAGAATTTTTACATACTCACCACAATTGGCTCTGCACTCTGAGCTCCACCCTTTTTGAATAAAAAATATATTTCTTCAATTCTCAACCCTCCTATTCTATTTTATAGCATGCAGCAAAAAATCTCATCATAATCTTAAGGTGAATAGCAACTTTTCAAAGTATTTGTAATAGAAATTAGATTTCTCTCCACCAATAAAAACATTAGAGGTCTTTGTGCTAAAATAATAGCTGCTATTTCTAAATGAAATTAACCTTGCTAACCTTAAAAGACATGACTGTGATTGTAATGTCTTTTTAGCTAAAAGCAATTTCATTTTAAATTAAGTACCTATTCAAAAAATATTTTGAGCCTGTCACAGAAATTAGCTTATTTATTATTAACATGAGTTTTACATGTCATGGAAAAAAATCGACTTATGAAGAATGAAATTGATAAAGACTGTAAGAATATTACTGAGCATCTGCAATAAAAATGTAGGTGAAATATAAAGTCATAGGTACCAGTGGTTCATCACTTTTGACTAGTTGGACAATTTTGACAGTTTCTTCTTCTTCATCAGCGTCAGAAGGCACATCCGGAAGATGCGGGTAGTAGTCCTTCTGCGCAACAGCATCATGGGTGCAGAGAATGGCCTGGAAAAACATTGAATTCAATGTTTCATTATAATCTAACATTACATTATATTCTTAAAATAAATAAGATACTAACTTGAAAGTGTGGTTTCTGCAGCAGACTTAAAAGTTCATAGTATTCCTTGGAGACCGCAACTACATTGCCCAATAAGTCCAGTACTTCCAGAGTCACTTGCATTGCATTTGATAGCAGCGGGAAAAACTTGTCATCTTTGCCTTTAGCTACAATCTTGTTGTGAACTTGAACCAAGGCATGGAGTTGTTTCGACTGCAAGAGCTCACTCAGAAAAGCTACATCTTCACCACCAGGCTGGACTTCTTTAAGTGAGCTCAATAAGCGTGTGAGAGCTTGAATGCAAATGAAAAATTTTTGAGTTGAGTATTTTGAACTATGTATAATTATTATCATATCTCATATCACACCTTTATCACACACATAATATAACGTTTGTAATGAAGACACAATTACATTACCTATTTAATTAAAAACAAGCATTAAAATCGGCATCCGAATTCGTCAGAAATTCAGAAGTACAGTTTGCCAGTAAAATCTGTAAAAAAGAACTTACCCGGGTCCCAGTTTTCAGGAGTCTCCATATTTACGAGACCATCAGTTGTTTTATTTGCATGATTATTAGTAAGATCATTAAGGTGAGAGTTCATATAGGAAGAATCAGATTATTGATAAAGTATGGCATAAAGATCGAAAACCTACATAACGTATACATATCAATTCTTACTTTAAGGTATTAATAACACTGTCATAGCTACAACACCATTAAAAAGGTAATAAACATAGTGGTTTTAAAAAGCTTTATACATTAATGGCATTTCAGCTTTGAGATTTTTGAAAACATCGCGATAATACATTTCGAATATGTACGATCTGTCATCACTGAACAGGTAACAAGAACGAAACGAATGCGACTGGCGCGAGAGAAAATTGAAATTGAAAATCAATACAAATTGATACGTTACGTTCTACGCAGCATGTTTAGAGATGCAATGCAAAGGAATAGTTCACCGACTCACCGACTTTTACTGTAATTTACTATAAATAATTTCTAGGATTACATTTTGAGTGAAAGATAAAACCTGGCTAGGTTTAATACAGGCTGATATTTTTTCATGCTTGTTTACTTTTATACTGAATGCTTGAAAAGAGCGTTGTTTTACTTATGTTGGCTGAAATGATATTCTTTTGCAGTTAACATCAAACACTATTAACGTCTACATGTTCCTCGGCGAATCAGTCAAAATTAATCTGTAAATAGCAATAATTAAACAGATTTTAGTTTCATTGAAGTGACTAACGCGACATGCATGAGCAGCTGCATACAAGCAGCAGCAAACTGAATGTCCACCTCACCTCAGTTTCAGACCAGACTGACAGTTATAGACTGTCAGACTGATGTCCACAGATTAGAATGCGGGGCTGGCCTCTGCTTAAGCTCTGCTCTGTTTTTAAATTATTCTATTCTATGGTGTATAATGTCACGACAGCATTGTAAATTATCGATCGAGTATTCGTGAAAAGCCGATTGTTTATAATCTTGTACTATAAGTGGATTAGTGGGCATATACTAAAATTTGTAACTTATTAGAATCTAAGAGGTGAGTATTATTTATCAATTATTACGTAGGCTATAAGTTCGGTTACAGTAGTCACGTTAAGTAGAACAAGTGAAAATCGCGAGTATAACTTTTGATATTTACAAAGTCCGAAAACCAATTGGTTTCATTGTTCTCATGATGTAGAGTATAGATGAAGCATTCAATTTTTACGTAATAAAGTAATAGCGAACGAGTAGTGCGAATTTTCTGTGCGGCACCTTGAGAAGCACTAGCAGGTACAAAATCGAAAAACTACAGTTTCATGCAAATCAAATCACTGATTTGCTTATGTCTCCTCCTTACTCTTCTTAACTCCTGTGCAGCTGTGAGTGACAACCAATACAGTATATAATTTTACTTATTTTATGATCTACCAAAAAATGTGTGATGTGATCTACTTCAATCTTATGTATTATTAATATGGATTATTTAATTGGGTTAGGTTGGAGTCCAATATAAACCCAGCAATCGAACAGGAATATTCTTCTATGTTTAAAACTCATCCAACTTGCTTAAATAAAGCCTATCTGAGTGTTAAGATGGATTAAAATTCATAGCCGGAGCACGAAAATAAATTGTGTTTGAGCCTTATGTCTTGTGTTTGTAAATTTATGGGATGGATACAATACAGAACACAATATACATTTGGAATCTGATGTGTATAGGTCACAATTCAAAGTCTAGGTTGGGTTAGGTTTGTATTTTTTGCACAAAAGGCCATACCTCCTATTTCTTCATAGAAATAGAAGCTCCACGCAGCTGTTGATTTGTGATGTTGTGTGCCGCTGCCATAATAATATTATGTATTAATAAGATTTCACCTGTTATAATTTCTGAGTGTTTGAGGCGATTCTATATTTTTAGTAGTTATATTATACTCTGTATGGGAAGGCGATTCTTGCTGTTGTGAATTGTGGTGATACGAAGTTCACTGGGTCAACTAATTAATAATAATGTAT
Organism: Aethes cnicana; assembly: GCA_963971205.1. Taxonomy (NCBI): domain Eukaryota; kingdom Metazoa; phylum Arthropoda; class Insecta; order Lepidoptera; family Tortricidae; genus Aethes; species Aethes cnicana. Next base: position 9,414,183 of record OZ020272.1, read on the forward strand.
ATACACGGTGGGTCAGAAAATATGGCAAATAATTAACCCACAGTATCGGCTATCGATTCTAAGTATATTGTATAGGTCTTTAATTTTTTTCGAGTTGGTAAAAAAAAATATTGTCTATGGGATTGGTTGTGTGAGCGATGCCTGAATCCTATACAATTTTTTTTTTTTTTACCAACTCAAAAAAAATTAAAGACCTATACAATATACTTAGAATCGATAGCCGATACTGTGGGTTAATTATTTGCCATATTTTCTGACCCACCATGTATATAAAACTCAAAGGGGACGGGAAAAAACGGGATTATTCATTTTAATATTTCTGCGCATACGAAGTTGCAGGGAAAAGCTAGTCATAATATAATAATCCATATCTATAATAATATTATTATTATTGTTAATCCATATTAATATTATAAACTCCAGTCAAAATCTATTCAGTAATAGGAAAGTGGAAGATAAGCTTTCACATAATACTAAAAAAGTACTAGGATGGAATAGCTAGAATAAAAAGATTGATTTTAAGAGGGTTTACTCCGAAAGTTGGCAACGTCGCAAATAGCTGTCACATATTTCGCTGTTTTTATTAATTTCTGAATATTACTGAAAGAAAACATGAATTATCGCTCTATGGTTGAATAAAACAATGGATTGCAACAATTATTATCATAGGAATATCATAGGAAATGGATTATCATAGGAACACGAACATTTTGGGATTATGGAAGTACTATCTTTTGAAAACTTTCCATCGCATTTTCCATGCATTTTAAAGTAATCTTATCATTTGAGTGCTTAACCAATAAATATAAAACGAGACGCGTCATTCAACTATAGAATGATAACTTCTTTTTTTATTTCAGGAATATTGAGAAATTAATAAAAACAGCAGAACATTTGACAGCTATATGCGAACGTTGCCAACTTTCGGGATAAGCCCTCTTAAACAAAAAGATTTGCAAATGCTCATCAAAAATTATATACCTAGTGTTTTTAATAAGGGGCTTGGTTGCGGTGTCCTTCTAATGTGTTTTATAATGTCTACTTGTTCTCCTTTTTAGGGTTCCTTACCCAAAAGGTAAAACGGGACCCTATTACTAATTTACGTCTGTCATCAGGCTGCATCTCATGAACCGTATGATAGTTAGACAGTTGAAACTTTCACAGGTTATGTATATCTTTTGCCGCTATAACAACAAATACTAAAAAACGGAATAAAACAAATATTTAAGAGGGCTCCCATACAACAATCGTGATTTTTTTTGTCGTTTTTATAGGTAATGGTACGGAACCCTTCGTGCTCGAGTCTTTCTGGCACTTAGCCGGTTTTTTATTTAATGTTTATGGTGTGCTACGCACTTAGTTCCGCACTAAGTGCGTAATAGACAATCGATCAATGGGCGTACAACTAAACCTTGAAATACTTTTAAGGCCCGGCGCACACACAAAGAGTTCTGGACTGTTAGCACATTACCGACTTCTCCTAGTAGAAATAATGCTGACATTTAATGAGTACATCATTGGATGAGCTAACTTTCGCCTACCGAGTCGCTACGATGCCCACGGGGCTACTAGGTAAGTAGGTAGGTACTTCGTTTAATAAATGACAATCGGTATTTAATTAGTTCCAAATGTATACCTAATATTAATGTGTCACGGTGCGAAATAATCCAACACCGCACTGTGGATCGAATGCCTATCGGCTCTCATAGACACAGAATTCGACGTTCTCATGTTTAGCTTATTTGATTGAAATGACGCCTAGACTCAATAGAAAAAGGCATTCAAAAATAAAATCGATTAAAAAAAGTAGTGGCGGTTCTAGGGCGGTGGGTCGTGGGGGTCATGACCCCCCCCCCCCCCCAAACCGGACATGTCTAATAAAAATGGTCATTTTACCAATCATGGGACTCGTGACCCCCCCAAATCTTAACATGACCCCTCCTCCAATCTTCATGAGAACTTCGATTTCTATGGCCATGAAAACCGATTTTCGATGCACAGTGCGCCGCGCGTCATCACATGTGCGCCGACCCTTACTAAGCGGTAGTATAGGTATTATACATGTTAATAATATTATACATGTTAATATATGTTAGCAATAATAGACTCCGCGTCAACGGCATAAGCGTACACTTACAATAACGGCGTGGTAGGCAAGTTTACCTCTACTACTACTACAGCCTATTTGCGTCCCACTGCTGGGCACAGGCCTCCTCTAATCACGAGAAGGTTTGGGCTATAGTCCCCATGCGGGCCCAGTGCGGATTGGGGAAGTTTACCACACGGTAGCTTTTTATTTGTATCTCAAAGAGCTTTGTGAAGCCGTGGTGGCCTAGTGGTTCGACCTACCGCCTCTCATGCAGAGGGTCGTGGGTTCGATTCCGGCTCGCACCTCTAAGTTTACTTATGTGCGAAATTCAATTTCAATTTACCACTGAGCTTTTCGGTGAAGGAAAACATCGTTAGGAAACCTACACGCATCTGCGAAGTGACTCAGAGATGTGTGTGTGAAGTCCCAAATCCGTACTGGGCCTGCGTGGGGATTATAGCCCAAATCCTCTCGTGATGAGAGGAGGCCTGTGCTCAGCAGTGTGACGCAAATAGGCTGTAGTAGTAGTATCTCAAACACCCGACTCTTACTTGGAATTAAATCTCACGTTTGTACATTAGCGCTGCAGGATTATCCGCTATTTAAGGGATATCCTGTACATATGTACCTATATTATACCAGTCGGCCCGGTGAACTTCGTACCACCCAAAGGCGATTCCCATACAAAGTTATTTTCTTTTATTGGCTGTTCCTTTAGACATTTCCCGATTTTTTTGATTTCTAAACCTCCCAGAGTCAAGGGGAATAAAACAAAAAAAGAATCCGCCAAATCGGTCCTGCGGTTCTCGAGCCTTAGCCAGACTAACACACGGCAATTCATTTTTATATATATGATGATGATGAAGAAGAAGAAGATTTAGTACCTAGTACGCCATACGTTTGCTACAATTAACAGCTGATTACATTCTTCGCGATAATCTGAAACCAACATTAGTTATAGGTTTTTTCTTATGAAAATAATGAACGGTACGAAAGTAACACCCGCAGTCACTAACATTAAAGCGAAGGCAATAGGTATACAGTACTGAATTTTGATAAAAAAAAATGTAAAGTACGTAACGTTATTTAAGTTTAATATCTTTTTATTACAACGTCACTAAAACCTGTGCTAAAACTAAAATACGCCCCTGCCAAAAGTATGGAAATAAAATAGTTTTTCTTAATATTTAAATGTTTCCATTAATAAGGCCTGACTGGTATATAAAATTTAAAGTCTAATGAATTTGATAAATCAGGAACCTTCAAGTCGAAGCTACACAGGTTTTCTTTGTCGAGAACAGATCGTGTATATGAATAGGTGTGATATCAGTGCCTATATACTTGCCGCATGATGTCACCCGCCGCTTGAGTACCTACAACGGCATCATTAGTACCTACCTATTCAGAATTAATAAATAAGGCATTACGCGCCACCCTCTATCCCGTCAATAATCTATTATTCTATTATATATTATATACTAATAATAAGTCTGTACAAAAAGTCGCGACTGAAACTTGAAAATTAAAAGAAACTATCAAGTCGAGGGGACTATATAAACGATGCTGAATACAAAAAAACGATTTTTAGAAAAAAATACTCTAAGTAAAGTATTGCCGAATCGGAATGCTATAACGAATTCCACGCGGACGAAGTCGCGGGCAAAAGTTAGTTGATGCAATATGTGCAGAAACTAATGAGCAACTCCGAAACATACCTAATTGTAGAACTATGCTTTTGATTATTTTACACCCGAATGAAACAATCCCCATTTAACTAACCAAGCCGAAATTAAGCACTTTAATGAAAGTTACATTTACCTATATTCTATTAGTTTTATAAGATTACTGGGTGCCTGCCTTGAAGAAGCCGTGGTGGCCTAGTGGTTCGACCTACCGCCTCTCTTGCAGAGGGTCGCGGGTTCGATCCCGGCTCGCACCTCTAAGTTTACTTATGCGCGAAATTCAATTTGAATTTACCACTGTGCTTTTCGGTGAAGGAAAACATCGTGAGGTAACCTGCACGCATTTCCGAAGTAATTCCAAGATGAGTGTGAAGTGGGGACTTCACACTTATCTTGGAATTACTTGGAATTCGCACAAGAATTAGCCAAAGACCGTTTAGCCAACCAAGCGGCCTCGAACAAGCGGCAATTGATTTTTATAAAAAAAAACTAGTTGGCGTGGTGAACTTCGTGTCACAACGGATTACTTCTTTTTTTAGCTGTTCCTTTACACTTCTCCCGGTGTTCTTTCTTTCTAAACCTTCCCAGAAGTCCAGGGAATAAAACAAAAACAATCAGCCAAATCGGTCTTGCAGTTCTCGAGCCTTAGCCAGACTAACACACGGCTATTCATTTTTATTATATAGAATATAAATTCCAGTGTCAAGTTAACTACATTGAATCATTGAATAATGATTGTCATAGCTTTGGGTCGGTTTGTGGTTCACTTATTATACTTGACACCGACTTTACAGTCTGTCGGTGTTTGAAGTCGGTATTTTTGTTTCTCTCGGTCTTTTATCAGTTTTATCAGTTTCTAACATCTATCTTGATAGTTGGTAAGACAACGACAATGTCTGTGTAGTTAAGCTCTTTCTATTTTATTTATTTATTGAAAATTAATAAATCATACAGAAATAAAAAACTTAAAACTAAATCATTTTCCCGCAAAACTACTTGTATGCAGTTTGTCTGCAGGCAAGAAAATATACATATTAGAGTCTTCAATTTGACATTCCTTAATTTTAATATTACCTATTTAGTACTATTATTATATGTTATATATTGTTATTACATAATATATTATTATTATTATATTATTTTAGCTATTTATAACTTAGATAACAGATACTTTTTAAGTTTATTTTTAAATCTAATTTTATTCGGTTCCTGTCGGATATCTTCAGGCAAAGTGTTTAAAAAGTATGGTAGGCGCTTTTTTAAGGTTCTGTCCCCATAGTAATTACATACCCTTGGGACTTCATATTTGCCTTTCATATATTGATGAAATTCGTGTAGGTCAAGGGACTACCTTAATACGCACTACGCGGTAGGTACTTATAATACTCGTATTAAGGTATTGATTCAGAATGAGTTTCCGTCTGAGGTGATTGCATTGAGTAGAATGATTAGAATATAAACAACTGGATTTTCCAACGTGCCAACGAGATTACCTAGGTGTTTAATCATTCATCATACTTGAATTTAACCGAACCGAACATCTAGATGGAACCGGTTCCACAAGATACGTGAACGCTACATGTTCTTTCATCTCTAACGAAATTGAGATAACGTATAAATTAAACTGCACGAGACCCATTTATCATTTGTCGCTGACGTTTGATATGGACTGATTAGATACAACGATTTGAACACCCATAAAATTTATTTAAATCCAACGGATAGATCGTAGATAAACATATTACTTTACTTTATACATTAAATAAGCTACTGTATTGATTATGATTAATAGGACTCGCACTCTCGGGTATATAATCTCACGCTATCATTGTTGTAACGTGTAGGTAACTTATTAAATTAAGTATGTCTATGATTAATCAGATGTATCTATACCCTTTTATAGTATATCTTTAGAAAGCTTTTAAAAGTTATAGTCTAAATACCTACAAAAACCGGCCAAGTGCGAGTCGGACTCGCGCACCGAGGGTTCCGTACAAACCTGCAAGGTTTACAAAGTTCGTTCATTACGACAATCGAGTCATAACTATGGTATTTTTATTGCAAAATGAAATTCATAACATTACAATGGGGAAAGATGGAGGAGCATAAATTTAAGACAAAGATCTCTTTATCGTTTAAGTAATCCTTTATTTTATATTAACACATATCATTTATCTATAATATAACTGAAACACTTATACTAGCCTTGCAGCAGACTTGCGAAAGTTCTTTTATTAAAGTTATTTATTTACTAAGTTTTTTAGTCACTATTTAGAAATCTGGTTCAAAAATATTAATTAAGTATTAAATTTGAACCAGACCTGTAAATGGTGACTGAAAAAGTTATGAATAGTACCACATTGAACATTGAAGTTCGAAAAAACGTTATCAACTTCTTACCAAAATTTCGAGATTCTATGTCAACGGGAAGTGGTCTTTAGGTTTTAATTCCCTTGCGTGTAGTTGCGAGTTTCAAAATATGCGGTATCAATGGTTGTACTTTTGCGTTTTGCGTTTTTGCGTTGACTTAGATTTTTTTTTTTCACGGGTTAAAGGCAATTAGATCTAAGTATTTGATATGAATTTCAACTTGATAGCTCTACGCGTTCATGAGGAAAAAAGTAATAAGTTTATATTTATTAAAAAATATATATTTTGTAATGTAACTAAAAATTTAAGGTTTTCGGAATTTTTCCTTTATGTGTTCTATAAAACGTTGCTTCATGCCAAATTTCAAGATTCTAGGTCGACTGGAAGTACCCTTTAGGTTTTGATTCCCTTGCGAGTACTTGCGAGTTTCAAAATATGCAGCTTAAATTGCTGTTTCTTTTGATTGCGTTGACATAGAAGTTTGATTTTGTTACAGCTTAAAGGTATTATAGACCTGAGTATTTGGTATGAATTTCAATTTAATACCTCTACGCGTTTATGAGGAAATGGGTAGTAAGGTTAAAATTATTAAAAAAAAAAATATTATGTGATGTAACTAAAAATTTATGGTTTTCGTAATTTTTCCTTTATCTATGCTATAAGACGTTGCTTCGTACCAAATTTCAAGATTCTGAGTTCACGGGAAGCACCCTGTAGGTTTTGATTCCCTTGCAAGTGTCGAAAATTTGCGGCATAAACGGCTGTATCTTATGATTGCGTTGGCTTAGAAGTTTGATTTTTTCACAGCTTCAAGGGACAGTAGACCTGAGTAATTGATATAAATTTCAGCTTCATACCTCCACGCGTTCCTGAGAAAAAGGGTCTTGACAGACGGACGGACGGACGGACAGACGGACAACAAAGTGATCCTATAAGGGTTCCGTTTTTTCCTTTTGAGGTACGGAACCCTAAAAATGTATAACTTACATAAAACTGAACTGTTCCCTTTTCCCCTTTTATTGATTTATAGGTAAGTAATGTATTTGACAAACCACTGGCGGTAATTCGTAAAGCCCCAGATCGCATATTTATGGCCCTCACCTTCGGTTCGGGCCACAGAAACCTGCGATCTGGGACATTTACGAATTCACCACCCTAGGTCTGTAATGTACTATTTCATCACACCTGCTCGAAAACGGTGTCATTACGGTAGGCAAAGCGGTCCCTAAGGCCCATATTAAGACCACGGGCTTTCGAGATTTCTTATGAGCCTACGGACCGTAATTTATTTTCAATTGTTTTTTTTTCGAAATGGTAGGTACAAATTAAAAAGTTAAACTACTCAAATGGCCGTAGCATTGTTAGTGGCCAGTACGAATTGAATATTTAAAAATAAACAAAAAACGCTTGTTCGCGTTGCCGATTAACCTACAGGCACAGGTTCGAAGGTCGTCCTAGTGAATATTTCCTTTATTTTCCTCTCAAGTGTGATTAAAAACATTGTGTGTATCACGCGCCAATTAATACACAATGTACTATTTTATTCCTAAGGTGTAAGAGATGCTTAATGCCGGGGGCTCGATCGAGGGTTAAGCCGTCGTCGGCGACCGAGCCCTCCGCTTCGGATGAAGCTTCGCTGCTGGAAGTTCATCTTCAGAGACAACTAGAGGAAGACATCGCGAGGTACGGATCAACGTTTATTTACCTGCTCGCCCAGTTTGACGCTTGGGATTCAGATGCATTGTGCATTCCACCCTTTTCTTCATCCATCAAATTTCCTGCCATTTGGTTTTTGTATTCCATATTTTGTCAATCGTTTTATGATGTGTAGTGTATTTCCATATCAGAAGACATCATACAGACCACGCGAATAAACGTGTGATCCAAAAAAAGTGTAGCTGCTGATGTTCATATTGGCCACACCTATCTACGTCTTGCGTATCCCGGGAAAGGGGCATGTGTTGGTTCTGCTCTAATAATGTAATCCGCTTAAATGTATTCGCTGCCTTGTTACAGAATATTTGATGAGTCTCTCTATTCCGACCTTGAAGTGGTGTGTGGTAAACTAAAAATCCTTACACACTCCTGTATACTAAAAGCTCGCACTAATGAATTTTACCATAAGCTTCAAACCATTTTGCATGTGAATATTGGGCGCAGTACCTTCGATGAAATTTATTCTTTTGTAAGGTGAGTTTTTTATTCCTGAAAATCACGGGGATTTGATTGTAATTAACATGTTTCTAATTAGTATGTTAATATATCTGTATTTCTTTCAGTGATGCATACACGGAGTGCAATATCAGAAATCAAGAAAAGGAAATACTAGCATATTTAAATGAAACGTTTAAAGTCGTAAAAGTTGTTCCTAACGTCAAGGAGGATCCTGACGACTCTGAAGTATTTCTGACCCCTAAATGCTTAAGCCCTTATGTTGACAAAAGTTGTCAGAAAAGCATAAGCTCCAGTCCTAGCACTGAACTGACGAAAGAGTATTATGCTTTAGTGCCTATCGAGGGTAACTTATTAGAAAAAGAACTCATCGAACAGGATGCACTCTCGAATGCGTTTCACTCTATTAAACAAACTCAATCAGAGGATTTAAATAAAGCTAATATCTCGCCTTGTAACAAGCCAACATCGTTGTCGCTTAGTTCTAGTCATACTTCCAAAACAGTCAAACATTCCAACAGTTGTGATATATTATTTAAAGGTCATATTAAGCATAATATTTTAACAGAAATCACAAAAAGTAATGAAAAATCAAACGATTGCGTCAGTAGAATAAACTTGAATGGCAGTCAGTCTGAGTGGAGAAATCAAGGGAGGGATTGCATCAGTGAGTCGGCTGAGAGAGGCTTAGAGGTCGCGTATTCCCCGGACAGCTTGATCACCGACGACCCCAGTTCCTCTTCAGACTACTTGTCTGCTGCCTATACCTTCTCGCCGGGCGCCAGCTCATCTGCGTGCGTTCCCCAATTAAATGTTGGGGACAACACTTCTAAAATGGAGAACATATTCACTTCATCCGACTCCGGGCTGGAGAACACCGGACTGTTGGAAAGTCTTAGCAGCCACAAAGACGTTCCGCTGACTGACCTGTCGTTAACAGAGAGCACTTTGCATGATTTAACTATAGATGATACTCAATTCTCTTCGTCCAGTTCCCTAGTAGAAAGTAATCATAGAATAAAAAATGCTGGGAGTGTGTCTGTCCCTTTCTGTGCACACATTGAGACTAACGGACAGAAAATAGTCCCGTTTAATAGACCAAAAGAGTCAGGTTCGTGCAGAACATCCAAGGAAGATAAACAGCGCCAAAATGAAGAAATATTTATAATGGAATCGTCATCATTATCTTCAGAAACTGGCTCCTGGGAATCAGTGTTTCCGCCTAAGTTAGGAGAAAGAGAACTTTGTGAAAGGTTTATAAACAAGGAACGCCAGAATGCATACAGAGAAGAAGTCAAAGGTAAATTTTAAAACAGACATCTCCCAATTTATGTTTCAATAGAATACCAGTGATGATGACTAGCTATGTGAACAGTTTAAGTAGAAACTTTTTTTATGTTCTTCTTTCGTGGTAACTTTCTCTTGTTTTGAATTCTTCATCATTTTTGATAAACTCAAAGGATTGTTTTTTATATCTTCTAAACGCTTCGTTGCTCTTTTTCTATGCGGACCCCCGTTGAATGCGTTGTTAAAAATATATGTTTATGACTTTATTTTGAGAAGTTTAGGAGATCTCAAATTTTAATGTTAATGTAGTTTATGCTCGTCTAATTTGTGAACATTACATATTATATTCTGATGTTCTCTTTATTATATTATAAAAAAAATTAATGATGGTAATTTACATAATTTTTTCAGACGACTTGTGCCCCAGTTTAGTTCAAAAATCACCTTTCAAATCAACTTCCTGCTTTATTGATGCTGCTAGCTTGGTGGATGAAGAAGACGACACTATAAATATACAAATACAGCCGAGGGAGCCCATTAACATTTTAAAGTCAGAATTACTGCCAATACCTAGTCAACCAATGCCTTGCTCCACTGCTAAAGTCGACATATTAAGTCCAAGTGATTGGTCCGAGAGCAACGATAACGACGACTCCCTAGAACAGCCGGATAACAAAGACCCAGATTCTATTCAAAAAGATTTATCTCCTACTATGTTCGAAATGACTCCCATCACTGAGGATTCTTTATGCATAAACGTTTACGATGAACCAGCTTTGGCAGTAAAAGAAACTGATAGGACGGCAGATGTTGAGGACAGTCACACTGTAAACTCAGATAAAAATGTGACAATACCTAGTAGTGTATTAGTAACGAGTACACCTTACAACTCTATCATGTCACTGAATGCTGGCAGCATGAAGCAGTTGAACAGTGAAGGAAGTAGAATAGAATCATCAATTTCGGGGCCAGAGAGTTTCGGGAGTATAAAAAAGCTCCAAAAATTCAATGAATCATCCCCTATTGTGTCTGGAGGTGCATCAATAGAAGATTACTTGCCCCAGCCTGGAAGCCATTCTGATAGCCCTGTACCTCGAAGGAAGATAGAAAATATCCCGATAGTGTCAGGGGCCTACATACCACCACCTGTAGAAAAAAATACCAGTAGGAAATCTGTAAAATCCTCATCCGCTGCGGCCTGGGTTGTCGACATGTCCATGTCGCCAAAGCTGGATTGTGAAAAAACAACTACCAATCACAAGAAACCAGTAGATCGAGTTTGTGAGTCGTTAAAAACCGAGTCAATATGCAGTAGTAGCGATGACATCAATAAAAGCTCTAGTTCTCTTAACATCGACAGTAGTGAAAGATCTAGCCAAAAATTCTACATAGACTTGTCCAGTTTACCCGACTCACTACCAGCTAAAAATGAGAGTGATGTTGAGAACTCCAACGAAAAAAAGAATATATTTTCCATGTATATAGATTTAGGCGAAAAGTCGAGGGTCAAAGAGATGCCAGCGCGACTCTCTTTAAGTGCTAAAAGGAATACAACCGTGGAATCGAAAGCGAAGATTGTTACAAGTAAAGCTCTCAAGACTTCAGCAGACCATAGCGGGACCTCAGTGAACAAGGACTCCGCGGAGAGTCCAGGCGCGTTTGAAAAGTATGAATCACTTTGCAACGATTTGAATTTAAGCATTACGGAAATAATATCTTGTCCTGAATCACAGACGAAAAAAGATATCAGAGAGGCGAACAGTAGCGTTTCAGAAATAGTAAAAAAGGAGAGGCCCTCGCGAGTGTCTGGCGTGGAGAAGAGCGCCTTCCAGCGCGACGCGGTCATCCACGAGGAGCCTTCCAGTGACCAGTCGGCCGACCTCTTTGTTAAATTATCTGATTTGGATAAGCCGATGGCTAAAACTGACGCGCCGCCGATAACCACGGTGTACGAGGAGACGGTCTCTGACGTCAGGATGACTAGGTCCATTCCGGATAACAACTGGGGGAACCAGAACAGTCTGTCGCGGCCGATGGACGTGATTAGTTCGTTCCACTCGGAGAACGCGTTGAGCTTGAACCGGTTGTTCCCGCAGCTGAAGAATGAGTTGAGCAGGAGCATGCCGGGGTCGCTGTCGGGGCGCGGGCGGGCGCGCGCGCCGGCCCGCGAGCCCGACGAGCCCTCGGACGGCTCCGAGCTCAGCAGCGTGCAGAGCAGCATGTGCCGCTCCGTCGTCGGTGAGTGCCTGCCTCCAGTCTCCACCCACAAACCAATAACAAACAACAAGTAAAATATTTAAAAATACTATAAAACCCGAATGTCGGAAATCTACTAATCTATTTTCGTTTTTCACTTCAGGTGGCTCCACCATCCAGCCGCCATTTTGTTTTTTTTTCATTCGACCCCTCAACAACACTCGGGTTGCCGAGGCGATTCTAATCATACCTCAATCATGGAAATCGGTTCAGCAGTTTGGCCAAAACATGGTAATAAAGGAAATTACAAAACCTAGATAGATAGATACGCACGAAAAACATTACCCTCCATGACATTCGGGTAAAAATACACATTACATTACATTCAACTGGCCACTTAATTTCATTTTCACTGTACATCCGCCATCAGGTATAAGCGAACAAATAACTGATCAAGATCTTACTGTGAAGAAGTTAGAGTGCATGTTCGTTCACATATTTATGATCACCACGCCCGCTACAATAAAATCTGATGGCGGGTGAATGGATAGAAGAGGAAGTTAATTTTAATCATACTAGCTTCTGCCAGCGACTTCGTCCGCGTGGAATTCGGTTATAGCGTTCCCGCGGGAATTGAGTGTTTAAATTATATACTAAAACCTTCCCCTTGAATCACTCTATCTATAAAAAAAACTGCATCGTACAAAAAAAATCCGTTGCGTAATTTTAAAGATTTAAGCATACATAGGGATATAGGGACAGAGAAAGCGACTTTGTTTTATAATATGTAGTGACTTATCATTCTTATATTTTCTAGAAAACAGTACAACAGACGAAACCACCAGTCAAACTTCGAGCCTTATCGTATTCTGCCAGTCGCGACTGGGCCAGGACCTCCTGCGGATGTTCCTGGAGGAGATAACTCCTGACGTTATTGTGGAGGTGTCTGGACGACGAATCAAGGCACACAAATGTATTCTATCTTCCAGGTATTACATACTTTTGTGTGAAGCCTTTAACACTTTGGTCGTCACGCCAATAGACAAGAAATCTGCATAATTTGGCCACTAGGAGCGCTGCAATCGCTTGGCCCAAACCATTTGTCATTTACATAGAGAAATATTTGTTGTTATTGGTTTTACTTAAATTATTATAAAATGCCGTGCTGTGCAGTTCCAGGATGGAATGAGAACGGACGACACGTATTTCCGAAAGACTTGGTATGTATCTGGGGCAGGTATAATTGCATTAGGATGTCTTCATTTTCATGATAAATAAGTGAACCAAAATTAAAATTGCGGTCAATATTTAACAATTTTAAACAAATCTATTTAAAATTTTCAACAAAAAAACCCCCTAAATAGCTTTTTTGTCAGCTGCAGTGTTTGGGTTTTGGTTTGGGTCAAGCGTTTGCAGCGCCATGTAAGTCGAGCTTTGCGCATTCTTGTCCATTCGAACTAGGAGCGGACGCGCACGACCTAAAACTATACGTTTAGAGGAATGTGGCCGACGACAGGCAAAGGTGGTCAAAGGGTTAATGGTCCTTTATAGTTTTTGAGTGTATGTTGTATCTTAACGATCGATGTTAATGAATGTGACGTTTCAGGTGTCAGTACTTCGCCAGGATCTTGAGCGGCGGCTGGGTGGAGAGCGCTGGAAACGTCATAGTCTTGCCTCCGTAAGTTTCTAAAATTAGTGCAAGGTGTGTGCAAACAGTTCTAAACGGCTACAGACGTAAAAAACAATTCTGTACAATGACGTGGACTCGAGCACGTTTGAAGAACTGGTCAACGTTTAATTTGGCCGCCGCGTTGTATTGCCATACAAAAATGTCGACTTATTCGTAGTATTTTAACGAACAGCTGATCTTGATGAAGATTTGAAACCATTTTGAATTTAAGTTATCGCTACGCTAGCGCCACCTAGTCTCGATTGGCGGCACCTCGGTATGAGCGCCATCTTTCAGCGAGTGGCGTGTGTTCATTGGTACATTATAATCTAATTTACTTTTCTATTCTAGGTTTTCTTACAACGTGGTGCATTTCGCTCTCTGTCACATCTACTCGGGCATGTCGACGATCCCGGATTCCATCAGCATTGTGGAGCTGGCCACTCTGGCCGACATGCTTGGCCTCGAGGGTTTGAAGGAGGCCATCATGTTCACGCTGAAGGCCAAGTACTGCCACCACTTCCACCGGGTACGTTCAATAGAAACCGGCCAAGTGCGAGTCGGACTCGCGCACGAAGGGTTCAAATCAAATCAAATTATTTATTCAGCAAATAGGCCACACCTGGGCACTTTTACACCAGCGCTTCCAAGACTCATTGCTTGAGAAGAAGCGCCGCAACAAACTCAGCAGAAGGTCTTTTTCAAAAATTCCACAGAAATTCACATTTTCCATACTGTTATCTATTAAACAATCGGTCCAGTCGTTTCGACGTGAAGGAATGACAAACAAACAAATAGTCACACTTTCACATTTTATAATACTAGTAAGGATTCTGGTGTTACTGGATAATGTCTATAGGCGGTAGTAACAATTTCCCACCCCACCCGGCGGCTCGTCGGCCTGGGCAGTCTTAACACTATAAGAACGTGGTTGGTTTCGTTCGCCATTTGCAGCCATGCGCGGTGTGCACGGCGGGCGTGCTGGAGTGCTTCCCGCTGTCGTCCGTGTACAGCCTGGACGACCTGTACCGGAAGTGCCTGCGCTGGATCACGAAGCACTTCGCCAAGGTGTGGCCCACCAAGGCCTTCGCCACGCTCCCCAAGGAGCTGCTCGACAAGTGCTACCAGCAGCACATCGTCAACCTCACCGCCGACACGCTGCTCGACACCGTCTACGGCTGCGGCATCACCGGGAGCTCGCAACACAACTCCATAATGACGCTAACTGTATAGTAGAGAGAGTCGCCTGGGCAAAGTCGAGACCTATGGCCAGCAGTGGACGTCTTTCGGTTGAAATGATGAATA
>OZ020272.1:9429152-9763372 GCA_963971205.1 Aethes cnicana
CACCTACACCAAAAGAAAATATACTACGAAAGGTTCCGTCGAATGTAAGTATAAGTAAACCTATTATAAACTTGTTGCTGCGATGGAATAGAATTCATTATTGTTATCTTTTGTTCCAGCGATCCAATCGACGAAGTACCCGAACGGTCTACAAACCTCAGCATCGGCGAATAATAAGATGAAAACCAAAATACCTGTCTATTTAAATCAGAGCTCGAAACAGCAACAAGTCGTAGTGAAACATCAATCGCAGCATAAAAATCACGTGGAGCCTCAGAGGCGCGTGGCCCAGACGAACAAGAGTTCGGGGAGCGCGTCCAGCTCGCTGCGAAGCAAAGCTCCGGTCGAGCGTAAGGCGGCCGGCTCGCTCATGAACGCTACCAAATCTAGCTCTGCCAAAATGGTCACGAGGGCCTCTAAGGACAAACAAACCAAGCCGAGCACCAGGGCCGCCAAGGCGCCGGCCAAGAGCGCCAGCCGCCAGGACGTGCGCGACCCATCCCCCGACGTGCCGGTGATGCAGCGCTCGGGCACCTTCCTCAAGGATGAGCCGACCTTCGGGGACATGACCACCGATATAGACGTGGATCAATAAATCATTACTTTATACGGCTTCCTGAACAACTTCGTAGGAAACTTGATAAATGCGGTAGGTAAGTACACACTGAATAGGTGTGCTAAGTCTATGTCGTTTAAACCTTATAATAGTCTCTAGTCTGCTATAGCAAACCAATCCTTGGAATCATG
Source organism: Aethes cnicana (assembly GCA_963971205.1). Taxonomy (NCBI): domain Eukaryota; kingdom Metazoa; phylum Arthropoda; class Insecta; order Lepidoptera; family Tortricidae; genus Aethes; species Aethes cnicana. The sequence continues at coordinate 9,429,900 of OZ020272.1, forward strand.
CTAAGCTCGCAGGCGAGTTCTACTTTGTTATATATAACTCTATTTTCTTTAAGTTATGTGTGTTATTGATGAATTTCGACCATAACTGTAATATGTAATCTTGGTTAACACTTATAATAGTAACGTATAAACATGTTATTGCTCCATGGCCATATTTCGAAGAGTAAGTTCTTTGATAAACGGAGATTTACTTCATTTATATTTACTAGCGCTGTAGGTAAGAACACATACAATGAATTACGTAATTATATAAATGGCGCCGATTCGTAGGAATTTAAATTTAAACTGACAAAAAAACAATATAGTTTTACATGAAATTTTAAGATCACTAGATCAGTGTGTTGCATTAATTCACATGAGACCGATTTCGAAGAATTTTGTTGGATTTATTTAACAGTCGGTTACACACACCCTTTCTATATAATTATAATAAGACTGTACCAACATGCGATGGTAAATGAAATTAATTTAACTAAAATAAATTCGTATGCAGATGATCTAGGACTTGAATAAATATGCTATAAATTCTAAAAAAATACTATAGAATAATTTGATTTATGATTTTACTTAAATAATTTTTAAATAAAATATTTTATTTTATTTTATTTTAAATATTATTAAATATGAAATACTAGTTGGCCCAGTCAAGTAAGACTACATGTCGTGCCGTCTACGCACGGTCGCCAGCTTTTATCTGCCCCTACGCTTTACAGTTCAGACAGCGCGACACGGCAAAATGCTCACTCTTTCTATTTAACAGGCTCATAATAAGTAAATCTCGCATTAAGATATATATATTATATGAAATGCATTTCTTATGTCCAGTAATGTTCTAACCTAGCTAGATGGAGTGTTTGAGCAATAATTCTCTTTCAGTGCAATGCATTTTTGTTTGTACTTTAAAATATTGAAAGATTGTAAGTATTTTCGTTGATTATTTTTATATTATGATTCACGGGATTTAGCAATTTTTAAGTACTTATGAAATGCAATGAAAAATGGAATGGTATCCAATAATAATAATAAAAACATGTGAAGTTGCAGAAGTACGTTCGAGTACGTAGTAACGGTTAAGGTAACAGTAAACTATTTATACTACTCATTACGATAACTCCACTATATGTATATTAAATTGTTCTTAATTATTTTATAACGGTTATTTCTAAAAAGTAAACGACTGGTACAGTTCTTGGAAACTACGACTGTCCCTAGCCTAGCGCTTTTGTTGGATATGTCTGTGCGTCCGCTCCGTCAGGCACGCACCCCGTCCCACCTCAGTCACCACAACCAAGCGCCAGGGGCAGTAGTGATTTCATGATTTGCAAGAACTATAAAGTGACAAAACGATGTGTATAACATGTCCAAACTTATAGTAATACATAGTATAGTAGTTTCATCTCACGACTGCGGGCAAGCCATGGTTGTAGTGGTGTGAAGCGGAAAGACAGCGAGGCCGTATATGTGTGTGTATCCACTCACACTACCATGGCTCACCCGCAGCCGTGAGATGAAATTACTATACAACAAAACGTACGAAGCTTAATAACTTGTATGCAAAATAAATATTTAATACGTATTTTGTATACTTAAAGAATCTCGGCCTATTTAGGCATTTCCTATATCGACGATTATGCAAAAACACTAAAAATATATAGAATTTATGTATAATGCATATGCACAGTGACAGGTGTGTACATATATACAATGATGAAATAGTAGTCACTGGCACTGAGTGTATTAAGTTTTAGCATATTTTTATCTGGCTGTAGGCTGATTATAATTAGACACATTATTTTGAAGGACGTATAATAATAATAATAAGGCGCATTTATAGTAGGTATTTTAGATAAGTAGTACTGTATTCAAATATTTAACATACTATCAATTATATTGAAGACTAGTTGGCCCGGTGAACTTCGTATCATCACGGATTCCCATACAAAGTTATTTATCTTTTTTAGTAGACTCCAAAGGATAGACTTCTTGCGATTTCTTTTCTTTCTAAACTTAACTTAAAACAGGGAACAAAGCAAAAAAAGAATCAGCCAAATCGGTACAGCAGTTCTCGAGCCTTGGCCGGACTAACACGGCAATTCATTTTATATAGGGTCAAACAAAACTTTATGATGATATTTTACCCACAGAATCACCTATGGTTTTTAATTTTGTTCGAGTTAGTAAAAAACATTAGTATGGCCCAATATAATATTAGTATTCAACGCAAAATAGGCGCATTTAGACGTCGAGTTGCGGAAAACCTATACCTATGGCCCAGTATGGAATTGATCGAAAAAAAACCTATAAAACATGATTAGAATCGATAGCTCATTCTATGGATTGCACCGTCACAACGTTTTGCTCGACCCCGTATATACGAGGGGCGTTCAAAATATTCTCGGTATTGGAATGAAAACAAACAAGTATGAACAGTTTGATATTTTTTATTTTTCAATATACTCCCCCCCTATGTTAATACACTTAAAAGATCGATCAATTGTTTTTTTTAATCCCTCATAAAAATATTTTTTATCCTTGGTATAAAAGTGCTCCTCTACTGCCGCCTTCAACGCCTCATCGTCAAAAAATCGATTTCCACGCAGATCCTTTTTGAGATTGGGGAACAAAAAGAAGTCGCTGGGGGCTAAGTCCGGACTATACGGTGGATGAGTTATAGTTCCGAACCCACATTCAGCAATAGCTGCCTTGGCAATATGAGCAGTATGGATAGGGGCGTTGTCATGCAGAAGCAGAATACCTTTAGACAACTTTCCTCGCCTTTTTTCTTTTATTGCGTCCCTTAATTGATGTAGAATATTCGCGTAGTACTGTCCCGTGATATTTACACCTTTTTCTTTATAATCGATCAACAATACTCCTTCACAATCCCAAAATATTGTTGCCATGACCTTGCCAGCGGAAGGGACGACCTTGAACTTCTTGGGATGAGCTGAACCCTTAATGTGCCACTGCATGGACTCCTGTTTACTCTCTGGGTCATAATGATGAACCCAGGTTTCATCTCCAGTAACTATCTTTTGCAGCACCTCATCAGGATTTTCACCACACAGGTCAATAAAATCGGAACAGCAAGCTGCACGCACATCTTTTTGAAGTCGAGTCAGCATTCGCGGAACCCATCTTGCACTGACCTTTGACATATTAAGATGGTCATGGATAATGTCATGTACGGTACCAATAGAAAGATTGGTTACTTGAGCTATTGATTTTATCTTCACTCGACCATCTTCCAATATAAGGTTTTCCACCTGATCAATATTTTCTTGTGAAGTAGCTACTACAGGCCGGCCAGGTCTAGGGTCATCTTCAATACTCTCCCTGCCACGTTTGAATTCGCTTGACCACTTTTGAATTGTAGATAAAGAAGGAGCAGACTCACGGTAAACACAATCCATTTCCTCTTTTATGGTTTTTTGGTTTTTACCCTGTTTCGTCAAGAATTTTATTACGGAACGATGTTCTAATTTCGTTAACATTGTTAATTCACTCATTGTGTTCGTGTTTGTTCAGAAATTGCAGAAAAACAAAAGAACATCTCGGTTTGAATTATACTTTTTTTTAATGTCAAAGAATGAACCTTACCAGCCAGTAACAAAACAAATTCAAAAAGAGGTTATAAGATATCAATACCGAGAATATTTTGAACGCCCCTCGTACGTATGCATATAGTATAGATTTAAGAATCTGTCGTGTTTTAAATTTTTGGGAAAAACTCTTTGAAGAACTTTAACAAGCTGCATGGCTAGTTAATTCGTTAATTAACCATTACATACAATTTGTTGCAATCACAAGATTGCTATTCACTACAATCGAATTTTTTCTAAGTCTTCAATATCTCAGAAACTACTACTTTGAATAGGGTCTATTGTATCCTCTCCAAAAAGATTTTATCGTATTTGGTATATAAATCGCCCTGTATATGCTGGATGTAAATGTGCAACTATTAATTCGTACTATTGTTGTTGAATAATTATTAATTTTAAAAGAAATCTTGAGGCTTTGTATCGGCCATCATATTTTATATTCTATACTTAAGTTAAGATATTTTAATGACTATCAGAATCTAGGTTAGTTTTCGAAATGATCTCAGTGATGCACAGTATTCGATTTATTTAATTTCTGGTCTGCATCAGCCATTGTTAAAAATGTAAGAAAAATTTGGTGATGTTTGATTTATTTGTATAGATTTCTATTTAACATGCATAATTGTAAGCATATGACCACGGAGGCGTATATTTAGTGAAAGGTGCGAATATATATATATATATATATATAATTATATATAAGGTTAGGTGTCGCGACTGATCGATTAATAAGCGAAGGACTGTGCTGTCAGACAGCGCTCCTCGACTAGAGCTAATAGAACCTGCTTCACCCACCAGTCTTTAACATGATTTACAAACTTTGAAGTTAGTGCGAGCATCGATAGAAATCGCTTCAATAAAATTCGCTACCTGTTAAAGCCTATAAAGATCTGATGGCAAGAATAAATAATAGTCAAGTCACATGTGATCTGTTAGCGAACCGAGCGATCAGTAGGTCACGAAGTCATTATGGGCCGGTTCCTATATCCACGTAATGCCTCGTTTTGCCTACGGACGGTTAAAATTTGACAGATTCTCTATGGAACAAATGTCAAAAATCAACCGTCCGTAGGCAAAACGAGGCGTTTCGTGGATATAGGAACCGGGCCTATAACAAGACTAGGGATCATTTCGGGAACAGTGAAAACTTTTTTAGGGTGCATGGGTAAATTGAGTAACGGCAGTTAGCGGGATAAGATTAACATTCAAATGGGTCTGAACATCTCGCATTACCTCGGAATTTGTATCACACATAGCAATCAGTACATATACGTACTTATCAATTTCTACTAGTTCATTTAAATAATACACAGTGATTGTTGACATGCTCATGCAGGGGAAATTCGGTACCTAATTCATTGGCTGAGTAGAAGATCTCCAATTTTAATTGCAATTATCTAATCGAAATTGCTTTCAATAAATATAAAAATCTCATTTTCGCCTTTATGTAAAACGATTTGTTGGGGGTATGTATAATCGAGTGTTGGTGCACTAAAATGCCCCTTAACCTATGAGACGACGAAGTCAGTCTTCAGCTGTATGGTAACGCAGAACAACCTACATATATATTTGCGCATATTATCTAGGATTTTATCAAGATAGTATACGATAATGAGTTCGTTAAATATGGTTAACTAGCTTCTGCCCGCGACTTCGTCCGCGTGGATTTCGTATTATCGCATTCCTGCTGGAATTATGCGTTTTTCCGGGATAAAACTAGCCTATGTTTTTCTCGGGACTCCAACTATCTTCATACCAAATTTCATCAAAATCGGCCCAGTGGTTTTCACGTGATGCGCGGTCAAATAAACAAACAAAATGACGGAAATTCTAAAAACTGTTGGAATGCGTTCTGTTATCGATTCTAAGTATCCCAACAGACAACTTTTTTTCGGATATCTCCCATGTACAGACTTTCGACCCTCTTTAGCTTGATTTGTATAGATGTATAGATATGATTTTCGTAACGTTGCCTACCGCTTGTTCCCCTTCTCATCTGGAATTCTGGAACTTTTCTATTATTTATAGGTTTGTTTTTGTTTGAACCACATTGTTTAATTGTTCTGAATTACAAAATATGTGCTTATTAATTTGGCTACTAGACAAACTCCAATAAGCGCCACCATTTCTCATAGGTCATTTTGCATTTGAGACCGTCGAAGGCCAGTTTTTTTTCATTTAGCTGTTACTTTCATGACATCGTAGTTTAAATGATCTAATTATAAATGTTCAAATAATTACATTAAAAAACTCATAATTTGAGTTTTTGTTACGTACACTAAGTACTTACTGTATAAGTCTGTACCATATTTATTATACGCTTAGCACTATAGAATTTATTTACTCTTCGAATCCCATATATTTTTATCATTCTTAAAGTATAAAACATACTTAAGCGAGATTTGTTAAATAAATATTGTAGCGCTTAGTTTGTAATTTGTCATGAAATCAATAAAGGCAGATGTGTGTTAAAACGATTTTTTTTTCATTATCCTCAAAGATCTCATTTTTATTACCAAAACCAGGTACAACACAAAATGGCAGTGTGCCCGACGACAGCGCCAACTAGCGGATGCGAAGTCGGCGCGCAATATGCAACTGGGTGAATCGACTTATTTATGTCAATAGTTGCCATGGTTATTGTCCCCTGGACCACTTTTAAAACTGCTATTCTGTGGGTTTAATTACTTCGCAGATGCGTGCAGGTTTCCTCAAGATGTTTTCCTTCACCGAAAAGCTCAGTGGTGAATACAATGAATTTCGCACATAAGTAAACTTAGAGGTGCGAGCCGGAATCGAACCCCCGACCCTCTGCATGAGAGGCGGTAGGTCGCACCACTAGGCCACCACGGCTTTTTTGACAGTTCACTTCACTGGTGTCCGTCAGAAATTTCATATTTGGCCATGTGACTGACTTTAAACGCACTAACCTTGTATATTTCTCTGTTTATTTATCTACTTACCTATTTATTCACCCATACATTGAAATCTAGAATGAATATAATTATGTACTATTGTCGTTCAAAGCGTCGGTTAACTCCATGTTAACTCTAAAGGACCCTTTGCGATAGTCGCCAGTGCAATATTTATTTATTTTGTATGAAAAACCTAATAATTGGTTAAAATTTATCAAATACTGAATTTAAGATAGTGTTTCTGTTAATGTCCCAAGCACTATGTCGAAGTTAACCAACCAACAAAAACGGCGTACAATTATACCTAACCTTGTTAGAACACGGACGTCGTGATCGTGAATCTTGGAAATTACAGCGAAATAGTTAAATAATTATGAAATAAGAAACTCCATGACAGTAAAATGTTGTTATCGAACCGTCTAATTTACCTTACCTTTCTATTGTTTTACCCAGTGATGGGTAAAAAATAACTTGAATAAGAATAAACCAGGTTTTTTATTCTTATTCATATGAAATTGAATAAGAATATTTTTTGCAGTCGGTATTTAAAGTAAAATGAAAATGATTATAGAAGTCACGCAACTTTTCATTTTAAATGAAGCTAGATGGCGAGGCGAGCCGAACGCAAAGCATACTTTATTGCTTAACAGTTTACATACAACTTACAAGCCGAAGTCTCTGTGTAATAAGAGGATTTCAAAAAACAGTTCTAGTTATAATATTAGTTGTAAATTGTTTAGAAATACACTTTGCGTTCGGCTCGCCATCTAGCTTCAAGTAGCGGAGCAACTGCTAAACGGTCGTGTAATCGGGGTTCAGCCACTGGACGCTAGATGTCGATCTAGTGTTAACCCGGGTTTCGGAGCACGCACTACAGTATAGACTCTGCCACTCTTCTTGTATCACTTCTCTATGATGGGATTCATGTATCGCTTACACCACCAATCCCATACCGGGTCATACAAAAGAATCAATAACTCGAAAAGTGTAAACCAAAAAAATCATGATTAGCATCGATAACTGATACTGTGGTTAAAATATTGTCACAACGCTCTGCTTGACCCTATATTCTTATTCAGGGAATATTATTTCGAATAAAAAATCATGATAAAATTTATTTGAATAAGTTATTCCTCATTCAATTTTCTCACATACCTACGAATTATTCGCATAATTTTGAAGTGAATAATTTCGAAATTATTTTATTCTTGAATGCCCATCCATCAGTGGTTTTACCTGGTTGGCCCTCATAATGTGCGGATTATAAATGATTTTTGTACGTGTTTACTAATGACTAAATAAGAACAGCGGCACTTACACAATGACAAGTGACATTACTGTCGCTGAATCCAAGTCTTAAAATAGGGATCTCCCTGTTCCCTGTAGGATCGCTCACGCGTCGCGTTAACTTTAGGCACTGGTCCCACCGCGAGCGAGTAAGCTATGAACTATCGGCTATTTTCTAGCTCAAGAAACGAACAAAAGATAATCGCTTTCGTGTAAATAAAAGAGAGAGATATATATTTATAGTTCATAGCTGGCTTGTTCACACCGCCGGCGAAGACACTCTCCCACCGCCCGGCGAGTAAGCGATAATTCCATACAATGTTTACTAGCCGCCCGCTGATTGTCAACTGTTTCTAGTACATAATTTTACTAGTTGATAGCCGAGCTCGCTGATAGTTGGCGGTGGGACCACTGTTTACTAGTTGACCGCCGCGATAAAAGCTATCGACTATAAAACTAATAATAACGAGTAATCGCCCGTCACACGCAAACACTCGCTTATAGCTCAGCGTCTAAACTAGTAAAACTATACTCGCTTCTCGCCGCTCGCCCACTAGTTTGTAGTTTATAGTTTCACTCGCTTATAGTTTGTAGCCGGCGGTGGGACCAGTGCCTTAAGCAGCTAGATTTAAAGTTCAACTTGACGCGTGAGCGATTCTATAGGGAACAGGGAGATTCCTTTTAACACTTCGAACATAGCCGCTGTACACTTATACGGAATAGTTTACCGATAAAACCTCGGGTGAATTTTGTATTGGGATTATGAAGAATGTTTAATAACAGGCGTAATAAATTAAGTATTTTTATTTCAGAAAACGATACAATATAGCATAATAGTATAACAACAATACCATACGGAAATTTTTAACTATAGTCTCCGTAGAAAAAAAAAGAAATCATGTTTAAGATTCACATCTCAATAAATTAATCATATTTAAAATCATTGTTTATTGGAGGAGAAATAAATAACAGTGGATATATCGAATGGGTTCAGTGTGTTACATCCAGTTTTTCAAGTCAACCCTTGGGGCAAAAACAGACAGCCGAGTGAGCGGGCGTACCGCCGCCGCGCGGTCGCGAGGCCCGCGCCGCGCGTTGCTCTCGACCAATCACTTACACCAGATTAAAACATTTAAAAAGCTACTACTGCCCGGATAGGACCGTAGTGCACGCTCAGGGATGTATATGATCATTATTTATCTTTATCAATTTACGATCAGTCCATTTTCTATGTCTGCTTGACGCATATTATTAATGTCATTCACATCTAAATTTCAACATGTATACAATTAAGCTTACTATAACTGCTAATCAAAAGTCTCAATCTGTAGGCGTAAAAAAAATCCAACCCCGTATTTATTAAAAATAAAAAAAAAATGCAGCAGGTAAACAAGAGAGAAACCTTCCTAAGTATAATAATGACACGAATCTAACATTAAGTAAGTGCTATGAAGCACACATCGACATTCTAGAATCAGGGAATAATCACCTCGCGATAACAGGTTAATTTAAAACTTAGGCGAATTGTCGTGTACACTTAACATTGTTGGACACCAAATGATCCGGTCAACCGTATTATAAGGTAAGCTATATCATTAGATCCTTACTATACCATATCGGCAGAAGTCTGCCAGTTCCCGACCAAATAAAATATGTGAACACTTCGATTCAAAACTACGACCATATCTGCTTTGCCAAAAATAAATAACATTAAATATAAACGGTAAGCCCGGACACTGACCGGTCGCTTTCAACTCTAATAGCTTAATTACATCAAGAATCCCGCGGCTGGGCCACCCCCGGCAGCTGCGTGGCGCATGCGCGAACGTCGTCGAAGCTTAATACTGTTTCAAGTGAAATTCGTTGTAAATTTTAAAGTAGAGACTAGGGGACTTATGGAAAATACTGCGTCACCGAATCATCGCTAAAAACTACCCTTGCTCGAACATACTACTGGAATTTGTCGTAAAGTTTGGAATCAACAGTGTAAATTATTATTCAGAAAATAGTGTTAAAGCAAGATTCTTCATTAAATTCCGAGAATTGTGTTTAGATAAAACACTTGTAATACTGGTTGTCTTTTAAAGTGTGTAGTCTGTTTGCCTTGGTGTTGCACCAATTGGTGTGGCAGAAAGCCATTGCTCGAGACAGTTCATTGTGCTCGCCACCTTCGCTGTTGCCGTGGCAAGCGTAGCAATGTGAGCAAGGGACCACGACTGTTATCTATGAATATATCTCCACTATACTTCCAATCAATGTGACATTATCAGTTTATAAGGAGAATATGAGGAAAGTTATAGTGGAAGTCGACATTAAACGCTACGTATTTTCCTTAAGATTCCAAAATAAACTCATGTTTGATTTTAATACCTTTGATTGTTTAAATTTTGCCATTTAGGACTCTCTTCTTCAACTCAAAATATTTCAAAAAAGCTGTTTAAAGAAAATTATAATTATATAATATAACAGATGCACCAACCTACTTTATACAGTATATTGATGAATGCTATAAAACCACTACATATTATTATTATAAACTATTCGAATATGAAAGCGGAATTACTAAAATGTGTACAAGTACAGTTAATATACTAGTTTTATAATTAATGCTCCAAAGTGATACGAATTCTAATTGTACAGCGACGTCACACTCGTCCGCGATATATCCGGCTCAGAACAACTTCAGTGTTTCGAATCTTGTCAGACATATGTATATCAAACAATTTTGACACAATACGTAAGAGATGCTATTCATTATGTTTTTTTACAAACACTTACTATCATGATTATGGGTGATTTACAAAAATGTTTTGTTTAATGTCTCGGTGGCAGATGGTTATATTCGGGATGGGATGGGACGCGAGAACTAATAATTTTTTTGCTGGGATGTGTGGTGATAAAATTACGCGAGAAGTAACGGGTAAGATAGCACTCGACGAGGGGGAGGCATGACCGAAACTCGGCCAGAGGGTCTTTCGAAGGGCGGTGAAGCTGCCTTGTGCAAGGAAGATGCGTCGGGAGTGGTACAGCGGCGGTGAGTGCGAGGCGTCCGGTCACCGCGGCCAGCGCAGGCCGTTCACATGAGGAACTTGCCGATGATGATGCCAACGAGGGCCATGGCGATGGCGGTGGCGACCCACGGCAGCACGGCCGCCTGCGCGGTCTTCTCGGGCCCGTACGAGTGGCGCCGCGCCGCCGCGCGCCCGTCGCCGCCCGCAGCCAGGCGCAGACGCAACACCTCCTCCTGCGACACAGAGCTTTCGTTACAACGGCATATCGGATTAAGCCTGGGTTGCTTCAACAAAGTTAACCGACTCATCGTCGTTAAATATGTCGCAGAGCTGTCATTCCATACAGAAACGTTGTTTTTTCTTCAAAGTAAAAATCATGGTACAATTTACTTGAAAACTTAAGTAAATTTGCCTTGTGTGCTTAATGAAGTACCTACTTAAATGCCAATTTAAATGCGTAACTTTTTTTTCATGATACCGGCAAATAATAGTCATTTCATTTTTTATCACAATAAAGCATTGATCTATTGTAAGTGGATTCACAATTAGCCGAAGAAAAATGGCCCGTCAAAACGGTTGCCGGAACAACTCGGACACCCGTTTGGCGCTCAGTAAATTTGACACGTAAGTCTTATAGTGTTAGGTTTACTTTTGTATAAAATATTTATCTTGACACATATTATAAAGAGGCGTTATTAGCATATGGGAACGTATTTTCTAATGTCAGTTTGCTCCATATATTTTGACATATTCTGTTAGGCACTGTTCGTCCATATGTTATTATAGGTCAATGCAATAAAGTGGCAACTGGACAGAGACGTAACTTATGTCACAACCCGGAGAACGTATTTCCTTAGACCAAGGTAAAAATATCGGCTGCCATATTTTACGAGTCATTATCGTGATGCAACCCGGAGTAAGTATACGGGCCACAGGCTCAGTACATTTACGCAGTATAGCATGACACAACATGGAAGGTGCGCGGCGAGGTACCTACTTAAGCCGTTGACGCAATCTATAATTGCTTAATCCGCGCACCATCTAACTTATGTCGTGCTATAACCGCGCAATAACTTGCGCGGTGAGTGTTCTTTATTTGAACGGATTAAGGCGAGAGAGGCGGAGCCGCGTCGATGTGACCCCAACGCATTTTAATAAAGCAGCATAGCGCACACCTTTATTCTAGACGGTATCGATTGAATAACATTCGCTTAGGTATAGATGGTTTATCTCGCGACTGCGGGTGAGACATGATTGTAGTTGTGACGCGTACAGACAAGCGCCTTTGTGTGCGTGACTGCACGGTAGGGTTAGCAAGCTTACTGTTAAAGGAACAAAATAAACAAGATTTTTTTATAGATTTTAAGTTTCAAGTTACATTGTCCTAAAACCAATAAAATTCACCGTTGAAACGTTTTCCCTTTGACACCATCTCCCACTTTTATGAAAAAGTCAAGCCGTTACACACGTATCTGTACATATTTTGAATAGCAGGCACTGCAATGAACCGATTTTAATAAAATTTGTATAGGTCAATAGTTTAGGAAATACACGTAGATCATTATGGCCGCAGTGCATTACAATCGAATTGCAATCCAATGGTATTAGGTAGGTAAGTTCACAAACCTGTAACCTCTCTTTCCGCTACATTGTCGAAAAATCAATAAAGATTAGGTTAAGTTAGCAGAACCTTTAAACATTTTCCCTTTGACACCATTCATGTTAAAAAGTCAGGTCGTCACAAGTATCAATCCATATCTTACAAACTACTGAACGAGATGTGATGAAATTGGTAATGTTCTCCAAGTTGAATTAAATGTAAGCAAATAAAAGAAGAATGATCAACATGAGATCAATAGATTCGGAGAAATACTTGGACTAACGTACATACAAACATACATGCACCTTCTATTTGTATATTCACTTGGAAGCCCAAATAAATTATATGTGAAAATAATACCGTATTGTCATAGATACACATACGTAATCAATTGATAACCTCCTTTTTTCAAGTTGGTTAAATATGAATGACTTCCTTTTTGAAGTCGGTTAAATAATAAAAAGTATTTATTTTACACATGTTGACGATACTCCACGATCATTTCAGACATATACTCTTTATTTAGCACCACCGACCTGGCTGGCGACACAGCCGCGACTGAGCGCTCTCGAGCTTACGCCTACAGTGACAACGTACACGTGTAACCACTCACACTACCATGGCTCACCCGTAGTCGTGAGTACTATACGATTCTCATCTGGCGGATCGAATAGAATCGCTTCATAACCGACCCTGAAGCATTCCGAATGAATCCAAATAGGGAACGACAGACAACATTAGCATTCGATGACGTTCACCGCGCCAAATAGTGTTTCATATTTAATTATTCAAGTGTAACACAAACCACTGAAAATATCAGACACCCCAACTGATTTCTATTATTCTGAATTAGCATAGATGGCGTGTTTTTATTTAAAGCCGTTAATTATTCGCAAAAGATATTAATATGATTCATTTTTATCATTGTTCTTCTTGATTAGTACCTAACCGTGCATTCGTTACAAGTGTCTGCTATAGTAGGAGAGATTTTTAAACCGAAATATGACATTTGGAGACCCCCATAGAACCTAAAAACGTAATACTCACCTACATATAAATGAAACAACTTATGACATTTAGAAAAAGGATTGCGTCTTATAATCCTTCCTTCCTTCCTTTGTTCCTTTAATTTTTAAAACTAGTGATGAAACAAAACCATCTGCTTCGATTTCCTGACATTATCGTAAATCGATAGAAATCAAATATTTATATAGGTATAAGGTTAATGCATTAAAATCATGTCACATGTATTAAAATATTCGTCGGTAAAAATCTATTTGTCTTGAGAATCGCTTAATGCAGACTACGATGCTCCTTAGCCCCATCACTATAAACATCAAATAGCATATATGTCATATTATTTCGGTTTAGGAATCCCTCCTACTGTACTCGGTGTCGTTTCGAATGACGCGTACGTGATGCATTTTTATTATTATTATTATTTATTTATTTATTGACAACAAATACAATTAAATGAATAAAAATTGTCCCACAAAACTGGAGTACAGTTTGACTGCGGGATCAGGAATATTTATCAAGTATACATTAATATCTTAGCCATTAATTACTAGGCTATATAATAGTATTAATATTAGGATAAGTTTTTATATAATATCAAAGTAGTGCTTTTTTAATATTCTTTTGAATTTATTTTTATTCTTTTCATGTCGGATAGCTCATTATCATCATCATCATTTCAGCCAAAAGACGTCCACTGCTGGACATAGGCCTCCCCCAAGGCTCGCCACTCAGACCGGTCCTGTGCTACTTGCTTCCACCGGTTTCCCGCGACCTTCACGAGGTCGTCGCTCCATCTTGTTGGAGGCCTACCGACAGCTCGTCTCCCGGTTCGCGGGCGCCACTCGAGAACTTTCCGGCCCCATCGGCCATCAGTCCTGCGAGAAATGTGCCCCGCCCACTGCCATCGCCGTCGGATAGCTGCAGGCACGTTATTCAATATATATGGTAAGCGTTTATTGGCAATTTGGAATTGTTAGACAGGGTGCAATAATAAAAACCGCCCAAGTGCGTGTCGGGCCACGCGCAATGTATAGGGTTCCGAAATTGACGATGTCCTTAGCACCTTTCTAAGACTGCATCTTAGCTAGGCTGTGGTATGACGTGCCGGCCCGAAGACGCCCCTGCCGCTCAGTAGTATGTATAATGGAATTTTACTTTTCCGTACCTACGCATTTTTGCTTGCTTGCAGTTGGTCGACTATGAGCCGGAAACTTGTATAGCCTTCTTAGCTGTGATAGTTTTCCTTTTAACTGAGTTATATATGCAACCACCATGATTTTTTTCAGCTATCTGAAAACCACCATTTAGCTGGCAGGGAGGGATGGGGGGGGGGGGGGCACTTGACGTCTCTACCAAAAAATAGCACTTTAAAGGTTAATATTTCACAAACGCATTTTTTAATCAACAAAAGGTTTTAACAAACCCATAATGTTTTTCCAAGACCTATTTAACGGCAACCCGGATCATGGGGTACGCAAGAAAAAAAATATACATCCCCATTTTACGAGTAAGGGGAGGTATAAAAAATATATATAACAAAATTTTATTATACCACTTTGTCGGCGAACTAATATTATATATTCATGCCAAATTACAGCTTTCTAGAACTAAGCATCTCCGAGCAATAGTGCGGACAGACGGACGGACGGACGGACGGACGGTTCCTTGTGGACTTCGGAACCCTAAAAAAGTTACAATAATACGACCTGCCTTAAAATATAGTGCAATCGATTCTAATCTTGATTCTGAACAAACTTCTCTTCGATTTTCAGTGGCTTGTGTTGTGTTACACGTTGTATATAAACGATGACAAACGTCAGTCAATAAACATGATAATTTGTAGACACGTCGACAACCTTCGGTAGTAATCGTGTCGATGGCAAATATTTCACTACGTCTATAACACGGAATCATTTCTCAAATATTTTCAAAACAGCAACTCGTATACAATGTAAGTACAGCATACAAATAAAATGAATCGCCTTGCCAAGGAAACTTCACAAAAAATTCGCAAGCTTATTTCTTACTAATGTAATTTAAAAAAAATCGTTTCACGTGTCTCTCAAAATCTTGAGCAGTGACATCCCACCACCACGACAGCCTGTTTAAGTCCCACTGCTGGGCTGCTCTCATCACGAGAGGGTTCGGTTGGGCTAAGTCCCCACGCGGACGCACAGATTGGGGACTTCACACACATCCTTGAATTACTTCGCAGATACGTGCAGGTTTCTTCACGATAAGTTTCTTGACCGGAAAGCTCAGTGATACACGGATTTGAACCCACGACCCTCTGCATGCGAGGCGGAAGTTGAACCACTATACGACAACGGCTTTTGCAGAGAGCAGTGACATAAACAAACACAAAAAGTCAAAAAGATAATCTTATACACTAATTATTGAATGATAAATTAAAAGTTGATTTTTCCTAGTAGGATTTAGCTTTGAATTCGATGTGCTATGTATATTACTAAGGCCAGAACGAAGTTTAAAATAATAATAATTTAAAAGAATGAAACGACGTTTTTACCCAAGGTAGAATAAATAAGACATGACAACCAATTACAGCATGGTTTTGAGACAGTTGTTGGATCCATTCGCTTAGCAAGAGCAGACATTATTATTATATTAGCCTGTGGATTAGATCAGACTTTTGCGTGTATAATTTATCAGGTACCAAGTCATCAATAATCATCAGAAGACGCTATGTGTGGCGTTACGCTTTAAAATAAACATAAAAAAAGACGCGTAACTCACTTGTAACTGTAGATTTTCATGTCTAAGTTTGCTCTCCTCCTCCCTCAAGAGAATAACCTCTGATGTAGCTTTTTGCAAGTCGCTCTCAATGTTGTCCGATTTAGGGAAAGACAGAGTCTGGAATTACATACAAAAACAATATAAAGACTACAGAAGCTTTGCCGCCTCCATAAAAAATACAAAAACAAAACCTTCATGCTGAAAATGTTAATACTTATAACAATTAGTGACGTTACAAAGCAAATAAAAATAAATGCATGCAGGTAGTGAATTGCAGAAAGGTATTTTTCGGGTACCTAAATGACGAACGCCTATACTTTTGATTGTTGATGCATATTAGAAAAAGGAATACTGATGAAATACTGAAAGAGGATAATTGTGATGAATTCATGATAAAGAAAAGGTATTGTGAGGTTAAGAGGTGCGAAGTGACGAATGTAAAAAGTGTGATGGCGAGATTTTAATTGATTTACTCCACATCAAAAAAATCCAAGAACCAACGTGACCAATTATGAGTGATATGTTTTGTTTTAAAAAACTACTATTTCAATCAGCTGCAGATAATGCAGCGAGTTAAAAATAAAAATATGTAATACAATATAATAATATATATTTTATGCCACCCTTCTAACTTGGAACTTTGTGTTAATTCTTATATATGTCTATGTCACGTTCTAAAACGATCCCAAGACAATTTATCATATTATCGGTCGCCTATTTCCGAACTAATGATTTAAAAAACCGGCCAAGTGCGTGTCGGGCCACGCGCAAAGTATAGGGTTCCGAAGTTGACGATGCCCACAGTACCTTTCTAAGACTTATTAGCATCTAGCTAGCCTGTGGTATGACGTGCCCGCCCGACGCCCCTGCCGCTCGAGAAAAATCATTGGTTTTTTAATCATTTCATAAGTTGGTCGTCTATGACTCGTAAGTTTGTACAGCATACTTAGCTGTGATAGTTTTCCTTTCAACTACGTTATATATGCCATAACCGTGATTTTTTTCACCCATCCAAGTACCACCATTTAGCTGGCAGGGGGGGGGGGGGGACACGTGACTCTAACAAAAAATAGCACTTTAAAGCTTAATATTTCACAAACGCATCACTTAATCAAAAAATGGCTTTAACAAACCCACAATATTTTTAAGACCTATTCAACGATATGCCGCACTATGGGGTACGCAAGAATAAAAAATTACATCCCCACTTTACGAGTAGGGGAGGTACCCTATAAAAAATATATTTCAAAATTTTATTGTACCACTTTGTCAGCGTAACTATTATGTATATTCATGCCAAGTTACAGCTTTCTAGAACTAAGCATCTACGAGCAATAGTGCGGCCAGACGGACGGACGGACGGACGGACGGACGGACAGACATGGCGAAACTATAAGGGTTCCGTGTGGACTTCGGAACCCTAAAAAAAAGGCAAATATATATTCATTATGCAAAGGTCGACGTAGGTACAACTCAAGATGATCACTCTAAATTTTGACTGACTATAAGTGTAGGTTTGCGCGGGCTGGTTTTCCACAACTCTACGTCTATTAGCGCCTATTTTGCGTGATAATACGTAATCAATATTAGAACGTTTATTACTTTCAGAGAAGTCGGAAAGTCAATTTTATTAAAAAGTTAAAGCATTTTCATAAACATTAATTACCTATTTGAGATTAGGTATCCTGTGTGATAAATATCTCGGAAATCAAAATGTGAGGCTTATGGAACAACGGTTTAAATTTTTTTTACAGCCGCCGGTCGCGTTGATCCGAGCATGTTACACAATAGTAATTACAGTACTATGAGTGCTAATCGTGTAAACAGAAATTTGAACAAGGATTTCGAGTTTAAATCATTGAATTTCTCTGGTGTTGTTGTCATAACTGGGGAAAGGAAATAAATTATAAATTTGTGAAAAGCGTTATCCTTTTGATTCCAATAATAAAATCTTTGAAAATAAAACCGTTGGAAATAATATCCGATGTAGGGAACACATGTCGCTAAAATAACAGTCGGCATAAAATCGGTAAAATTCCATCAAATATTTACAGCCTCTCAAGATGTTTTTACACAATACCTACTGCATTGAAGTTGTAAGGCTTTGTACTATTATTAAACGATAAAGAAATAGAAAGTGAAAGTACCGTAGAAACCGGGATTGCACTTAAGGATCCTGATGTGTGGTCATCATCCTTCCTCTTAGCGTCGTTTTGAATAAGGCCTTCTACGGCGTCCTGTAATACAATTTCAATAACATGCCAAGCCTGGAGTACTTTCAACCGACTGTCAAATGGCATGATCAATAATGGCAAACCAAGTGAACAACCAATGATAATAGTTAGTTATATGGTTTGGACTTTAGACCAGCTACGAAATGATGAGAAAAAAGGCAAATGAAAAATTAAAAAGCTCACAATCACTATAAAAACACAAACTTTAAACATAACTATTTCAGAGGCATCTGCGTGCAGAAGTGGACTACCAATACATTAACGTGGTAACTATAAAGAGTCTGGCTGTTACGACTTATGACAATCACCTAATACACACAGAGTAGTCATTAGACCTGGTTAAGTTAGGATCCTCTGAAAATCATAACATATGTAATAAATGTGTACCTTTGACAGAGATTTAGAATCTTCGGCGACAGCTACTCGTTTCTTGGTTACTTCGTTCTGCGCAGCCGTGTCTCCGGCGTCCTGCGGGCATACAATGCGATTCAATTACCACGGATGTTTTATCTCACGACCGCGGTTGAGCCATGACTGTAGTTGTGACGCGTACAGACAAGCGGTTTGTGTGCGTGACTGCACGGTAGGGTTAGCAAACTTACTTTTAAAGGAACAAAATAAACAAGGTTTTTATAGATTATTTAGTATAAATAATTTTGGATATGACATGATACTAAGGTACTTTTGTTACAACATTATTTTTTAAGTAGCCATAATAATTATGTTATGTCATTTACCAAATAAAATTCACAGTTTAAACGTTTTCCTTTGACACCATCCACGACTTGTATGAAAAAGTCAAGCGGTCACTCACACCACACGTATCTGACCATATCTTGAAAAGTTCTGACTACTGAACGAGAATAATATGTGATGAAATTGGTAGCTAGCTACTTTTCTCTAAGTTGAATTAAATGTAAGCAATTATAAAAGGAATGGACAAAATGCGATTTACAGATTCGGAGAAATACTTGGACTAAATACAAACATACATACCACCGCCACCACCACAACAGCCTATTTACGGTCCACTGCTGGGCACAGGCCTCTTCTCATCATGCGAGAGTTTGGGGTTCCCTACGCGGACCCAATACTTCGCAGATGTGTGCAGGTTTCCTCACGATCTTTTCCTTCACCGAAAAGCACAGTGGTAAATTCAAATTGAATTGCGCACATAAATAATTTCAGAGGTGCGAGCCGGATTCGAACTCCCGACCCCCTGCATGAGAGGCGGTAGGTCGAACCACTAGGCTACCACGGCTTCAGCCGCTTCTTGAACATACATACAATACACCTACACTTATTTGTATATTTGCTTGGAAGAACAAAAGAATCATCATATGTGAAGAGCATGCCGCATTAATATACACGCATTGAATTACCACCTTTCTAAAGTTGGTAAAAAATTAATGAGAATCTCGGTTTTGAAGTCGATTAAATAATAAAAAGTATTTATTTTACACATTTTGACGGTGTCCTCGACGATTATTATTGAGACAAGCTATTTTGCACTTCCAATCTGGCCGGCGACACGGCCGTGACTGAGCGCTCCCGAGCTTACGCCTACAGCGACAGCGTACATGCGTACACTCAGACTACCATGGCCGACCCGGAGTCTGTTTCAGTAGTCGTATTACAAAGGCATATCAAAACCAACTTACATTGAGATTGGTGCCACGTGGAGTTTCAAAAACGCACTTTAACTTGTAGTCCATAAGCTGGTCGGGACTGGTTTCCTTCCACTGTAATGCAAAGTCGATTATAGGTCAGAATAATAGAGAGTGTATTACGTCAGCGTCTGTTGCACAAGGTCATGGCGACGTACCACTTGATCTATGTTGGTCTTTCCCTCAGGAGCGATCACGCTTTGTACCATAAACTTATGTTTATGTTTGTCATTAGGATCGACAAACACTGGCTGTGGAGTGACTGAAAGAAAAAGAATCCAGTTTCAGCAAAAGTAAAATTTGAATGGCCAAGGGCCAAGTACCTATTTATTCAAACAAATCTAGTTAAAATGCAGGATCCTGGGGATTACAATGATCGTAATCATTTCAGCCAAGAAGTCGATTGCCGGACGTGGGCCTCCCTACTGCCACTCGAGGAAGGTTGAACGTTCTTATTTGAAGAGATGAGCGTTTTCAAGAGGAGAGGTCGCAAAGGCCGTTAAACTCACTTGCGATGTCCACTTTCGAGTTCGGCTCGAGAACGCCAGAGTTCGGGCGGACGCAGTATTTCTTGGGTGCCGTCGTCTTTATCTTGAACAGTACTGTATCAGTGGTCGGGTTTATCAGCCGCATATATGTAGTATAGCCCTGCTCAAAGAGCCCTGAAAAGTCAACTGAAAAAATAAATAGAAAGTTTTTATAATATTGTAAGCGGTGTTTGAAGTGCCGTGTGTAATAAAAATACAGAATAATTAATACAAACAAAATAAAACCAGACAAAATAGTCAAATATCTTTTTAAGTTGTAAACTATATAGTGATCTTAAATATCATATTATACCTATGGGGTCAAGCAAAACGGTCGGTGTGACGATATTTGACCCACAGAATCAGCTATTTTATCTTTTATTCAAGCTGGTAAAAAAAAAGTATGGGATTCAGGTATCACTCACACTCTCACTCTCATACTGGCCCATACAATACAACATCTCTTCAGATGGTATTTTGAAGGTATTTTAAATGTATTTCTTTGCAAATTACTATTATATATTGAAGTTCACCGGGTCGACTACTACTAGTCGACCTGGTGAACTTCATATCCCATACAATACAAAGTAATTTTCTTTTTTTTGGGGTTCCTTCAGATCTTTCCCTTTTCCCTTTTTTTTCTTTCTAAACCTTCCCTAAATCGGCCTAGTATTTCTCGAGCCTTAGCTAGCCTAATACACGGCATTTCATATTTATCGGGGTCAAGCAACACGTTGTGATCATATTTTACCCACAGAATCTGCTATCGATTCTAACTATTCTAAGCATGTTTGTGTAAAATACTTAGTATGGGATCCAGGTATCGCCCGGCTCACATCGTGAATCCCATTTTTTTTTTACCAACTCGAAATAATTAAAAACCTAAAAAAATATGCTTAGAATCGATAGCTGATTCTGTGGGTAAAATATCGTCACAACATTTTGCTTGACTTGACCCCATATAGATTTACTATATTGGAAAACAGTGTGAGATACATTGCATTGTGAAATGGTCAGTCAATATGATACTATGTAGTTTGTGTATGTACAGTCAGCAGCAGAAGTAGATAAGCTGTCCAGGTGTTCAAAATGACCTACACACGCCCTTAACGTCTTAAGAATAAGGTCGTGTGTAGGTCATTTTGAACACCAGGACAGCTTATCTACTTTTGCTGCTGACTGTATGTTTGAAGCTATGTAGTTAAGTTATACAGGTGACCTGATAGAACAGTCTGAATTAGTATCTCAAAAAGATCATAATTGCAGATGAAGTCTACTATATAAAAATAAGTCGGGTTTTCCTCCCTGACGCTATAACTCCAGAACGCACGACCCGATTTCCACGCTTTTGCATTCGTTGGAAAGGTCTCGGGCTCCGTGAGGTTTAAGGCGGTACGAAGTCCGCGGGGTCAGCTAGTGACTCATAAAAAGAGCAGCTCATAAAATTATTCAGCCTAGATTGCTACTGAATTGATGTCAGTGCCAACAATTATTAGTTTCAAATGATATATTGCTTTATTACTCAACTAGCTTCTGCCCTCTCTTTTTCGGGATAAAATCTTTCTTGTGTTTTTTCCCATAATCTTAATTATAATAATACCAATGTGCTCGTTTGCCTACCAATGACATAAAAAAAAATTAAAAAAATCATCAAAATCGGTTCAGCGGTTTAGCCGAAAACTGTAGCCATAAAAAAATCAACTCACTTTTTACTCCCTTAGGGTTGGAATATCCAAAAATTTATTTTTTAGGTGACCGTCAAGATAGCGTACACCATAACGATATCTGATTATGTAAATAAATAGTACCCAAATAGTACCTACGGAATATCTAGGTTAATAAAATAGTACTCACCCTACGACCGTCAACTTTAATCTTATATCTATAATAGAAGCAGAGATATGTCAACATTTAATGGTGTACGAAATTTGGCAGCGTTACCACGGAAACTCTCACAGGGTTCACTCAAGTTCGTAAAAAGTTAAGTTTTGGATTATCTCAGCTTCTATTATAGACTAGCTGTTCCCCGCAACTTCGTAAGCGCAGAAATATAAAAAAGTAAAATCCCGATTTTTCTCGTTCCCGTGGTAATTTTGCAAAATCCTTTCTTAGCGGATGCCTACGTCATAACATCTACCTGCATGCCAAATTTCAGCCCTTTGGATTCACCTTTGGATTTTATACATATCTGATTATAGTTAAAGAAGACTGTGCAACAAAATACAATATGTTTCAAACAAAACCTCAGACACCTCAGATTTGGATGAAATTTATAGTTGGAGTCCCGGGAAAGGACGTTGGCTATTTTTTATCCCGGAAAAACGCATAGGTCCTGCGGGAGCGCCAATACCAAATTCCACACGGACGAAGTCGCGGGCAGAAGCTATTTTAGGATAATCATGTGCTATAAGCACCAGCACTCTTCCGTTGTCTCTATAATTTTTAAAATTTGTTAATTTTTGTAAAAGATATTCATATGTTTCTTTTTGTCATAGTCCTACTTGATTAACTCTGCATTCATGTAACATCATTCAGCTACTCAATGTTCAGCCAGACAGAAGTTTTTGTAGCAAAAATTACAATTAAGTTCCTTTCAATATAACATTTATTGACAACCGTTTTAGCAATACATAGTTCGATATGACATTTCATAGTAGATAAAAGGACAAAGTATAGAAACCAATCTGAATGCTAACTTAAAATAATAATATTATCATTATATAACATAGATAATGAATGGTATACAGATTGGTTTATATTTTACCGGACAACCTTAACGTTTCAAATGCCTAAGCATAAAAAAGTTGTGAGTTGGGGATCCGGGACAAGGTATTTGAAGGTTTAATATCTATCATGAAATGTCACTTCATTGATGAAACAGTTTTCAATAAATTTGATATTGGATGGAAGTCCCTAGATAAATTACATTTTTGCCCAAAAACTTTGATGCCTGACTGATGTTGTTCCAAATGAAGCCTAACTGTTGTTTTTCGAACTATTGAATATGGTGTAATAAAAAATATGACCTTCCTTAATAGATTGTGCAATTGATTCTACTATTTTGATTCTGGACATAATGTTTTTAAATTTTCAGTGGGTGGGGACACATTGTATACTAAGAGTACATCTGAACAAAATTATTGTAAATCTCAATAAAATCAAATTGTTATCAGCCTCCATCAGATATATTGTAGTGGTTAGACGATTATAAATATGTGAACATGCAATCTTAAGTCTGACAATAAGATTGTGATCAGTTATTTATGATCACCTTGTTCACTTCCATACATATGTTATATTACATATGGTATAGTTGTCTGGTCACAACTGGAAAGACATCCAAAGAATGGACGTACCTGCTAACAATTGTCTGTAAAAGTATGGAACAGGACATAAGATGATGTTTTTTTGCAGGACATGAGAAATTGGTCAGAAAAAGGGTAGAGAGCTATGTAAAAAAGAAACAAGACAAGCCACAATGCAGAAGGCAGGGAAAATCTTTACCAGAAGGTACACGAAAATATATAAAGTAGAATAAATGTACTATTGCGGCAATAAAATTTGTTTTTTTTTTTCTATCAAGTTACCTATTTTATTTATCATAATCATAATAGCCTTTATGGCCGGAACTAAAACAAGTTAAGTAAGTTTACCTATATATTGGTTAATGGCTGCTACAAATAATTACTTAAGATTGACAGCTATTCATTGAAACAAGGAAAATAATTGAAAACATGTTGTGGAAGAAGACATCAGCTTCATGACACTGAAGACAAATATTATTAGATTGTAAATTGAAATAAACAGGCCCATATACATGAAAACCAGAAATAGGTACCTACTACAAAATTCAATTGTCAATTCAAAACTTGTTTGCATCACACAGCAAATGATGAGATCATTGGCATTCACTGAATTGCAAAATTACTCAGAATTGTTTGTTTTCCATAGTTCTGGTAAGGATATTTTCGATTATTGATTGCAGTTCAGCCAAGTGTTCAGTAATAAACATTCATATGAATACTGCCGATTCATATAGCAGATAATTCGTCCGTGCCCGGAACATGGGCTCTTACCCTCCCATTTATCAAGAATTACATTTGTCTTCCACTTGAAAGACCACTATATAGTTCCTTTAGCTGACTTATTGCATAAAAAGCAATATTAGGTGAAATAATTAGAGAATGTATAAAAAACCGCACCCTGCAATATGCCGATATCTGGAAATAGAAACTCCATTTGTCAGCAGCTAGCTCTCGACCTATGTATGATGCCCAAGTTTCAATGCGACGGTTTGCTGATTACGCGTAGCAATGGAAAAGACACTTACCTTTAAACTTAAGCTCATTTTGAGGTTCTATAGTTAACACCTGGTTGGGCATTTTATATTATTCGTAATGCAGCAATTCGTTGGCAAAATTAACAATTTTAGAAAATGACGGTTTCGCGATGTCGGCCACAGCGAACGATGGATGACGAATTCGACATGCGCATGCGTATTGTACGTCAGATCAGCGGGCTTTTGAGTTGACGTGTAAGCCCAAAATCCGCTGCTGTCTTAATGGTTGTCGTATCGTATTGTCGTCCACACGAGGACCTGGAATCGAGTATTAAAAAGATCTGAACAATAAGGATGAAACAATTATAAATATGAAAAACTCGGCGTCTGGAACTTATAAAATATTCTGCTTTTAAAAATATTAACGAGTATTTTAGTTATAAGACGCGTTTAAGGTATGGGATATCATATTTGAAGCAGGAAATTTGATTTAAAAATCAATTGCGATTGTAAAAAATTTTTAAGATATCAGAATTCAGGTATAATCAAAGCCTTGCTATCATGACGATCGCTTTTTACTTTGGCAACATTTTGATATTAAAATGCATAGTACGTTGACGTTCGTGTGTTCGTGTGCGTACTGGTGAACGTGCTCGTTGAATGTCGTTTTGAACGCCAAGCCTGTAAACGAGCCAAAAGCAATTAATGTTCATTCTAGATATTTTCGCGGCAAAATTAAGGATTAAAATCACCTCTTAAGACAAATGCTTATATTTTTAATAATAAGCTTTCGGGAATTGTGTATAATGCCAGCTTAGAATAGTTAGCACAATTATAGTACAGTATACTATATAATATATAACAATGGGGCATATTACACGTTCAATATTATCACGCGATCCTGATAATATTGGAAGTGTAAATAGGCCGTATCACAGTATCATGATAATATCACGGAATTTCCAGAAATCCTGTAATCCACGCGATCCAATCAATAATATTGACTTGTAAGCGCTTCGTGATTTCATGTACCTAAGTACATGTGTCTTGTTTATTAATAATATACGATGAAACCAAATGGGCCAAGTACGCATGCGTCTATGACGTCATCATGGAAGTTAACTAATAATTAGAACTAACTCTGTGACCAAATTTTGTGAAAGGTGCCCTGGGAATCCTGGGATGAGCGGCGTAAAAAGCTTGTACAAGCTTGTATCTTTCTTTATATCTAACCTTATTTATAGAGATCTTCTCCTATCTAAAGTCCCGCGCCTTCACATTTCAAAACGCTTCAATGTGTGTGTGCTGAGACAGACATCAACTATGCGTGAGAGTGTTCCTGGTGCTTTTTAAATAATAAAAAAAAGCGTTTTGAAACGTGAGGCGTGGGACTTTAGATGGTAGAAGATCTCTAACAAGAGATGAAGACAAAAGAAGACTCGGGTAAAGCTTGAGCAAGCTTTTGAATTGTGGTTTTGTGAAAATCAGGCAGAGCACAGCACTGGTTTGCTGTGGTCCGAAAATAGCACACGAGATGGCTCTCTCTAAAAGTCTGCTGTTTTGACAGGAGCTATATACTCTTATATAATATATAGGTTGCGTTCCGAATCGCGCTTAGACTTAGAGCGCTCACAGCACCTTGCATCCCTTTTCCTCTTGAAAGTCGAACCCTAAGAGGAAAAAGGATGCAAGGTGCTGTGAGCGCTCTGAGCGCGTTTCGGAACGCAGACATAGTTGGGTGCTAGGCATGATACAATAATATACTTCGCCAGGTATGCCACTCCGGTAATCTGTAGTAGTGTGGGTGACATCCGAACGTCATTCGCACTGCTATGTGTTGCAAGTAGTGTATTAAAATAATTCCCGACCCACATATATCCTGTGAGTGTTTCATTACATACCTAATTACGTTCATTTGTTTTTAACTTGTTTCATTTTGTGTATTGGAGATGGAAGAAAAGACGATCGAAGATGACACGAAGGCAGCAAAGTACAAAAAAGATGATGTGAAAGCCCGCTCCTATATAGTACAATGCTTAAACGATAGATATCTGGAAATAATAAAAAAGGCTAAGAGTGCGAAAGAAATGCTACAGCAATTGGCTCTGACATTTGAAAGGAAAAGCATTTACAATAAACAGTATTAAACTTAAATTAAATTGCTATAATGAAACCATGTTATGTTTGATATTTGTTACTGTGTCTAGTGCAATTTTAGATTATATTGATATGTAATTAAGCTTCTAAAATTGAGGGAGGGTGTCGGAATAGTGAACGCGCCCATAGCGAACGCGCCTGTAAGCGTTACTAGGTTACCGATTGTTATTGTGTTGCTTTTATTTTTGCCAAAATATAGATACTCGAGATTTAATACATTTTAATACTTATTATACAAGTAAATGAAAATTGTAATGCGCAAATTTTTTTTTTTGCATTATAACAGCAGAAAATATTTCGTTCATTTTTGTTTTATTACAATAAAGTGGCAACTCGACTTTGACGTACGGGTGTCACGCGACCCGGAGGAGCAGGCAGACCTAAACCATGGGTGCTATGGTGCTAGAGCTAGATGAGTGCCTTGGCTAGGTGCTAGCTGGTGCTCTCCTCCCCCATAGTGCTGTACGTACACAGAGTAGTTCATATATACGTTACTTTCTGTAGTTTGGTTTGATGTATACAATAAATGAATGCAAGTTTATAAAGATTTTGTGATCCTGAAAACTGCGTTTCTTCTGAATTCTTAAAATAGTCAATGACAAGATTTCGCTCATCATGTAGAAAATAATAACAGAAAAAGGTTGTGATTGCATAACATCACAGCTGATACAATTAAAAATAATAATATGAATACTTCACATATAAGTACGTTTTTGAGGACTTGCTTAAGATTAGATAGAAGATTGCGACACAAAGTTATCAATAGCTGGTGTAGGAGCTACAAATTGGAATGTCGTCGTGCTTTGTTTGGCCGGCCGACAGTTTCGGCGAGAGCGCTGCACTCGACGCCGAGGGACTCGCAGGTCAACAAAGATGGCATGACAGTACTGCCTTCGCCACAAGAAGTAAGTCCTGGTTAACTTTAATTTACTCCAAACGTAACCCAGATGCAGATGGAAGTATAACAATAATATTTTAACCTAACAGGCTTTAGCAGGATATAAATTTTAAAAGTTTACTTCACAGATTGTGAACTATTTATTCACACAAGTCATCATGCATAACATGTCCGGGAGTACTGTTTTCTATATCTGACCCATGACCCAACCATCAAGCAAGAGTCTTATAAGATATTTAATACAAACAACCATTGAAACAATGACTTCCACATCTATATCGCACATGTCAGTTTGATATGGGGCATGGCATGGTGATGTCAATAAGCATTACCTAGCATTGATACATCTATCAAAACAATCTCAGGTTTATTGGCTTCAATATTCTTGTTCGTAAAAAATTTGGACAAATTTTATTAAGAGTGATTATGTATTTTGATTTTAATGTCAATGTTGTCTCCATGGCTTGCTTTTCGTCATACCTAGAAATGAAAACTCCAATCCCTAACAATTAGTTTCATTTTGTTTCAGGTCACAGTAATATTGCGAAAAAATGAATTCAATAAGGAATTCACTACAGGATCCATTAAATCGTACGACTCGAACCAGCTGGCATCCAATGACCCCATCGAGGACACCAGAAGCGAGGCGCAATGCAAGATGAGTCCAGGTAACAAACAAAGCCACACTGTTGTTGCAGGTTATTCCTGTTTACCTACCAATATGGGTACTATTGTGTCATGCATACATGCATCCTAAAATAAAATATTTATAAAATCTTTCACATATGAAATTTTTTATTCAAATAGCTTTTGCCACCAGAACTATATCAGGATAGAAGGAAAGGCTATATACCTGGCGTGCCAAAAACCAATAACCGTCACGCTCGACTGCTTCCGCATGCGATAAGGGTTAAGACAGATTGCCTTTATGTTCAATAATAAGTTGTTCAAATATCACCTTAAAAACTTGCAAGTAGTTAAAGGTATTTTCTTTAATCGGTGATGGATGTCAAAGTAGCTAAGCTGAATAATTATACATGCTTGGTTCCTATACATATATCCAGTAACTTTCCTTCTATTCCTAAGTTTTATCCCATTGTTTCTCAAGCATTAATATTTTTTTAACTGGTTTTTTATGCTTGTTAGTTTCTTTTAATAAAATGTGTTTTTTTTTTCTTTTTAAAATCTCTATATGAGAATTCTAGTGCTTGTGTCAGGGTGAACGGCGCGTACACTGATTGGTTTAGGATTGATAAAGGTCTTAGACAGGGATGTGTAGCGTCGCAGTGGCTGTTCAACGTGTTCATTGATGACTGCCTAAAGGAATTGAAAGAGAAAGAGTGTGGCTTAAGAATGAATGAGTTACTCGTCAAATGTCTCCTTTATGCGGATGATCAAGTAATACTTGCGTCATCAGCTGAGGAGTTACAAGAGATGGTAACAAGTCTGCATGTGTCATTAGAAAGAATGGGTATGAAAATCAACGTATGCAAGACGAAAGTTCTGGTTTTTGAAAGAGATGAATTTAGGACGTTGTGTGAAATTATGATAGGGGGTAAGAAAGTGGAACAAGTGGATGAATTCATATATTTGGGTTCAAAATTTACTAGGGATGGAAAGTGTGATGGTGACATAGAACGAAGAGTGAATGCTGGAAATTCAATAAATGGGGCATTGCATGCTTTTATGACTAGCCACAAAGTCTCGGCAAAGGCTCGAGTGGCTGTACATAGAGGTGTGCTAGTGCCGACACTTATGTATGGTAGTGAAAGTTGGGTATGGCAGAAGAAGCACGAAAGTAAAATCAATGCTGTAGAAATGAGAGCATTGCGGAATATTGCAAATGTTAAATTGAGTGATAGGGTAAGGAATAGCGTGATAAGGGAGCGGTGTGGTGTGAAAGAGGATGTAGTGACAAAAATAGAAAAAGGTATGCTATATTGGTTTGGGCATATGGAAAGGATGAATGAGAGAAGACTGACAATAAGTATTTATATGGCTAGTGTGAATGGAGGTGCTGGAAGAGGAAGACCGAGGCGAATGTTCTTGGATCAAATTCAGGACAATCTGATTAAAGGCCAGGTCAAAAGTACTTTAAACCGACGAGCATGTATGCGGAACGGGATGAAAGTTGAAGAAGCGAGAGAAGTATGCAAGAGTCGTAGCAAATGGAAAGAAGTGGTCTCTGCCTACCCCTATGGGAAAAAGGCGTGATATTATGTATGTATGTATGTATGTGTTTTTTTTTCTACATGTTTGCAATATTTCATGATTGGTTCAGTAGTTTAGTTGTGTAAATGTATCCATCTATTCAATATTGTCCAAAGGAATATCAGGTGAAATGATTTTCAAATGTCTGGATGTTTTAGGTTTACTAATGGGGGTTTTTGATGGTCATGGAGGACCTGCTTGTGCACAAGTAATATCGAAACGGCTCTTCAATTATGTGGCAGCCGCCCTGCTCCCCACGGAACAATTGACGAAGATTATAAATGATCAACCTCAAGAAAACCTACTGGAGACATTTAATGACAGAGTGAGTAGACATTTATAATAAAGAAAATTCTTCTTTCTGGAAATATGGTATTTTAGACGCATTCAAATACTTGAATTATTTCAGGTTGAAATTGTGCAAGATCTTAAATTGACTTATGAAAATAGTTTTAAACAATATTTAACAGAACTAGAGAAAACGCCTAGAGAGACTGTGGACGTAAGCACTGCACTAGAAAATGCAATTATGAAATTAGATAGTGATATATCGAGAGAAGTTGTAGAACCATATAAAGCCGATGGGAAAATTAATTGTAAGACACTATCAGTAGCCCTATCGGGGGCGGTGAGCTGCGTGTCGCACATCGACGGGCCGCATCTACACGTGGCCAACGTCGGCGACTGCAACGCCGTCGTGGGCTCCAAGACCGACGACGACGGCTGGACGGCCAAGAAGATAACCAAGGAACACAACTCCGAAAACTTTGATGAATTGAAAAGAATATGGAACGAGCACCCGGACAACGAAAGGAAAACTGTGATCAGGAGAGACCGCCTGCTGGGGGAGTTGGCGCCTCTTCGTAGCCTCGGGGACTACCGGTACAAGTGGCCGGTCGAGACCCTCACGGAGCTGGCCGTGCCCATTTACGGGCCGAAAGCGATACCGGCGAACTACCACACTCCCCCCTACTTGACAGCTTCACCTGACATATATTACCATAGGCTGACGCCGAAGGACAAGTTTTTGATAATAGCATCCGACGGGTTATGGGATATGATGACTCCGTTGCAGGCGGTGAAGTTGGTCGGTGGGCATATGAAAGGGAAGGTGTTCTTCAATCCTCTGAAGCTGCCGCGGAAGAACATTCAGTTGGGGGACATCAATGAGTTGTTGATGCACAGGAAGGAGAGTTTGAAGAGCAAGCCGAAGGACAGGAACGCGGCGACGCACCTGATCCGGCACGCCATCGGCGGCACGGAGTACGGCGTGGACCACTCGCGGCTGGCGCACCTGCTGAGCCTGGCACCGGATGTGGCTCGCGCCTTCCGCGACGACATCACCGTCACCGTCGTCTACTTCGACTCCGAGTTCCTGCGCCACTGCCCCGCCTGACCGCGACCGCGAACCCCCTCCGATACTAGGTACTCATCCTTTGTGTTCTGTTATAAATTGTCCAAGTATTTATTATGAACTATTGATATGTTACAATATTAAATAATAAAATAACATTTTGGTACAGTCATCGTCAAATACGACGGTTAAATGCATGTTAAATGACTAAATTTTAAATTATTTATGTGTCGTATTTGTTGCTGATTTTTTATTTTTACAATGATCCTCTACATAGGGTGTCCTAAATACTAACGCTAAGATGTCAACAAAATAACACCAGCATCAGCATTTTTTCGAGATAGTGGATAGATAGCTATTTCAGTTTAAAATTGATCTTTTCCCTGTCAGTTTGTTTTTTGATGTCCTCTGGTAAAATAAGAGAATATTGAAATTTCCAACGGCCTATTGCTGAGAAGGGTATAGAAGACTGTTAGAGCGCATATAGAGGCATGGTAAAATAACTGGCCTCTTTCAGGGCCGACGTTTGGGCCGTTGAGCGGCCTCTCAGGCGATGTAATTTACTATGAAATCAAGTGAATTCGAGCGAGACAACGGTACTCCTTAAACACTATCATAATTATCCATTTGTTGATTATTTTCTGCTAGCTTCTGCCCGCGACTTCGCCCGCGTGGAATTCGGTTATCGCGCTCCCGCCGGAACTATGCGATTTTCCGGGATAAAAGGTCGCCTATGTCCTTTCCCGGGGCCCCAACTATTTCCATACCAAATTTCATCCAAATCGGTCCAGCGGTTGAAGCGTGAAGAGGTAACAGACAGACAGAGTTACTTTCGCATTTATAATATTAATATGGATATTAAAACTAGCTTCTGCCCGCGACTTCGCCCGCGTGGAATTCGGTTATCGCGGTCCCCCATGCGTTTTTACGGGATAAAAAGTAGCGTATATCCTTCCTCGGGACTCCAACCATACAAAATTTCGCCTAAATCAGTGTTTCACGCTGCAATCGGTGCAGCGGTTGAAGCGTGAAGAGGTAACAGACAGACAGAGTTAGTTTTACATTTTATAGGTTTCTTGTAAAATATAAGTGAAGAACTATAGGTACTTATCCTACGTATTTTTTTTTATTTTTTTGTCCCATTATTTATTTTCATAAATAACAAGAAAACTATTTAATATAAAATTATAAAAATATATATATTTGAGATTCTCATAAGAACTAAAAATGAGTAATAGGGTACAATTCAATACAAATACTCTTTACTGAACACCACACAATAGAGAAAAAAAAGAACAGAACAAAAAAGATCAGGAAAACATGTTGTTAGGTATACAGCAGGCGGTCTTATCGCTATTAGAGCGATCTCTCCCAGACAACTTTTGGGTAGTGGATATCAAGTAAAAGAGATAAGTTGGTAGGCGGTGCTCGTAATGACCATATGTTATATATTATAAATAGATACATACCAGAAATCATAAATATAAACATACATAATAATAAATATATAGTCATAGCACTCATATAATAAATAAACTAAATAAACTACGTACAGTCTAAAAGAAACTAATGACAGCCGAAACCCAGATGAAGAAGAGGAAAAAGATTAAAAAGCAAGTGATAGGTTTAAAGACAGCGAGAGATTGCGCACGCCTAATAGAATAGGGTAGATTGCTGCAATGCGGCAAATTGGAATACTTTCATGGCGTCACGCAGAGAACGCCACCTAGCGAACCTAAGCGACACTAACGAGCCGTTAGGCAAGGGCACTTACTAGATGAATGGTATATTATGGTAGGTGGATTTTTCACTTGTGCTGTGAAGGTGGCGTAGTTTTAAATAGACAAATGGCGCTCTGCATAGGTACTTAACCGTAATGAATTAATTCGGTAAGTATATTTTTATGCATTTTCTTTATAAAACTTATAGGGCGTTAAGCCCACATAGCAGTTTTTTTCTGGTCGGGCTTTATCTTCCATTTTCAGTACTTCTCCCTTTTTAGGGTTCCGAAGTCCTCAAGGAACCCTTATTACGGACGGACGGACGGACGGACGGACATGGCGAAACATGTCCGTCCGTCCGTCCGTCTGTCCGCACTATTGCTCTGAGATGCTTAGTTCTAGAAAGCTGTAATTTGGCATGAATATATATATTAGTTACGCTGACAAAGTGGTACAATAAAATTTTTAAATATTTTTTTTATAGGGTACCTCCCTACTCGTAAAGTGGGGATGTAATTTTTTTTTCTTGCATACCCCATGGTGCGGCATATCGTTGAATATGTCTTAAAAAATGTTGTGGGTTTGTTAAAACCATTTTCTGATTAAGTGATGCGTTTGTGAAATATTAAGCTTTAAAGTGCTATTTTTTGTTAGAGTCACGTGTCCCCCCCCCCCCCCCCCCCTACTATCACAGCTAAGTAGGCTGTACAAACTTACGAGTGATAGTCGACCAACTTAATGAAATGATTAAAAAACTAATGATTTTTCTCGAGCGGCAGGGGCGTCGGGCGGGCACGTCATACCACAGGCTAGCTAATGAGTCTTAGAACTACTGTGGCCATCGTCAACTTCGGAACCCTATACTTTGCGCGTGGCCCGACACGCACTTGGCCGGTTTTTTTAAAGTCCCAAAGCTTTTATTTGGCTTCACATGTCCCAATGTCTGTCTGTAATGAAATCTTGCAAGTTAAAGATTCACTTCCCGGTTACCGATAGAGCTGAATTGTGAAAGCATGTAAATCGGATCACAATGCAAAATTATTAGGTACGGCATCCAGCTGATCTGATGATGGAACCGGAAGTAGTTAAACGACACAACCTCATCGAGTT
Source organism: Aethes cnicana (assembly GCA_963971205.1). Taxonomy (NCBI): domain Eukaryota; kingdom Metazoa; phylum Arthropoda; class Insecta; order Lepidoptera; family Tortricidae; genus Aethes; species Aethes cnicana. The sequence continues at coordinate 9,464,247 of OZ020272.1, forward strand.
TGGACTCGTTTAATCCGTCTTGACGAGTACTTTAATAAAAGCTTGTTTTTAAAAAGTTTTCAAGAGATTTTGTTAATTTGTAGCGTGTTTTTATTGTATGTATCAGTGTGTAATCAGCCACGTTGTTTTTGTAATTCATTCAGTGTATGCTGTGGGTTTATGAAAAAAATATAAATATATAAAAAATCAATAAAAATGCAAGCACGAATGTAATAATCCTTTATTATTTTTATCGATTCTTGATATTAAAAGTGAATTTCGCTGTAATAGGTATCTAAGTAACGTACTTATTACATAAATGAAACAGGCATATAATAATTAAGAAGAAAGTTACTGAAGGTAATAAATACAAGTAGGTAAGTAGTAGGTACTTTTTATCTTCAACTGCGGCGCTTTGCACCTTACTCAGATGCGATATAGGCTGTCTAGGCGAAATTTCGTACAATAACAAAACAATATTGTTTTTCTGATATAAAACGGTCACATTGCTCAATTTTAGATATTTAGTAGGTGACTTTGCATCAAGTCCACTAAAATAGAGTTAGCCTCTAGGTACTCGAGTTAAGTTTATACAACTAAAAGCTAAAAAACAAACTAACCCGAGGGGTGCATGTGGTTATTGGAAAGGCAGGTAAGTAGATCTACTTGAGATAATTACTTCCTTTCAAAATCGGCTCTTCACGCAGGTTGCTGAGATAGTTCATGCTAGTACCTACGTAATTATCAGCCTTTTAACTTTTGGGACCAGAAAAAAACATTTATGTACTGTAATAGATAGGTACTTACTGTTAGGTATTAGTAACTTAATATAATTAATTAAATTAAATTGAAGCGTATACCTATAGTAATTTTAACAATCAATAGGTATTGATAAAAATAAATAGGTACTTATCCTCATTTATTTAATCTTAATTTAATTGACCTATCCAGCAAGGTAAGTTAAGACAGACAATGACTGAATTGAATATCTAGTTCATAGAAAAGTAGAACAGCAGTAGTATTATTACATGGGACAAGGTGTACCTACATACTTAAGTAATATTGACGACAGAGTACCTATTTACTATTTTATGCAGATTCTCTCGAAGGTTGCTTTCTACAGCCAAGCAGGATCTATAATTGATGAGCACAAAGATTTGCAGAGTCTTTTATTTGCCTGTTTTAATTTTTTTATACCTACCTGATTTTCAATATTATATGACGGGAGCATAGACATAAATAATACTTCGTATGGACCCGGCCTAACGTAGATACATGTCATGTGTCCCCACTTCCTTGGTGTCCAATCCAAAGTTAAACTTGCATCGTGACACTAAAGCAGTAGCACTACCATGAGTTTACAGTGACCGTACTCGATAGCGACTACGTAAACGATTTGTATGAAGAATTTTAGTTCAACGAGTGACCGCCAGGGGCGCTGTACTATTCTTCATACAAATCGTTTACGTAGTCGCTAGCGAGTACGGTCACTGTAAACTCATGGTATTGCTACTGGGTCACATTTTTCCAACAACGAGACGAGTTTTTAGATACTGAGAAACAGTTTCGAAAAAAGTTTTTAAAAAAACGCTTATTGTAACGCACGCTCGGTGACAGAACTTTGGATTGGACACCGAGGAAGTGGGGACATATTACGTGTAGGTACGTTAGACCGGGTCTATATTATTTACGTCTATGGACGGGAGGTACATTGCAAGTTATGTAATAGGCTCTTGCAAGTTATGTAGGTAAATATGGGTGTTTTTAAAATTCATGAATGAATAGTCTTTTCCCCTTGAATTTAGTAAAACCACATTTACTTAGTATAGCAGATTTTTAGTTAAACAACACAAAAAAAGACATAAACATTTTTGATGTGTACTTTAGGTACTTATCTAAAATAATGCAGGTAGGTAGATAATCCCTATATATATATTAACATCCTTTAAGGCCGTTCCTATACCCAGCTCAGCCGGTCACTCGTGCAACGATCGAAAGAGAAAGCGCTACGCCAGAACGCCCGATTTAGTTAGTATTTAACGCGTTTTAATTTCTATAAAAATACCGTCTAAAAACATGGCATTTATAAAGCTGTCAATGTATGCATATAATATGAATATTTTTTTCTGTTATATGTAGTTTTACACTGTTTGATATAATAAACTGGAGTAAAGTTAGATTAAAGGTCCAAGTTAGAGGTTTCTTTGGAATTAAATTGTATCGAGCGAAGTTTCGTGAAACGTGTAACGAATGCTGTCAATGTATGATGATATAATCAAATATAACATGTGTTTTTCCATATTTTTAACATTTAACATTTCTTAGAAAAGTATGATCTTACATGAGTAATTTGACGATGCTGGGTCAGGGAACGGCCTTAATAAGTAATTTAATCCTACACGCAGGATGAACGCTTTCAAGATATACAAGCGTATGATTATGATATTTACATATAAAGAATTACATAATTAAAAATTACAATACAAGGTAACAATGCCACGTTATACTTAATCTCTCGATACCAAGGTGGGTTAAAATTAAGATTAGTAAATTATTGTAAATAATGTAAATTATAATTAGGTAGGTACCTTAACGTACCTGCTTAATTGGAGCCCATTTCCATTGTGTGCCATACGATTTTTATAGGTACGACCATTTAAGTGCCTATTGTTAAACTTAAATTACATTACGTATAACGAATAATGTTGCTTATAGAAGGGGTGGAGTGGGGCGGCCGCATAGGCCGACGACATCTACATAAATTCAACGGCACTTGTTATATCTGCAGACTACCAGGTATCTTCAGATAGTTGCTAAATAGTAAATTAATCTATTATTATTCAAGGTGTCTTAAATTAGGACGAAACGTGCGTAAGTAACTCAAATTCGTGTACAGTTAAGCATCAATTCGTCTCGAATGTGAGCAAGGTGCGTGTCCAGCAACCGTCCGCGCGACAAGTCTGACCACGAAACAATTTCACGTCGTAGGCGTACGAGTACACCTACTTTATCCTATTCGAAATGCACAGCCCGCAACAATTTTCCTACTCTAGTTCGTTAAGTTCTTTACGCCTACTAAATTGTCGAATGACATAAATTGACTCACAGTCCGAAGCTAGTAGAAATTATTAATATTGAATAACCCCGTGCAAACGGAGAACGCAATTATACAAGAGAATGTTTATTCCATCTCGGTTCGTCGACGCAGTGGACATGGCATTCCACGCGAGCGCGCGGCTCACGGCGAGGCTCGGAGAGCTACGAGCCCAACGAACACTGTCCACTGCCCGGACATCTCCCATTGTTAAGGCTTACAATTAGCACATTTTATAGATTATTATAAATATCATAAGAGAGTTTACAAGCGAGAGATAACACTGTTATCGTATAAAGCTGCAGATGAGTAGATTACCTTACAATAATAGATACTTACAACGATACTAGTTTACAGTGAGAGTCGCTGACGGAAATATCCAAAAGTCCTCCAAAAAATATGTATTCAGGATTCGCCAAAAAGGATGGAAAAATGTCATCAATCAAGTATTTAAAGAGTTGTTTACAGACATACACTAAATTTGGCAAATATGCTAGAACAGTGGGTGTCCCGGCCCCGTGACCGTCGCGGGCGCCGGTCGCGGTGCGGAAGGAAACGTGCTAGTCGAAAGGTACACTACTTCTTCACTACGTCTCTAATACACGAATAAGTTTTTTTGTTTAACAAAATCTGACTATGATTATGAAGTGCTTTTATTTTCCGTTTCCTGAACGGTGAATGACAGAACAGAACCTAAACATCATTCAAATACCTAATCATAAAGCTAAAAGTTTTCGGGCTAAAGAAGTGTGCCGCGGGGAAGGCGGACGGGGCGCAGGCCCGCCCGCTCCGTCCTCCGGCATACTCGTAACTTACCATTTACCAATATGCTTATAGTTACCATTCTCTACACGAGTACGAACGAACTATCCTCCTCGGGTATGTTACGCCTTTATCACTAACGAATTGCTTTTCGATTTCTCTCCGATTTGTGGTAACTATTGGTAATCAACATTTACTTCTTAAATATATTTCTTATTGCATTTAATATTTTTTTAAATTTTACACGTCAATCGTTCAAAATCTGTACACGTGCAAAAATCTTTGTTAAAAATGATCTCTATCTGTGGCCACGCCACGTTTTCTTTACTTACTTTTTGATTAATATTAATATCTATGGGGGCTGTAAAAACCCAAAAACACGTAATATATATGTGCCAAAAATTTTACATAGTCCCATAATGCAAATTTAACGTTTAATGGGGCGCAACTCTTAAAAACCTAACAATTATTGTTTAACAATAACAGTAAATTTGTAACGTTTTGAGACAAGACAGTAAAGACGAAATGGATGGTTGGGAATTTATTTAGTAGGTAGGTAGGTCATTATCTCTCTGCGGCGTGATGCAATGTGAAGTTCTACCAACGGCTGCGGTCAGACGCGTGGAAGGTACCTACGAGATCAAGTTTCATGTTACTAAGTAATATTATGTACTAAGTAAACAATATTATGTATATCAGCAATAAAGTCTTAGTAAATACGTACGCTATAAATAATTAGAAGCATACCATTAAAAAGGTTGGCTCATAGCCGTTCATCACTCTCGCACGGATAAAGCGGGTGTACTTACTAAAATAAGCCGATGGAAGCTAGATAATGAACATATTTCAAATCCCTTCTCCACTGCTTATTGCAGTTTGCAAGAACATAATGTAGGTGTAGTGGTCATCATTTACTTTTCTAAACAGCTCGTGTTTTGCCAACACGAATAGAATATCGACGAACGAGGTACATTTTTCACTTTCTTCATATCACTGTCCTGATTTTTTTTTGAAAAGAAAGTATATTAACGACGGCTCCTACTTCATTAAACTTCCTGAATGCAACGTTAGGACACGACGCGACTCAAGCTGCGAATGCTCGCACACGACTGCTCTAATTAATATCCAAACCAAAACCGTTACCATTTTTAAACAAATTATTCCAAAATATATTTACAATCACGTCAATTATTATTTTTAGAAATACATTTATTATTTTTACAGGTTATCCTGATTCATCTGAAATTTATTACTAAGTTACGTTTTTTTACTCTTGAGCGGAATACGTTGTATAAAATAGAAATGTGTCGATTTGGACACGTCGAACGAAAATAACTGAAGACATCGCCTCGCTCCATGCCTGCTGTTCATATCGGCAAATAATTAATTTTAAACATTTTAACGAACATCCGCCGTGTGTCGTTCGGTGCTTTTGGACTTACTGAATCGATTCGCTACCTACGTATTTTAGCCCTTTCCAATTTGATTTAATGTTCCGAATTGGCAAAGGACTTGGCAACGGATTTTTTTTATGTCATTGGTATAGGCAAACAAGCGCACAGCCCACCTGAGGTAAGTGGTCACTGCGGCCCATGGACACCGAAATCCTATGATCCCCCATTAAGAAACCATAAGATCTCGAATGCGTTGCCTACCCAGAGGTCTAAGATGGAATGCCTCTGTGCCTGAAATTTCACAGGCTGCCTTAGCCCCCTATTGGAACACAACAGTGCGAGCACTGCTGTTTGGCGGCAGGATTGTAACTATTTTGCAGGGTGGGAGACACAGGGCGGAGTTACAGTATCAGCTCTAGGTGAAGGTGAAGTCCGGCGAGAGGATGACCGTGGATTAATCGCCGCCGAGCGAGAGCGCCTGCACGATGCGCGGGTCGGCCTTGCTGCCCTCGCGGAACTCCTCCAGCGTGAGCCGGTCGTCGTGGTTCTTGTCCATCTGGTCGAAGATCTTGTCGACGCGCTTCTGCGGCGTGTTCTCGTCCTCCGGCTGCGGCGTCTGGCCCTGCGCGTGCACAACATGCTGGGTCTATATTCGAAGTCTTAAATAGGGATCTCGCTGTATAGGATCGCTCACGCGTCAAGTTGAACTTTAAATCTAGCTGCTTAAAATTCACACGATGCGTGAGCGATGATATAGGGAACAGCAGCGAAATCCCTATTTAAATACTTCGAATATAGCCCCTGCTTTCACAAATATCATGCTGGTTTCACAAGGGAGGGGAGGCAGTAACAGTTCTACTCTTACTGCCCCGTGGATAGCACAGTATAAATAAATAATAATAAATTAATAAATATCTTGGGACATTTCACATAGCCCCGCCTAGCCTAAGCAATGATTGTATTATGGGTGCTAGACAACGATATAATACTTATACATGTAGAGAAATACATATACGAGTATAAAAACTAAACATCCATGACTCGAGTACAAACATTCGTCCTCATCACACAAAGTTCTGCCCCTAGCGGGATTCGAACCCGCGACGCGACCCGATGGACGGCAGGGTCACTACCAACTGGACCAATCCGGTCGTCGTATCTACCTACTAAGGTCTACTCGATCCTTTCTAAGGGCCTCATTCAAGTTCGTGTATAGGCATATGGTATCTTCCATAATAAGTCTATTAAATTTATATTATGTTCTGTCTAACGGATTTCCACGCGGACGAAGTCGCGGGGAGAACCCAGTCTAAATACACGGTGTGGCCTGTATCTGCAATAGGACCAAAATTTTTAATGTAATGCGGATACTTTTTGGAATCATCTGTCAATTTTTTTGCTCCTAATACAGGCCACCACCAGTGTAGCCGTAGTGGCCTAGTGGTTCGAACTACCGCCTCTCATGCAGAGGGTCGGGGGTTCAATTCCGGCTCGCACCTCTAAGTTTACTTATGTGCGAAATTCTATTTGAATTTACCACTGAGCTTTTCGGTGAAGGAAAACATCGTGAGGAAACCTGCACGCATCTGCGAAGTAATTCAAAGATGTGTGTGAAGTCCCCAATCTGCACTGGGCCCGCGTGGGGACTGTAGCCCAAACCCTCTCGTGATGAGAGGAGGCCTGTGCCCAGCAGTGGGACGCAAATATATAGGCTGATAATAGTATTAAATGTATTAAAGGCCACACCCGGTATGTACAACTCAAAGGTGTCTGACTGACTGACTGATCTATCAAGGCACACTACTGAACGGATCGGAATATAATTTGGCACACACTTAAGAGGGTTTACTCCGAAAGTTGGCAACGTCGCAAATAGCTGTCGAATATTTCGCTGTTTCTATTAATTTCTGAATATTACTGAATGAAAAACATGAATTATCACTCTATGGTTGAATAAAACATTAAGTATGGATTGCAATAATTATCGTAGGAACTTATGGAAGTACTGTCTTTTGAAAAGTTTCCATCGCATTTTCCATGCATTTTAATGTAATCTTATCATTTGAATGCCTAACTAACAAATATAAAACGAGACGCGTCATTCAACCATAGAATGATAACTTCTTTTTTAATTTAGTAATATTGATAAATTAATAAAAACAGCGAATCATTTGACAGCTATATGCGGCGTTGCCAACTTTCGGAATAAACCCTCTTAATAGTTCTAATAACTCCCTATATTTCTTCATTTATATAATTTTATTTTAATTTAATTTGTTACACCGTGTTTTTGTTGATTCTCCTTAACTTCGGTATAGTGCTTGTTACATAGAAACATTAATGTTAACCAATTTCAGTCGATTTCGAAAAAAAATCGTTTTAGCTGTTCATCATTGTTCATGCTAAATAAATATATTTTGTACGGACTACTAATGCAAAAGGCTCTTTAGCAGGGGGCTAATTCTCTGACTGTTCGAAATTATTTCGTGAATGAGAGACCCATTCAATAATGACAGATTGTATTGAAATTTCTTATACGACATTATCACTATGAGCTCGAGATAGGGTAGGTACCTGTCATAGTTTTATATTGTCACTGTATATTATTAGAGGTAATCTACGATAGGCAGTCCTGCCCCTCCCCAATTCAAAACGCTTCCAAGTATTTAAAAAGCACCATCAACACTCTCAAAACATGTGTGCGTGCTGTTTCAGCCGTCAAACATGCGTTGAAACTGTTGGTGGTGCTTTTCAACTGATGAAAAAAAAGGAGGAGGTTCTGAAGTCGACGCACGCATAATTTCGTCAATTATAAACCGTTTTCAATGATTCTTTTTTTAATCGAAGGTGGTACCTCCGAATTGGTCCCATTTTAATTTGGTTAAGTTCTGATGATGAGATCTATGAAAAAATGAGGGAACTCCTCGAAATTTGTATGTGTACGATTTTGGCATCAATTTCAAAGACAACAGTGAGACTTACGTCGCATCGTACACATGTTTGGAAACTATAGCCGAAAAAACTCCGACAGCCAGTGAAGTCGGTGTCAAGTGAACCGCCCCAAAGCTATGACTATCTTATAGTGAACTTGACACCAACTTCACAGGCTATCGTAGTTTGAGGTCGGTTCTATTTTTTTTTTAAAGACTCAAAATACATTAAAGCGTTGTGAATTGTGGAGGGGCAGGGCTTCCTATCGTAGATTATCTCTAGCTGTTTTAATAGCCTTCCTAAAAGTTATATGCACAGTACTCGTAACATGAAATATCCAATAGGAAACTTCGCATACTGAAAATAGAAACGGAAAGTTTCCGAGAATTTTCCCTCTATTTTGAGTATGTACCGCAACTAGTACGTATCTAAATAACCGTGGAAAACTAATTTTTCAAGAATGATTTTATTAAGAAAATGTAAAGGTAGATGAAATGTTAGTAAAACTTACCACCATCTGGTAAATGGCGTCCACTATGTTGTACATTTCGTCCCGCGTGATATACCCGTCGTTATCCACGTCGTACAGGCGGAAGGCCCCTGGAAATGACAAATGTAACTACAATAACACCACCAGAACATCATTTTTACAACCCGCTGCTGAGCAGAGGCCTCTTGAGGGTCTGGGTATAGCCAGTTGGACCAATTATTCCTTAGATCCGGGCTTAGATGCAGGCTTTCTCACGGTGCTTTCCTTCACTATTCCTAAATGTAAATAAAGAAATAAAAAACAGAAATATTAAGAAATCTTGTTAAGCTAGGAGAATTCTAGGTCGGAATTAACTTCAGAATCAATCAAATTACAAATCGAGGCAATAAAAACCTTGTATATATATGTATATATATTATTGGATTTACATATAAGATGTTTGTTCAGCCAAGCAAGAGTTATTCAATCAAGAGTTGCTTACAGTGTAACTTTTCGTCGAGGTTCCCGCGTGACGTCACCGACAGGGCCCGGATGAACTCGTCGAACTCTATCGACCCGTCCTGCACACAAACACACGTCAGACCCCACTCGCTTAACCTTCTGACCGCCACAGTCGACCAACCTTAGGTACACTCTTAAATATCTTTATATCTAAAAGTAGCAAGTTTGGGATTGGGGTGGTTGCCAAGGGTCAATGTTAGTGCCAACAGTGTTCTGCTTATACAAGAACGACATTTATTTCTCAGCAAGAAAATGATTTTTATTTGTTTTGACGAAATCTGTTGACCTCGTTAAATAGCAATAGTATATCATGTATTAAGAGCAGTGATCAATTGATCATCAATCATCAGAACACTGTTCGCTAACTCGTAATATAGCAAATTTATATTATACAAGTCTGCCATGTACCTAATGCTTCCCTTGGACCATACCATACCTACCTGTTATGGTAGTTGAAATAAATTAATTTATAGGTAGTGTTATTCATACCTATATGCCAATGGATGGGTCATGGACAAATTACCCATAGTCACGTCATGTGATGTAAAGGATTATGTATGAGTGAACTACCATATACACTAATGAAAGATCACGCATCATGTTTAGGAATCGTATGGCGAGGCGCTTATTTCTCTGCGGTCAATACGGAACTCCCAACAATTCTTTCTCTTTTGTGAAGTTATGTGACATTTGTATCTTCTTTGTTGAATGAGGTGAGGAAAAAGTATTTTCGTAATTTACCTATGTAAATAATTTAAACTAATTTTGTTTACTTATATCGTATTTATATGTAGGTACTAACTATGTTTAACTAATACAATACTTGTTAAAAGTTTGGTTGGAATGCGATTCGTTTCGGAATTACCTTCAACAGTGCAAGTTATTGTTGCATTAAAAAAATGCGTTTGTCGTTATTAGTTTAAAATTAGTTGGTACCTACCGTGTTGACAAGTGAAACCCTCGAAGGTAAGGTGCTGCGATCTGCGAGCTTTCCTAATCATAACTCACAGATTGCCGCAGAGCCTATCGGATGAGTAATTTGAATTTGAAATAGATCTTGAAACATGTTTGACACGGCGGCTTTCCAATTTTACCAAACAAGTTTAGGGTAACGGTTACGTAATTAATTATAGGAAGTAAGTAGGTATTATGGCACTGCCCGTGCGTAAATTACGACGCGCCTCGTCACTCCAGTTTTGCAGAAGCGTTGTTTTCACCAACAAAATCGATATTTATGGATATGTAGTAGCAATTTAATTCTAATCGTCATGTGACAGAAGGTCTTGTATAATTTTGTATCTTCTATATTCAGTATTTGTCAATATGTGAATCTGTTCAGGGCCTGTACGTTTGACAATTAACAATTACTTTGAAGCTAATTGTACTTTGCAATCGGCGTTGATACTTGAATGGCTAAGTGATTAACAAACTGTATTCACATAGCACGATTTTATTTTCACTGAGTTTAAGTAACAGTGCAATGGAAATACAACTTCCTATTTTCTCAAATAGTTAAGCAAGAAATGTTTTAGTTAGATAGGTATTTTCACAGGGACATGAGTCACACAGAGAAATCAATTTTAATTAGGAGTTCACAAATTGGGGTTCGTGCTTACATTGTTTTCGTCGAACACTCGGAATACCAGCGACGCGAACTTGCTCGGGTCACCTTGGGGGAAAAACTGTTTGTATATCTTGATGAACCCCTGGAAGCGAGATAGACACAATGGTTACAATACAAATTGTCTGATGGTCAGGCGTTTGGTCGATACGTACAATATTGACAACGTTTAAATATAAGTACTTAATTATAGGTAAGGAATTCTTTTAAAATTAAAAGTAGCACAATAACAGAAATGAAATGAAAATGTGAAAGTGATAACAGAAATGAAATGAAAGTGAAGTGTGATGTAATTACAGGTTCAAGGTCTACCACGGAAGGTGTGGATGGATTGTGTGAAAGATGATATGCGTATATGAAATACGTTAGTAAATATGTCGTGGGGTATGTCAGTCGTCTCGTCTCGTTCGATTGCCCTATTTACCAGAGGTAGATAAACTATTATACAAAATGAAATGAATAAGAATTAGAGATAGGAAGCCTAAAAGTACCTATAGCCAATAAATCTAATTTAAAATAGGATTTAAAAAGCTGCGCAAGTTCAAATATCTACTTCTCAGCAAAAGTTGTATTGAAGTTACGGAGCATTCTTCAGGGTCTTAAGTAATAATTTAGGAGCCCTTTAATAAGTCAGAACAGAAATATGCTACAGGCAATTAGTTCGTAAGAGACCATGAAGAAAGAAGCCTACCTGTTCGGTTAGTAGCCCGTTCGGGCAATCCTTCAGGAAACCTTTATGCCTGTGAATAAAAAAGAGCTTGAATGTAGGTAGAAGAATTAAAAATAAAACTATTTCAACAAGTGCGAAATATGGAATGTCAAGGCCTATTCTCTTTATTAATCTCATTTTATTTATTGGTCGTCATAAATTCTTTAAATAATGCTAAACTAGTCACTATATATGTCATTACCAACTACAACCACACCAGCCTGTTTGCATCCCACAGCTGGGCACAAGCCTCCTCTCATCACGAGAGGGTTTGGTTGGGCTATAAGTAGGCGGGCACAGCGTGGGTTAATATTATTTAAGATATTAATAGAATGGTAATGTAAATATATGTGTATTATATACCTACGCATTTGCGAGAAGCCTTGGTGGCCTAGTGGTTCGACCTCCACCTCACATGCAGAAGGTCGGGGTTTCGAATCTGGTTCGCTCTCTGAGTTTATTTTGTGCGAAATTCAATATGAATTTACAACTGAGTTTTTTTGGTGATGGAAAACGTTGTGAGGAAACTTGAACACATCTGCGAAGTAATAATTCAAGGATGTGTGTGAAATCCCCAATCCGCACTGAGCACGCGTGGGAACTATATATCAAACTCTCTCGCGATGAGAGGCGAGGCCTATGCCCAGCAGTGGGACGGAAATAGTCTGTTGTGGTGGTGGTATTATTAGAGACACTATTTGTGAATCACACGAATTACCATAAGTAATTATCATGGTTTTAAGTACAATTTAAATAAGTGCTTTCAATTTTAAAGCGGATTTGAATAAGTAATAGTACATTACAGACCTAGGGTGGTGAATTCGTAAATGTCCCAGATCGCAGGTTTCTGTGGCCTGAACTGAAGGTGAGGGCCATAAATATGCGGTCTGGGGCTTTACGAATTACCGCCCGTGGTTTGTCAAAAGTTTTACGTCTTGCCTTGGCCACAGAATAAGTAATAGTACTAACGTACAGAAGGCCGACTGCTAACAAAAAACCGGTTTTGTTGCACCGTACGCTCCCAAATTGGCCATCTCTTTCTATCACATGCAGCGCGCTCTTTCGGAGGCCACGCCCTAGCGCTAGGGCTGGCGCACACGAGAACATAATAAATGATGCGTCTAGTATTAGTACATAGGTTACGTAGAATAGTGTTATTAAAAAAATATATATTTAAGTTAAGTTAGCTATTCTTTTATTATTAAAAACACTCGTCTACACAGATGCTACAACGTAATTTACTATTAAGTTATCACTTATCACATAGTTTATCTGTCAATTTATGAATCTGCTAACTGCACACAGTCATACAACTGCATTATCATAATATACTAGTCGTTGTCCGCGACTTCGTCCCGAGTACATAGACCCAATGATACTATACTGTACATGCATAGCTATTGTTATTATTATTATTGAAAAAATTAAAATTTGGGTTGTCTTGAACTACCTCCATACCAAATTTCATAATTTTACACTTTACCAAATCATTTTACTGTTCTTGTTAATACAACTCTCTGCAATACAATTTTTTACATAATTCAAATTTCATAGCATTCGACTCTTGCGTCGCGGTCGCGACGTACATTAAGAGTTTACGCGCGCGCGTGCATTCGCTAGCAGTGCGCGGCAACCACTAATCATCACGCCACGGTGCGAAGCCGGCGGGTACTTGCATCGAGCGCGGAGAAATCAAAGAGTGCGCCGCGCCTGCCTTGGCCAAGAAGTGAGATTTTCTCTCCGCGTAGCAGCCAGAAAATCCCACTTAACGGCCAAGGGTGATGTAAAAATAGTAAAATTCTTTGCTCTGATTAAACGTTGTGACTTACCAAAGGCGAATTTCCTTTTCAGTAACTGAAACAAAATATTTATAATGTTAGAAATTTGTTAGTAGGTAATATAGGTATTCAATTTAAAGAAGTTTAGTAATAGAGAGTAATTACAGAAAGTTTCTTTAAATACAAATTATTTATAGTAGATAACCTTAGAACCTAATTACCATTCTTCAACCGATGCGGGTAGTTACATACCTAGGTAAGTACGTATTAATTTGCCCCTTTTTTCCTGCAGTGTAATTTAGTTCCATAAGCTCCGTCTCTTCTGTGGTATTCAGTTCCATCAAATTAATTAGTCAAGCCGTGGTGGCCTAGTGGTTCGACCTACCGCCTCTCATGCAGAGGATCGGGGGTTCGATTCCGGCTCGCACCTCTAAGTTTACTTACGTGCGAAATTTATTGAATTAACCACTGAGCTTTTCGGTGAAGGAAAACATCGTGAGGAAACCTGCACGCATCTGCGAAGTAATTCAAAGATGTGTGTGAAGTCCCCAATCCGCACTGGGCCCGCGTGGGGACTATAGCCCAAACCCTCTCGTGACGAGAGGAGGCCTGTGCCCAGCAGTGGGACGCAAATAGGCTGTAGTAGTAGTAGTAATTAGTCAAGTACCCAACAATGCATCAGGAAGCATAACTTCTATAGTACTTAAGTATTATTACATAGGGAAAATCACAAGTAAAATTTGATATTGAAATGTCTTTCCTTCTGAGAAAAGGGTATTGACATAGAGTACGGGCGTATAAAAAGGGATCCCCAAGTACCTAACCCAAAGAGTTGCAATAATAAAACACAATGTATGATAAAATGAATAATAATCAAATGTTAATGGGTTTATTATTATTCAATGTTTATATAAAAAAAATACCCTTACAGACTCGGAGGAAAACTAAGTACGTAAGGAGTACCTAGGTACTTAGTTTTCTTCCGAGTCTGTAAGGGTAATTTTTCTTTCGTTTTATATCTGTTTTTGGTTATCTAAATTCTAGCTCAATTTTGTATTCTTTTAAAAGAAGCGTTTGATCTAAATACATAGGTAAAGTGTTTTTTTATTCTAAATATATAAAACTCAAAGGTGACTGACTGACTGATATAGTGATCGATCAACGCACAGCCCAAACCACTGGACGGATCGGGCTGAAATTTGGCATGCAGGTAGATGTTATGACGTAGGCATCCGCTAAGAAAGGATTTTGCAAAATTCCCACGGGAACGGGAAAAAAAAGGGATTTTTACATTTTAATGTTTAGGCGCGTACGAAGTCGCGGGAAACATCGTAGAGATCTGAAATTTGGCATGCAGGTTCCTTGGGGAACGTAGGGGAGCACTAAGAAACGACTTCTCAAAATTCCCACGGGAACGGGAAAAAATGGTTTTTTTACATTTTAAGGCGCGTACGTAGTCGCGGGGATCATCGTAGAGAGCTGAAATTTAGCATGCAGATTCCTTGGGGAGCGTAGGGGAGCACTAAGAAAGGACTTCCCGAAATTCCCACGGGAACGGGAAAAAATGGGTTTATTACATTTTAAAACCCGTACGTAGTCGCGGGGATCATCGTAGAGAGATGAAATTTGGCATGCAGATTCCTTGGGGAGCGCAGGGGAGCACTATGAAAGGATTTCCCGATATTCCCACGGGAACGGGAAAAATGGGATTTTTACATTTTAATGCTTAGGCGCGTACGAAGTCGCGGGAAACAGCTATCTATCTATCTAAATATATAAAAGAAGAAACTGACTGACTAACTGACTGACTGATTGACTGACTGACTGACTGACATATCAACGCAGAGCCAAAACTACTGGTCGTAGAGAGCTGAAATTTGCCATGCAGGTTCCTTGGGGAGCGAAGGGGAGCACTAAGAAAGGACTTCCCGAAATTCCCATGGGAACGGGAAAAAATGTTTTTTTTTACATTTTAAGGCGCGTACGTAGTCGCGGGGATCATCGTAGAGAGCTGAAATTTGGCATGCAGCTTCCTTGGGGAGCGTAGGGGAGCACTAAGAAAGGACTTCCCGAAATTCCTACGGGACCGGGAAAAAAATGGGTTTATTACATTTTAAGGCGCGTACGTAGTCGCGGGGATCATCGTAGAGAGATGAAATTTGGCATGCAGGTTCCTTGGGGAGCGTAGGGGAGCACTAAGAAAGGATTTCCCGATATTCCCACGGGAACGGGAAAAATGGGATTTTTACATTTTAATGTTTAGGCGCGTACGAAGTCGCGGGACACAGCTATCTAACTATCTAAATATATAAATAAAAGAAGAAACTGACTGACTGACTGACTGACTGACACATCAATGCAGAGCCGAAACTACTGGTCATAGAAAGCCAAAATTTGGCATGCAGGTTCCTTGGGGAGCGTAGGGGAGCACTCGCGGGGATCATCGTAGAGAGATGAAATTTGGCATGCAGGTTCCTTGGAGAGCGTAGGGTAGCACTATGAAAAGATTTCCCGATATTCCCACGGGAACGGAAAAAATGGGATTTTTACATTTTAATGTTTAGGCGCGTACGAAGTCGCGGGAAACAGCTATCTATCTATCTAAATATATAAAAGAAGAAACTGACTGACTGACTGACTGACATATCAACGCAGAGCCGAAAATACTGGTCGTAGAGAGATGAAATTTGGCATGCAGGTTCCTTGGGGAACGTAGGGGAGCACTAAGAAACGACTTCTCAAAATTCCCACGGGAACGGGAAAAAATGGTTTTTTTACATTTTAAGGCGCGTACGTAGTCGCGGGGACCATCGTAGAGAGCTGAAATTTAGCATGCAGATTCCTTGGGGAGCGTAGGGGAGCACTAAGAAAGGACTTCCCGAAATTCCCACGGGAACGGGAAAAAATGGGTTTATTACATTTTAAAACCCGTACGTAGTCGCGGGGATCATCGTAGAGAGATGAAATTTGGCATGCAGATTCCTTGGGGAGCGCAGGGGAGCACTATGAAAGGATTTCCCGATATTCCCACGGGAACGGGAAAAATGGGATTTTTACATTTTAATGCTTAGGCGCGTACGAAGTCGCGGGAAACAGCTATCTATCTATCTAAATATATAAAAGAAGAAACTGACTGACTAACTGACTGACTGATTGACTGACTGACTGACTGACATATCAACGCAGAGCCAAAACTACTGGTCGTAGAGAGCTGAAATTTGCCATGCAGGTTCCTTGGGGAGCGAAGGGGAGCACTAAGAAAGGACTTCCCGAAATTCCCATGGGAACGGGAAAAAATGTTTTTTTTTACATTTTAAGGCGCGTACGTAGTCGCGGGGATCATCGTAGAGAGCTGAAATTTGGCATGCAGCTTCCTTGGGGAGCGTAGGGGAGCACTAAGAAAGGACTTCCCGAAATTCCTACGGGACCGGGAAAAAAATGGGTTTATTACATTTTAAGGCGCGTACGTAGTCGCGGGGATCATCGTAGAGAGATGAAATTTGGCATGCAGGTTCCTTGGGGAGCGTAGGGGAGCACTAAGAAAGGATTTCCCGATATTCCCACGGGAACGGAAAAAATGGGATTTTTACATTTTAATGTTTAGGCGCGTACGAAGTCGCGGGACACAGCTATCTAACTATCTAAATATCTAAATAAAAGAAGAAACTGACTGACTGACTGACTGACTGACACATCAATGCAGAGCCGAAACTACTGGTCGTAGAAAGCCAAAATTTGGCATGCAGGTTCCTTGGGGAGCGTAGGGGAGCACTCGCGGGGATCATCGTAGAGAGATGAAATTTGGCATGCAGGTTCCTTGGAGAGCGTAGGGTAGCACTATGAAAAGATTTCCCGATATTCCCACGGGAACGGAAAAAATGGGATTTTTACATTTTAATGTTTAGGCGCGTACGAAGTCGCGGGAAACAGCTATCTATCTATCTAAATATATAAAAGAAGAAACTGACTGACTGACTGACTGACATATCAACGCAGAGCCGAAAATACTGGTCGTAGAGAGATGAAATTTGGCATACAGGTTCCTTGGGGAGCGTAGGGGAGCACTAAGAAAGGATTTCGCGAAATTCTCACGGGAACGGGGAAAAAAGGGAATTTTACATTTAAATTTTTAGGCGCGTACGAAGTCGCGGGAAACATAGTAAGGATCTGAAATTTGGCATGCTGGTTCCTTGGGGATCGTAGGGGAGCACTAAGAAAGGACTTCCCGAAATTCCCACGGGAACGAGAAAAAATGGGATTTTTACATTTTAATGTTTAGGTCGCGGGGATCACCGTAGAGAGCTGAAGTTTGGCATGCAGGTTCCTTGGGGAGCGTAGGGGAGCACTAAGAAAGGATTTCCCGATATTCCCACGGGAACGGGAAAAATTAAATTATAATCCTAGATTACAAACACTTTCAAGAAACACGTTATGCAGATTACCTACTGTTAGATTACCTGCCTATTGTCCAGTAAAAAGGAAATGATTGATGAGTTCCCTAAAACATTCTTTAAACCAGTCTGATATTACCTAAATAATGAATTTTGGCACTAAAGTATTTATTCATAAGAGATTAATGAATCCGAGAAAAAAAAGAAAAATCTATACATATAATAAATAATAATTCTGTAGAAGTCGCGGCTGAAAATTGAAAATTAAAAGAAACTATCAAGTCAAAGGGACTATATGAACGATACTGAACACAAAATAACGATTTTTAGAAAAAAATACTGTATGTATGTATGTATGTATGTCCGGATCTAACTCGAAAACTACTGGACGGATTGAAACAAAATTTGGTATGGGGGTAGTTTATAACACTGGTCAACATATAGGCTACTTTTTATCCCGAGGAAATGCATAGTACCCGCGGGAAGGCTATTAACAAATTCCACGCGGACGAAGTCGCGGGCAGAAGCTAGTTTAGGAATAAAGGCGCTTCCTATCCCCTTTACCGTTTCGAAAAGAGCTCCAGGAGGTTTTACATTCAAGTGCAAAAATGGTTAGGGTTTGACCAAAACCCTAGGAACCGAGGCCCCCATCGGCAGCACAAAGTTTTCGAAGTTGCAAGCTACTCTCACGAGACCTAAAAACGTATTAAGAATTTGCGCTGTTTGATTTTTAAAGTGTCGATTAATACTGAATTATTCTTAAAGTATCTGCGTGCCTTAACGGCTGTAAACAAATAGGTAAGGATTCGCCAGCTGGTAGCTGTAATGTAATCACATTACTTAAGCGCAAAAATATCTATGTGATTGATTATGATATTAAATACGAGACGTACCTATATGGGTGCATTAGTTTTCCACGCTTGCGCTCTCATAGGCCGCGGAAGTAAGTTCGAGTTTTAGACAAATTAATGCTTTAATTATGCAAAATATTCGAACATCTGATAACATTTAACATATATCACAGAGAAAGTCTTTATATATATCCACATGACACACAAAACGGTAGGCTCATTTCGTGACCGACGGCATGATGATCAAGATATCAGTTTCGTTTGTGTTTTTGGTTAGTAGCGCATTGTTTCGTGTTGAAGTTTTAGTACTTTTATTGTATTTCCAGTGGAGACGTACCTTGAAGGTTGTGTTGTGAGTCCAACAAGTGGCTACGGGCAACAGTGCACGAAGTTTCGTATAGTGTAACATATTATAGTGTATAGTGTAACCTGTTAGCGTCATTGCGTTTGACCATCCGTTTGCGATGCACATTACTGCCACAGCGAACTGCCTGAAGTAGTTTTTCTGTATGATATCGAACCTTATGCGCTGCACTCGTAATTAAAAACGCAATGCCACTGCTGATCTCATTTTTTATATCAATGGTATAGGCAAACGAGCGCACAGTCCACCTGATGGTAAGGATCACTGCGCCGGCCCATGGACAACGAAATTCTATGATCCCCCATTAAGGAACCATAAGATCTCGAATGCGTTGCCTACCCTGAGGCCTAAGATGGAATGCCTCTGTGCCAGAAATTTCACCGGCTGCCTTACTTAACCCCCTACCGGAACACAACAGTGCGAGCACTGCTATTTCGCGCACGCACGGCAGGTTAGCGGGGAATGACGGTGGTACCACGCCGAATGGACCTAGCACTAGGCCCTACCACTAGCAGAAAATATCAAGTTACAAGAAATAAATGACGTCAAGTGACTCATGTAAAAAAGCTCATTGTTAAAATATTGTTAATAGATAATTATGTAAAGTAAAGTTCGTCCTAAATACAATTACTCGATTTTTGAAAAAATAATATACCCGAATGCAAAGAAACTTTTGATGTCACATGTATATTTTTGTAATCCGTTTTTAAACCCTTTATTGTGATACCCCACTCGATAGGCTTCGACAAAAAATATATTTTTGGAAACGTTTAAAATGCCCTTAAAAGTCACTCTCATAATTAAGACGAATCTAACGACACCTCTCATGCTAAAATCTATTAAGCTATTTAGGCTACAGAGCGTGCTAAAGAAATAAACATACATAACCCTCCTTCTAGCGCAGTCGGGTAAAAACATCTATACAACACATGACAATACTCGTACCTTGGTGATTTATATGGCGTTGACCCTGAAAATGAAAACCCTTACCAAAGTTAGAGTCATTTTACATTGACTAATGCGTGGGTATAGTTAATATATTACGCGCCATGGTTTAAGAAATCTGAAATAAAGATACTTATGCACCTCAAATGCCAAAACATAACAAATGGAAACTATATTTTATTATCTTACACTATGTTTCAGGCTGCACCGCTAGTGTTAGCACAATATGGCGGCGGGTATGACTACCACGCGCCGCAGGGGGACACGCAGCAGGGGCAGTTGGGTGGCGCCCACGACTCCCTGCACGGGCTCGTCCCGTCGGCGGGCTACCACCGCGAGGACCACTACCGACAGCACGGGCCGATGCAACAACAACCTCAATACAATCATCAAACGTACCATACCACTCAAACCGGCTACCAAGAACTCAATTTTAATAGATATAGTCAGAATTTTGCTGCTAATTTACTAAGTACCCAAAGTGCAACGCAAACAGCATCAACTGGCCCTAGCTACAACAACGCTCGAGCCCCACAACCGGTCATAACGAAGCACATCTACTTCCATTTGCCACCGCCCGACGACTCGGCCACCGTGGCTCCGGTCACAGCCGCGCCTCCGAAGAAAATATATAACATCATATTCATTAAGCTGCCGTCTCAAAAGTCAGTGAATGCGGCTCGACTTCAACAGTTGGTTTACCAGCAAAAGCGGCGGAAGATAAGACCCTTATATACGTGTTGGTTAAAAAGCCCGAGTTTAAGGACTTGCAGGTTATTCAACCTGTTACATCTAAGCCGGAGGTGTTCTTCGTGAAATATAAGGAGCCGAGAAGCGCGGCGCTTCAGGTGGGCGCGGCCGTGGCGGCGCCGGCGCAGGCGGGCCGCCCCGCGGTGCTGCAGCCCGGCCTCGTCAACGGCCTTGGGAACTAAGCAGATTAGTGCGCGGTGTGGCGTAAAGCGTGACATTTCTAAAAGGTTTTAAATTGGAACGGAAAATGAACCTTAGTATAGTGAAAATGTTTTTCAGCTACCCTTTGAATATAATTTAATATGCTACAGGTTGCCAAAAAGTTGGATATGGCTATGTGAAGTTTAAGCGATAGTAAGACAATGTGTGGAAAGTTTAATCAATTGCGCGCTTTCTAACTAACATGTAATAAAGCAGAGAAAGAGTTGACGGCTTGTGATAATAAATTAAATATACTCAATGTGCCGCATTAGTCAATTCGAAATGAACTTTAACCTTCTATGTAATACCTAACAAATAGTAAATTTTCATTATTGCAATCAGCACTCTAGTTTAATTCGAGCCCCCTTAAATATTTATTTTATTGTATGTTTTATCATTTGTTGTTATAGCGCCAACAGAAATACCATATCTGTGAAAATTTCAACTGTCGAACTATCATGGTTCATGAGATACAGCCTGGTGACAGACAAAAACGGCCAAAAATCACGTTTATCGTATTCCCATACGATAAACGTGGTTTTTTGTCTCCCTTAAATATTTATTTTATTCGGTTTTTTAGTCGTACCTAAATGAGAATAAGATAAATAATAGTGATCGTTTACCAGAAAAAATATAAAGAACACAGGCTGCCAACTGCTATCACTTTCTTAAACCAAGTTGGTATATAGATACCAAGTGATAAAGTGATATGAGTTGGCAGCGGTCTCCGCACTAGACTCTGGGCCTGTATCACGAATCCCAATGGACATAGATATAATTAACCAAGTGATTATTTTAGAGTATAGGTACAAAAAATCTCTTAACTAAGGTTCACATAATTTTTTTAAATACGTACCTATCTGCCTATCAGCTATCAGCAAAGAGATGTTTTCGAGAATAAAAGGTAGCGCTGTCCTTCCCCGTAATTCCAACTATCTCCATACCAAATTTCATCTACATTGATCCAGCGGTTTAAGCGGAAAAGGTAACAGACGGACAGATTTACGCATTTATATATAACCCTGTGTATATAACAGTATTGCTATGCATCCACGTAAATAAAGATCAAAAAGTCTTGAATTCTCCTTACTGCAATATTCTGCCTATTTTTGCGAATGGAGATAAAAGTAATAATAGAACAGCATTTCACACAATAACAGACGATCAAAAAGTCCACATTTAGAGCCGGGAGCAAAAGGGGCTGTGAAGATAATACTTTAATAGAAGTTCCTGCGGAAAACCTTTGCTGAACCTCCAGCGGACGTAATTGCCGATGGCCCTGACAGGATCTTGAGTGTTTTGAACGATTTGAATTCCAAGCGGCATACTTAGTAGGTATAATGCCAACAAATAAAAAAAAATGCAAATCATGATGTGTTCACATATACTTTTGGCGTGTTGTATGAATCAGTTAGTGTGAACTCTGCAACTTCAAAAAACTTGTGCTAACTGCGCAGTACGCGAAAAACGTATGAAATTAAGGGGCTTTTTTATTTTAATTTTTCGACACCATTTAGGACTTGTTTAAATATTTCATTATGTTTGCAACTACATTTTAAACTGAACCGCAACTTTATAAACCGTAATATGGACCATGCCCTTCAAAAATATACATGAAAAGTTGGACGTTAATTACCTATTACGCCCCATCCCATCCGGGCATACTTGTTTGTTATTATATATTTTTATGGACGGTGCGACAGGGATTATGGAGCGTCGTTATCCCTAAATAAAAATACACTTTACCTATTTAGCGAGATAGTAAATCAGTAGCGAGATTGTTGTCACGTTTCAGATCTGAATGCTGATTTTATTATGGGTATTATAATATAAGACTGGTGGTTGAATCAACTAATAGGGCGGCGTGACCAGATATTCTAGCATCAGCTAGAATCTAGCTGATGTAAATTTGCAGAAGTATTTTACGAAATCTTAAGTAACTGCATATTATATATGCTACTTGAAATATTACTTATAGAGTGACAAGTATTTTCCTGTACCTACCCACAAAAGATAGCCTTTAGGTGAGCAAAGAAAAAAGGAAATGAATATCAATTGCAGGGAGAGAAAATCGAACGACAGCTTGAAGGTGCTACGTGACTGCAGACTGCAGACGGAGCATTGTGCGCCGCGCGCCGGGATTAACGGGGCCGGGGAAAGAAAATGAATGAAACTTCTTATACCTGTACCTATTTTATAATCAAGCTGTCTGTAATTTGTACATAATACACGGCGGCTTGCTTAATAAAGGAATAAACTAAACGTATATAGTAAAATACCTACTAGACCTTACCTGCCTTTAGGCATACAAATAAAGGGATTGAATGTTAAATGAGACCACGGAAATATATTGCCCAACAAAAAGCTTTTAAAAAAGTGTAATAAAAAAATTGATATTTCCAATGGGAGCAGCGAGTGAAATTACTTCACTGAGCAGAATATTCAATTCTATTTCTTCTCGATAGCTCGGTACTCGTGCCGGGCTGTTGCCAACCCACAACCGGCAAATCGAAATATTTTCATCGTAGTTACAATACCATAAGTAATAAGCGTCACAGGAAAAAAATCCATAAAATTACCGATTGACTGCCGGAGGTCGGAAGTTTTGCATTTGATTTAATAGTAAAGTAGGTTACCCATTCTTGTGGAATTTAGATTTGCAGTCCTTAAGCATTTACCCATCGC
The DNA here is from genome assembly GCA_963971205.1 of Aethes cnicana. Taxonomy (NCBI): domain Eukaryota; kingdom Metazoa; phylum Arthropoda; class Insecta; order Lepidoptera; family Tortricidae; genus Aethes; species Aethes cnicana. Next base: position 9,487,693 of record OZ020272.1, read on the forward strand.
AAATGTGAAGAATAGATATACTATCATCATTATGTTTATATGGATGGCATGTGGCTTTGTAGCACCTCAACGGATGAGCCGATTTTGATTTTAGGTAGGTAGGTACTAAATTTGGTTTCACTCTAGCTCACATTAAGAGCTACCTACTAGCATAGAGAAATGATACAAGAAGAGTGGCATACTCTATACTGTAGTGCGTGCTCCGAAACCCGGGTTAACACTAGATCGACATCTAGCGTCCAGTGGCTGAACCCCGATTACCCGACCGTTTAGCATTGCTCCGCTACTTGAAGCTAGATGGCGAGCCGAACGCAAAGTATATTTCTAAACAATTTACAACTAATATTCTAACTAGAACTCTTTTTTGAAATCCTCTTATTACACAGAGACTTCGGCTTGTAAGTTGTAAACTGTTAAGCAATAAAATATGCTTTGCCTTCGGCCATCTAATCTAGCTTCAAGTAGCGGTAGCAACTGCTAAACGGTCGGGTAATCAGGGTTCAGCCACCGGACGCTAAATGTCGATCTAGTGTTAACCCGGGTTTCGGAGCACGCCCTACAGTATAGAGTATGCCACTCTTCTTGTATCACTTCTCTACGCTACTAGCAATGTTTGAAGAAAATCCGAGTCTCTACGTTTTAACAGCGAGCGATCCAGTTTTGATTTTAGTGAATGTCCGTTTACGTTACCTGATGTCTTTTGTGTAATAGAACGCAGTTGTCAACATCCCTCGATGTGGCCATTGTTATTGTTTACGTGAAGGCGCACTCGCAGAGCGAGGATAGTTTCCGTGAATATCGTCCACATGGAGGCCGTGAGTAATATGACTACGGCTAATATTAATTCAAAATTTCAAATCCGTTGAAAAAATAACCAAATTAACTTTTTTTTTCACAGATCGTTATCGTAGCCATTATTATGGCGTATATGACGGTGATGATCCAGTGTGTGCCCATTAATAACGGCTTTAGTGTGAAGTTCAATACCATTTCCCGAGATGAGGGCGTTTCCAAGACACTCCAAGTACTACTACCCGACACGACACTAGGGCTGACATCGCCGGCTCCGAGTACCGAATCGCTTGAGGAAATATCTCCAAGTACCCTGACACCGCGACGCCCGAATAAAATAGTGGTTTTTCCTTCGAAGATGGCTGATTATGGCGGCCACTCGCCCGTGCAGGCCCCGCCGAACTTCATCAACCTGCCTATCGTCGCGCAGCCTTACACCGACTACAAGGTCCTCGTCGCCACAGCGCCACCGCAAATGAGATTAAATGATGTCGATTCGGAGCCGATAGTCGTCTATATCGTTTTTACTGAAGACCATATGGACGGCACAGGGGAGCTCAAAATGCCTACAATATACTTCGTCAGTAAAAAAAATAGCGAGATTGATATTGAGAAGAAACAGAAGGTGGATCCTATATTGATAGTGGATAACAATCGCACCGTCACGGGGATAAAAAGTAATGGTATGGCCAAGTTTATCAAGTTTAGAAGCAAGTTTTTAGATCGCGTATATTATGAAACGACGATGACGACGAATTCATCTAAAGAGGAAATGTAGCTTACCTAAATAAAAACAAAAAAACAATATTCGCTCGATTTTTTTGGGCAGTAATTTATTGATTTATAAGTATACCTATCCCACAAAAACATTGTCATGAAAAGTGAGACCAAGACGAGTTAATAATTATGTACCTACTGCTTGTACTGTAAAAAAGTTCTGAGATCTTATGGACAGCCGTGTCGTTCAAAAAATCAAAACGTGGTTCGTAAGAGTGACGTAAAAACTCATATGGGCTTACCTATCAACAGAAAGTAATTCGGTAGTATGTTAAATTTGTACTTATAATTGAGGATTATATAAACGAAACGGCCAGGCCACAATGTGTTAATAAAATGGTATTTCCCGCGTACAGGTTTACACAACTTAGAAGGCGCGTGGATTAAGCAATAATAGACTCTGCGTCAACGACTTAAGTGCTTCGCAACGCGCCTTCTAAGTTGTGTCGTGCTATACATGCCTAAGAAAATGTAAGTACAAACCGGAGCTCTTCATAAGTAAATTTTTTTTAAATCCATATCCGTACTAATATTATAAATGCTAAAGTAACTCTGTCTGTCTGTCTGGCTGTTACCTCTTCACGCTTCAACCGCTGGACCGATTTGGATGAAATTTGGTATGGAGATAGTTGGGGTCCCGGGAAAGGACATAGGCTAATTTTTATCCCGGAATAACGCATAGTTCCCACGGGAACGCGATAACCGAATTCCACGCGGGCGAAGTTGCGGGCAGAAGCTAGTATATTTATAAAGCTCTCCTCGTTTGCCGCTCGAGAAGTGTTCCAGAAGCCAGAAGTGACATGACGACGGGAGTGCGACCGGCCGCGCCCGTGGGAAGTAGTTGGAGTCCCGGGAAAGGACATAGTCTACTTTTTATCCCGGAAAAACTCATAGTTCCCGCGGGAACGCGATAACCGAAGGCCATGCGGGCGAAATCGCGGGCAGAAGCTATAGTTATTCATACTTATCCATACTAATATTATAAATGCGAAAGTAACTCTGTCTGTCTGTCTGTTGAGTACCTCCTCAGGCTTCAACCACTGGACCGACTGAGATGAAATTTGGCATGGAGATAGTTGGGGTCCCGGGAAAGGACATAGGTGGTCCTGGAATAACGCATAGTTCCCACGGGAAAGCGATAACCGAATTCCACGCGGGCGAAGTTGCGGGCAGAAGCTAGTATATTTATAAAGCTCTCCTCGTTTGCCGCTCGAGAAGTGTTCCAGAAGCCAGAAGTGACATGACGACGGGAGTGCGACCGGCCGCGCCCGTGGGAAGTAACGTTTTTCCTCATGTCCAGACTCATTTCCATCAAGATAGACTCAGGAGCTTATTAACTCCACCTCGAGATACCTAACGAATGCAATGCATTATTTATGTAAGTAAGTATATGAGTATTTATTCCACCACGTCTACATATTTATGATTTTAGTCGAGCTTAGTAGATTAAGGGTGGGTTGATTCAAGCACAGTTGACGGACTCGTGTTCGTTAAATATGTCCGTTGAGCTGACATTCCATACAGAAACGTGAATATACCACATAGTAATAGTACATTACAGACCTAGGGTGGTGAATTCGTAAATGTCCCAGATCGCAGGTTTCTGTGGCCCGAACCGAAGGTGAAGGCCATAAATATGCGATCTGGGGCTTTACGAATTACCGCCCGTGGTTTGTCAAAAGTTTTACGTCTTGCCTTGGCCAAGAAGTGAGATTTTCTCTCCGCGTAGCGGGAAGAAAATCCCACTTTACGGCCAAGGGTGATGTAAAATATTTAACGAGCCCTGCTTAGTTAATGGAGGATTTGAATCAACCCACTCTAAGAACTTACCAATAAAGACTAAAAATCAGTCAAATGCACTGAGGGGGTGCTAGGGCTCGGGTTCTTCCTCGTGTGCCTTTAAATACTGTTTAGAGAAATGGGGACTATCGTTTCTTTGCTCACCAGTTGGCGCCACTGTTGACTAAGGTCCAGAGGTATAGCTGTCAAAGGCGACTTCATAAGATCGGCGCCAAAACAAAGTTTTAAATCTTGAATCTCATTAAGTTTATTAATTATAAATAACTATCTTCATATCGAGTAGCCATGCCGCAATGTTGTGCAGTTCAGTTTCGTTCGGATTTTTTTCTTTATTTTTCAAAGCGTTCGCATTGATCGCCATATTTGCAATAATTTCACGAAGGAGATCACTTTTCAACAGGTAAATTAAAGAAATTATCATTTATGTCACAAAGCCCGCAAAAACCAGTGAAAACTGACTGTTATTGGACCTCACGCGACACTAGCGCCTCTAGTGGCAAATTCACACGCGATAGCCCCCATTATGTGGAAATAGTTTGTAGTTTTGAAATTTGGTAGATACTTACAATATAACTAAGCTATGAACAGAGTCAGCTATGCTCATCTTTCGTCCTTTGCTCACCCCTAGCCTTGAGGACTTTGAGCATGTTCGTCTAGACACAGCAAAAACAAATCATACACGTGCAAATTTTCTCAAGTTATATATATGTTACTTAGTAGGTAGGTAAGTTAATAAGGCAACTTGGCAAGGCAAGTAATTACAGTTTACCAGGTTTTTATCTGGTTGATTTTCTTCTTAAAAATGCTGAAACCTTTTAAAGATTGTCCACTTATAAAAATAAATCGAATAGTCAGTGAACTTTCGACCTTAATGCAAAGTCAACTTGTAAATTCATCATTAACAATCTATGCGGTGGCTCCGAGGTACTGCAATTGCCAAATACTTAACTGGCAAGACTGCCAAACCACTTGTTTATATACGGCTTCAGAACTGTAGTAGGTACCTAGTTCCAATGTCAAGTTTGTGTGTTTTGTGTTAGTAACAAAATCGACGGACTTGGCGCGATAACTTTGAAGCGATCTTCATGTATTTGCGCCGAAGCATAAAATTTCTATTGGCACATCGTTTCATATAATTATGCTAATTCAATGTATCAAGAGATATTGCATGTTACCTTTAAACCGACTAGAGGTTATTTTATCGAGATTTGAATGCCAACGATTACGTTGCGCAAAACAGACAGATGGCCATAGGCCTACGATCATTATACCTCACGTGGTCCCACTATTATAATTAAATTGAAATATAGATAGCTTTAAGTAATCGCTATTGATCCATTCCATCAAATTATCTTCTACTATATAAAAATAAGTCGGGTTTTCCTTCCTGACGCTATAACTCCAGAACGCACGAACCGTTTTCCACGGTTTTGCATTCGTTGGAAAGGTCTCGAGCTCCGTGAGGTTTATAAAAAAAAACTAAGGCGGTACGAAGTCCGCGGGGTCAGCTAGTCTACTATATAAAAATAAGTCGGGTTTTCCTTCCTGACGCTATAACTCCAGAACGCACGAACCGATTTCCACGGTTTTGCATTCGTTGGAAAGGTCTCGGGCTCCGTGAGGTTTATAAAAAAAACTAAGGCGGTACGAAGTCCGCGGGGTCAGTTAGTGAGTTATATACGTAGAGAATTAAATTGTAGATGACAGAACTCACTCATAAATTAGGGAAAATGAAAGTAATCGTATCATTATAATCGTTATGGTTGATACGTTTAGAGGACGAGCTATATTTGCCTCGTTACAATGATACAATATAGACATTATCCGAGCAGATATCTTAATGATAAAATATCGTAAAGCTAATTGTTGGGCCGGCGTGTCGTTAAAGTGATTTATCCTCGATTAGCTGTGATCGGCGGTAGCTGCCGGTTTATGCGCTATAAACCAGGCCCATCCGGTCCAACGGGGCTCGAGGGCTCGATATGCCTTCCTAATTATAAGCACCGTCGCATGCTCTTGGATAATTAGTTATCGACCTACTTAACTGAGAATCAGTGCCCTGCCCATCAAACGACCGCCGTCCTCATGTTGCTTATTCGTATTACTATTATAGGTACAATAATAAAAGTTAAATTTAAATATTCGTAAGTGGATACCTAACCACGTCTGTGTTGGAACTGCTTATGTATAACAGGTAGGCAGTATATTTCTAATAGTGGACATAATATCTTTCGGTCAACATGGAGATGATACTACACAATTGAGTTTTTTTACCCGAATGTCAAGGAGGGTTATTAAAACGTAAGTACCGTAACATCGGGGTACTTTAACCCTAGGGGGGAACTTTGGCCCAAAACTGGAAAAATATTAAACTTCCCGCCACGCCGCAGATCATGAGCTATCGATGTAGTTCGCGGTACTCATCGATAGATGACCGTATGGGGCGGTCAGTAAAACAGTTTCACTTCAACAAAGCTGATTGGTCAATCCATCATTTTAGTCACAAGTTCCTACCAGTTAACTACGCGAAATTATTATGTGCAAACTTTTTCACGAAACCAAGAAAGCAGGTGAGTTTATAGGCTTGATTGTTATCAATAGTAACAGATATGTAGCTGGGATCCATATGTGATATAAATCAAAGAGTATAAGTCATTTTTGTGAGAAGTATATGATAATTAAAATCACAGTATTCTTTGGCTATAGTTTTCGGGTATCTTTGACCCATGGGCCAAAGTAAGTTGCAATGCAATGAATGAAGATAAAGATGAAGAAATCCGGCCTCTGGCAAAGAAAATGAAGACTAATGATGAAGACAAAAAGGTAGATAACACATCTTTGCTGAAGCATGTGCAAGCAAATCATCAGAGCCATAATGTTGGAGAAGAAGCTGTTATCGAGGAGAAACGTCTGGATGGAAACGATTACTATTGTGTCGGTGACCATGTATTGGTTAAATGGGAATCGCGCGTTTATCCTGGAAAAATTATATCGAAGTGTGAAGAAGCAGCGCTAGTAAGCTGCATGAAGAGGGGAAATTTCTGGAAATGGCCTGCAATAAAAGATGAACAGTTATATAGCTGGGAAGATGTGATTAAGAAAATTTATGTTCCTAAATTTGTGAAAAAAGGTTTTTTACTGTAGGTACCTGAAATTGATAATGTTTAATTTAGTCGTTGTCGATAGTTAATAGGTACGCATAAGTCTGATATCTCGTCCTAATGATTCTCAATTTTGAAGACTGCTTAGTTACAGTTGATTGTTAACTAGGTGCCTACCTAGTAAAATAATTTGATAAGAAACCTACTAATTTTTTTGTTACTTAATTTAGTTACATGTCAACTACTTTTAATAATAATTATGGATAGGTTTAGAAGGATTTTCTGTTTGTTTTGGCAAAGTTTTAAGATAGTTTTAATAGTTTAATAGATTTATTACTTTGTATTGAATTTTGTGAAGTTTTTTAGCGTAATAAAAACAAATTAATCCAGAAGTGGGTCTTTCTTTGACATGTGTAATAAATCTAAACAGGTTTCTTTATCCTTTCATTGCAAACCGTTATGTTTTACTAAATAGAAAATCGAGGGCCAAAGAAACGAGCTTCAATGTGCAACTTTGGCCCAAATTTTGCAAAAATAAAAAAAATACTCAGTGGTTGTTTTACTAAGTTTTACATGTGTGCATGAGTTGATTATATCCACAACTATACACCTATGCCTATTAAAGAGTGATAATGTCATTTAAATTAAAGTACTCAAACGAAACGTAAAAAGTATAATGATTTTGGGACAAAGTACCCCGATGTTACGGTATGAAATAAAACACGAAGTTTTAAAACTATGAGCAGGAGTTCTTAACGTATTTAGGTAATTACACGCACTTCGATTCCACGTGCTCCCTTAAAACTATGCATGCTTGTATAGTACCGATTGTAGAACTTTCCCTACACTTAACAGTTTCATATTGTCATATTGACGTGACACATAAATTAAATAGCAAAACATCAAACAAACTCATTATTTTCAAATATTTAGATCTTAGATTTAGATGGATTTTACACTGGTTTAAAGTACATACGTGATTAAATTAAAATATTGAATATTTTCAGAACGCTGTTAGCAAGCACCTTGGTTTCCTGGAGAAATTAACTTACTTGGGCCTGAAGAATGTTCCCTTAAATTTAACTCATATCAACATGAACAGGGGGTATATATATACCTAGTAGTTGGGTGATTTGATTTGTTATAATATAAACCCGCATCAAATAGGTAGGTATAATAATCTCATATAGGATTTCTTACGCCGTTATTAAGACCGGCGTTCGAATATCGAGTGAAGTCAATTGATATAATAATATTCTATAATAAATCTGATTCGAGTGAATGCCATTTAAGTAGGTATGTTGCTAAATTAATGGTTAAGTACCGAAGTAAAGCAGTAAAGTAAGTGAAAGGAATGAATACAATCCAAATGTCGTCGATCATGTGAGCGCGGACGCCGTCCAGTACCTAAGGCTGACGACAAACAGCACGGTTCACTGTAGAGATTTAAATGACGTCCTGCTTATAGGCAGATTTGACATTTGTACGAATCCGTAAGCGACTAGGGTTGAACGAGACGTAGGTAACTAGAAGGTGAAATGGCATTTGTCTCGTATTCTCAGAATCGATTATAATATTTGACCTGAGTTGATTGAGGTTGCCAAAATTTTAGCCTTGGATATAATTGAGAATTTACTTCGAGGTCGGGTAGTGTTTTGGTTACGCCGATTTTGTATTTACAACTGTAAAATTTATTCCCACCCAATAAGGATTAAATTGCCGTTGACTAATAAAGCGATTCTGGTTAATCTTTGTTAATTTATTTGTAGATATTTGTATCACTAAATGTTTTATGAATTACCTTTGTTTGAGCAACATACGGACGAAACGACTTTCTTACGTTTCGAGTCGTAGATAGATTTATAACTTTAAACTTGCAACTTAACTAACGCGCCGGCCAGACTTGGTGTTAACTTCAGAATAAAAAATTGGCGTTTTCTTATTATCTTGATGATGTTACATATATCTGATATATTATTAAATCTACGATCACATTTCGCATTTGTTTCGTGTTTTAGATAAGCTCAAATATGCATGTCTAGGTATTTTATTGATAAATATTGCTTCTTCCATCGCAAATTGAACTTGGGTAAAATGTTAAGTGTATAGATAAAATACACGACACATAATCAATTTTCTGAAGCTGAACTGAAATCTGAGATTATAGCTTTCAAAATGATTGCAGTTTTACTACCTATTAACCTATTTCTTTTGAGCTTATAGTCTTCTATTTATGTATTTGTAATAGTTACTTAATAACCCATCTTGTAAGTTTTACAAGTATTGAACAGTGTTCAATGTTTTCACAAAACCTTGTGCAGATCGCCTTTTACTGAATAGTGCAATTGGACACTTGACTGATAAGTAAAATCAGTAAGTCTTAGTTTTAAAACACTCATATAATTATTAAAATTGCTTTAATAACACATTTTTTAAACACAAATAATTGCAATATTTTTGTGACCTGTTTTAATTATTTATTTTCATTATTTTAGTTATTTTATAAATCTGAATTTCATGCGGTTTGCCACAGATTTATTAGTGGTGGCGGAGTGGCCACAGAGTGCCGCATCGTTTCCCGCCAGCCTTACGCAGCCTGCTCGAGTGCGGTGCGCGGCTGTGACGTTCCTTCCATGACGTATGGAATGACTACTCTCCACTCCACCGATGCGCCGAGGCTAAGTGGCTAGCTGCTCGTTGCGCAATAGACAACTACAATTGTCGATAAGATCAAATTTAGAAAACATTTTGAAATGATTTCGAAATTTGAGGGCATTTCCTCGAATTACCTGCAATATTCTTTCTAACCCCCGATAAAAAGAAGATGTGTGTATACATAGATCTGTGTGTCCTCATATCTCCAGTGATCTTAGCTATGTTTGAGTATCGCTCCAGCGGCTTGAACATTGTCGGCTCTTACCTAATCTCACATCGGGGGACACGGCCTATAAAAGCACGATTTCGAACACAATTCGAATGAAGTGTCAATGTTTGAGTGCGAGGCGTCCGTACACTTGTAAATGTGTGTATACTTACCACTACGCTGGCCAATTATTCACCCTCCATCTCCGGATGAAACAAATTACGGCAAGGGCGAGTTGGGCGCGTGTTGCGCGCCGGCTAGATTCAGGCGGGTGATTCCGTGGCCACTCTGTATGTAGTAGGTACTACATACAGAATGTAGAATCTAAATATATAAAACTCAAAGGTGGCTGACTGACTGACTGACATAGTGATCTATCAACGCACAGCCCAAACCACTGGACGGATCGGGCTGAAATTTGGCATGCAGGTAGATGTTATGACGTAGGCATACGCTAAGAAAGGATTTTGCGAAATTCCCACGGGAACGGGAGAAAAACGGGATTTTACATTTAATATTTCCGCACATACGAAGTTGCGGGGAAAAGCTAGTTAATAAATATTATTCTGTGCAAAAACAATCTATGTAAATTTAAATAAAAACATACCAATTATCTACTACGTTTTGAGCTCCTAAAGGGATTACTTCCGGGATAAACAAGTATCTTATAATTTTACCAGCTGATTATGGATGCAGCACCTTATTATGGATGAAATAATTTTAATAATCGGGTTGGTAGTTTTAGGTTTTGAAAAAATATTAATGTATCGTATGACATATAAAATGAAAGTACTTCTTATGAGGATCTCAAATATATTTTTTTATTTCCTTTTTGGTCAATACTTTTCGAGTTATTTAAGAAAATAGGCGAAAAATGACCATTCCCCCCCCCCCTTATCTCGAAACTACTGGACCTAAAATTTTGGAAAAAATACGGAGGATAGTTTTTGACCTATAAATTACAGGAAAATTATTAAGAAATCCATGGTATTTGAAATCTATTATATAAAAAAGCTTATCCTGTGAAACGGTTTCAAAATTACGTCATTAAAAATAATCAGAAGCCTCTCCACGCGAGTTGAACTCGCTTCTTGGCCTGGTTTTCATAATATTAGAATAGATGTGAGTGATCATGTTGATCTAGTATATACGAGATGCCATAAAACCTGTCTACGCATAGGTACGCATGCGCTCCACACAAACAAATTATTTTACATCACCCTTGGCCGTAAAGTGGGTTTTCTGCCCGCTACGCGGAAAGAAAATCTCACTTCTTGGCCAATAGGCCGGGAGATCCTGACACTGAATTCCGAACCATTTGTACCAGGCTGGCGAGTCTACAGGGGTATAATTACGTAATGACGAAAAGGAAAATCATGGTCATAGCGCCAGTACCGGGGGCCCAATCGCGTGAGCGTTAATCGAATGTGTCGCATAAATTACGAAAGTCGAACGATTTGTACCACAAAAAATCTTGTATTTTCCGATAGTCGATGAAAAACGAAGTAGGCGATCGCGTAATGCCATACTTCTCCGGCGCGGCCTACATCCCGCCATACCGACGAAAACATGTTAATTAAAAACCAAAAATTGAACCATTTGTACCAGGCTAATTTTTGCACGGATAATCATCGTCGAGTAGCCATTCACGAAAATCACTATGCCATACTTTTTCGACGGGGCCAAATGGCCGCCATACCGCTCCAAAGATGTAATTTTATTTTATTTTGCAGAACGATTTGTACCAGTATGGCATTTTAATTTTTGGAAAGTATATGATACAATGTGACCGTTATTATGTTTGCCATACTTCTAGTAGAGGAAAAAAGTGATGCCATACTTAAAAAACTTGTTTTTCGACACGTTTTGAGGGTAGCATTTGGTACAGTATGACATCTTAGCTTTACTTAGCTAATCAATTCGTTAAAAAAATCGAGAAAGTCTAAAGGAACGGCTAAAAAAAGGACAATAACTTTGTATTGGAATCCATGGTGAAACGAAGTTCATCGGGCCGACTTAAATATTAAAATGTGTACGTGTCCTGTTTTAACATACACTCCAAATTCTTCGGTTGTGCGCTCTTATCAGTCAGCCAGTAACGGAAAAGTTATATGTGCCGTAGACGATAATAGTATATTATTCAACATAACATCTGGATATAAAACAACATGGCCGCCACATACGTGTTTGAAATTTTGTATTTATGTTCTTTGAACCTCACACTTACGGAAAATAATAGTGCCATACTGGTACAAATCGTTCGAATTACCCATTAAATCTTACAATTTCTAAAAATTATTGTACACGCAGGCCGCCTCCTACAGGTATGGCATTACCAGACTTCTATTTATGATCATACAAAGAACGAGTAAAAAAAAATATAAGGTGGTACAAATCGTTCTGCAAAATAAAAATAAATAACATCTTTGGAGCGGTATGGCGGCCATTTGGCCCCGTCGAAAAAGTATGGCATAGTGATTTTCGTGAATGGCTACTCGACGATGATTATCCGTGCAAAAATTAGCCTGGTACAAATGGTTCAATTTCTGGTTTTTAATTAACATGTTTTCGTCGGTATGGCGGGATGTAGGCCGCGCCGGAGAAGTATGGCATTACGCGATCGCCTACTTCGTTTTTCATCGACTATCGAAAAATACAAGATTTTTTGTGGTACAAATCGTTCGACTTTCGTAATTTATGCGACACGTTCGATTAACGCTCACGCGATTGGGCCCCCGGTACTGGCGCTAAGACCATGATTTTCCTTTTCGTCATTACGTAATTATACCCCTGTAGACTCGCCAGCCTGGTACAAATGGTTCGGAATTCAGTGTCAGGATCTCCCGGCCTACAAGGCAAGATGTAAAACTTTTGACAAACCACGGGCGGTAATTCGTAAAGCCCCAGATCGCATATTTATGGCCCTCACCTTCGGTTCGGGCCACAGAAACCTGCGATCTGGGACATTTACGAATTCACCACCCTAGGTCTGTAATGTACCTACTATAAAAATATATGCAATGTGTATAACGACAATTTATGTTGTATAAAACGAACCGCTTAATTTTCCAAATGAAATCCTACCTTGTTTCCATTAGCTTTTTGTTTTTTTTTTGTTTTGCAATTCACCTCATTGCGAGTTTATGGATCGTAAATAAAGGCGAAATGTACCTAACAAATGTTAACATGTCCACTGTGAATGGCTAGCCGCAGATGAGCTTCTGGTAACCACAGCCATTAACATTAAACATTAATCCGATCATGAGTAGGTACTACTATACTCATCGAAACAAAATAAAAAAATGATCGTTACAGCTTTCGCGAATTGATCTGTAAGTAGGTACGTTAAAATATACTAGCTGTTGTTGCCCATGACTTGTAAAATCCCGTTTTTACCCGTTCCCGTATGAATTTACATGCCCAGTAATAAAATCAAGAATCCTGCATGTCGAATTTCTGCTCTCTGCGTCCAGTAGATTTGGCTGCGCGTTGTCATCAGTCAGTCAGTATAACGGAAGAGTTATATATATATTCACTCTGACCCATCAAGCAAAGTACCTACGCTCTTCCATGAAAAATAAGTAAATTAATAATAACTATTTCGATATAGCAATGTTCTTAAAGCTAAAGTAATTAAGTGTAATATCATAAGTTTAGTTAAATAGTGATAATTAGCGCTCTGATCACAACAATTTACTGCATGCTGAGTTTACCTCTAAGTAATTGTTACACTGTTCCTTTAAACCTATGCATGTAATATTTTTAGTATTGGTGTAAACAATTGTTGGTGAACCTTAAAATAAATAAATAAATAAATATTGATGGTGATTGATTGTCGCGGTTGTGGGATAATATAGTTTATGTGGGATATCTCGTCTTTGTCTGGGAATGAGGACGCTCCCTCCCTATATTATATTATGTACCGTTTCGAATAGAGCCCTATAGGTTTGCGATCTGGGCAGGCCTCGATCCTCGCTGAAGTAGAGGTGACCTCAAATTCGAGAGAAAGACGAGATAGATGAAATTTGAAACTTAACGGTGAGAATTAGAGGTGCATAGTATTAAAAAAATATCTAAAAATTAACAGTGGCATGTCCTCATATTATTTCCGATAAATAATAAATAAAAAACGCTTTTTTTTTGTAAATAAGTATTATGTTTATCTATAAATACACGAATGTAATGTAATGAATAGCCTTGCATCTGGAAAACATATGAATAATGAAATATATAAGCAATAATTTTCCGTGTGTGGCCGCTGAGCGTGACCGTGCTCCATAAACTTTATCTAGGTAAATTACTATCTTGTACCTAATTTGTCACTTAAGTATAATTGCAAAATAAAAAGGAAATGCTTTTAATTTACGTCTTGTTGACACTAAAAGTGTTAAAACGGTATACTTAGTAAATTTCTAAACAACTTGCGTCAGCAGTCATGACCGACAGTGTATCAATCATAATTAGGTATTCAAGTTCATTCGTTGCAGTGTAAATGTTTGGAGAAGACGAAGAGCTCTCCAATGACAACTTCGAGGCTAAGTATTTTTTAAATTCCTTTCAAGCCTGCTCGAACCGATTGAGAACATCCATTCAAGTTTTGGGGTTCCATAGTTGAGGTTAAATATAAATGTGGCAGTTGTGCAAAAATTGAGGTTCTTCTAATCTAAACCAACCAAGTAGTGATGAAAATGCATGATTTACTAGATTTATTCGTCCTTATACCTTGACTATTTTTACTGTGTCATGGCAGGTATACGTGTTTTTATGGTATTGGTGGTTGGCAATCGAGCTATAAGGAAGGAAAGGTTAAAATTACTAATCATAAGTCTGTAGAAGAAGTAGCGTCTGAAACTTGAAAATTAAAAGAAACTATCAAGTCAGGGGACTATATAAACTATACTGAAAACAAAATAACGATTTTTAGAAAAACTATCTGTATGTATGTATGTATGTAATGTATTTTCGGATTTAACTCGAAAACTACTGGACGGATTGCAACAAAATTTGGTATGGGGGTAGTTTATAACACTGGTCAACATATATAGGCTACTTTTTATCCCGGAAAAATGCATAGTTCCCGCGGGAATGCTGTTAACGAATTCCACGCGGACGACGAAGTCGCGGGCAGAAGCTAGTAATAAATATATTAATAAGTTAAGTCACAAATACGAATGCGTCACCAAACCTAAAGAAGAAGATCGAACGCCTCTACTATATGCCAATAATTTCACCCGATCTCTTTACCACCTTACCGGAACACAACAGACCGAGCACTGCTATTTTGCAGCAAGTTACCAGGCGAGATGGGGCCGGTGGTGGTTTTTATTATATTTAGGTAGTTTCAGTAAATACTTATGAAATTTTCTTTTACTGTACCTATACTATAAATAGGTACTGCGGATCCCATTATGTATGTTCTATTGCTGCAACACTTCGCAATATGTAGACGGCGGTTCGCTTTCAATTGCAAGAGCTGTCAAAGATCAGACCATTCTTTCTCATTCTCCATACGTCATCGTTACAGGTTGTTTTATGAAGCAAAAGCGAGATCTTCAGATAAAACTCCGTTCAAGTATTGCCGACGTGATTCATCGACGCGAGAGTGGTCACCTTGGGCCATAAATCAGAATAGCTTCGAAAATGTAACAACACAGCGACCTTCACTGTTTTGATTTACAACAGCGTCGTTTCCAATGAAATTCTTCGATGTTGTCTAAGTACGTAAGTGATGGTACTATATATAGATCCATCGATTACGTCACTCAATTATTGAGTAATATCTGAGACTCGTATAGTATATGTTTAACTTATTTAAACTTATAATTCATGAACTTGAAATTCGCATCGTTTTTACTCCATTTAAGCCGGCCTTTATTTAGATTATATTGACTGGTATGAGTATAACTAAATACTACTACTACAGCCTATTTGCGTCCCACTGCTGGGCACAGGTCTCCCCTCATCATGAGAGGGTTTAGGCTATAACTTATATTTTGTGTAAATAATAAACAACGGTAACGATATAAATATTCATGTAGATGCAAGTATAATTAAGAAATAACCATGACACATCAAAGTCATTTGTGCTCATCACACGACGTTTGCCTCTAGCGGAATTCGATCTTACGACCTTGGGCACATTAGGCAGACAGGGTCGCCATAACTAATTATAGACAAACACGAAGTCAGATATTGGACGGACATTAAAAAAGGAAAATAAAAGTAGAGTTTCCAACTCTTCTTGCTCTGTTCCACTACTACACAACTAGCAGTATCAGGTAGATGTTTAGCCCTCGCCTTTGCTTTTGCAGAGCTAACAGGAAGTGTATTTGGCAACATATCAATTAAGAAATTGGCAACACTGATATTTAGGTCAAACGGCGGCGGTTTCAGCTCACTGTGACCTCCGAAGACGAAATCATAGTTGTGGTTTTAATATGCTCGTATAAATTGAGCTAAGTATTAACAAAACACCCATGTAATCGACGTGAAGCCGCTATTATAATTAGGTATGTTTATTTTAACACGTGAATCTAACTCGACCATAGGTTTGAGAATACCCACATGAATAGGATCCTCTTGAAACTGTTATCAACTTACGGCTGGAAAGTCTTACTTATTTTCATTCAAACTTTCCTGTAGCGCACGTAATGATTTGTTAGCTTTGCTGACAGAGATACCTTGGATTGTTGCGAGCCGTCGAAGATTTGTTGCAAAGAGATTGGCCGGGCCGTGTCGCAGGTAATCCACCCACACGAGATAAATTATTCAATGAAGATCCTTCGCAGGCTGCTGTAGTTTTACCCTAATTCAATATTTTGTCTGCGACAGTCGGCCACGGCCGATAAAGCAAGCAAGTGTAAAATATACCACTAGGGTAAAGTAAAGCCTCGGCCCGGGGATAAACTCGCGTGCCTGCTGATTAGATCGGTAAAGCGATGACTCCGCCAGGGTTTCGAATAATTAGTTACGCGCGAGTGAACTTAAAAGTTTAGGTGACTTTAAAGTTTAATAGTTGCTTAACTAGTTTGCAATTGGATTTAATAGAAATCCATACGAATATTAAAAATGCGAAAGTTTCTTGGTTTGCTTGTATGGAGATATTATTATGTAGTTTCAGAAATGGAAACCCGGAAATAACTTTAGGAACTTTATCCCTATATTTCCACGGCTACAGGTTTTCTACGGGTCAAACCACCAATATGTAGGTATGTATAGTATCTTCGGGTAGATATGCAAATTATTTGTCTACTCGGAAAGAAATCGCGCGCTATAGCACAGAATAAGTAATAGTACTAACGTAGCAGAGCTATAGTTGATACTACTAGCCGTTGCACACGACTTCGTCCCGCGTAGACTTAAGAAAGTTATTGATGCAGTCTAGGTATCTGGAAACATAAGTCCTTACATCGTTATGACTATTGGCGCGCCGGAGCCAAATGTGTCCTTTTTAACCGACTTAGAAAAAAGGAGGAGGTACTCAATTCGTCTGTATGCTTTTTTTTGTTTGTACCTATGTTCCACGACTACTTTTTCAATTGTGAACCGATTGCGATGATTCTTTTTTTAATCGAAAGGTGGTACCTCCGGATCGGTCCCATTTTAATTTGGTTCAGTTCTGATGATGGAATCCATGAGAAAATGTGGGAACTCCTCAAAATTTGTTAGTTTGTGTATGATTATGGCATCAATTTCAAAGACTACAGTGAGACTTACGTCCCATCGTACCCATGTTTGGAAACTGTAGCCGAAAAAAAATGTTAAATAAAAAAATTAAAACCGACTTCAAACTCCGACAGCCTACAAAGTCGGTGTCAAGTGAACCGACCCAAAGCTGATGACAATCTTATAGTGAAATTGACACCGACTTTGTAGGCTGTCAGAGTTTGAAGTCGCCTTTTTTTTAGTTAAGTTTAGTCCATAATAGAAAGGTCCGTCCATTATAATAACCAACTCGAATTTTGGATTCTGCTACCATGACAAGAGGCATAGGTATATTACAAGATACTTCGTAAGTATTAAGCAGAGAATTCATGCGAAATAAATGGGTTGTATAACTCGTAAGTTAGAAAACGAGTAAAGTTTTGACACGATAATCTCTGTGCCAAGTTCAGTCTAAGTACCTACACGTGTTAGAAGAGATGTGATCGTAATTCGGACTAGCAAACAAATTTTTTTCTGTATTAGTTGTTATGTGTCTAGTAGTAGAACCTAGACCAACTATGGTGTTTGAAGTTCTTAAGTGGTGCTCCTTATAGACATTCCCGGTATACTCCTGCTGTCACGCCGCGAGCCGGGTTGTTGGGATTGTCCAACACGGTCTCATAAACTGACCGTACTAGACAAAAATGAAGCGATTACACCCATCGTATTGTATTTATGTTTTAGAAACATGACACATACTATGAAAAAAAAAGAATCTTGTTGACATGAACGAAGTTAAACTAAATTTGGTCTTAGAATTTTTCTACCAAATCGCTGGATCAACCAGGGTTTGCTTAAAACTTTAAGTCCCAACTGTGACTGGTACGGGTCATCATAATAAAAAAATACAAGATTTGACATACTACAATAGGTAACAAAAGGGTTTGTCGATATATCCGTTTGTGATCGCACTGTCGACGTGTCAATCGGTTCCGAGCGTTAGTAACAGGAAATTGGTTTTCGGACGTGGCTGTGGATTGTGGATAAGGCTTTAGAGTCGAGTTTGTACGACCACGTGTCGGTTACGTAATGTAAACTCCTTAAGAATTATTATATGTATGCCAACTGCCAAGTAAATTGGTGGCGAAAGGAGTTTTGCCACATTTTGTTTCCACACTTATTAAGACTTGTACCTACCTCTAATAACTAGGTAGTACAATTACCTACGTGACTCAATTAAAATATTAAAGCACAGTTAGCTTTGATAGTTTAAGTAATTTCTAAAAAGCATTACTTTATTTTCATTTAAAAACAATACATAGTAGACATCCTACTGTAATCTTGACGCTTAGCGCAAACTGGCGAATGTTTATAAATAATATAAAGGTATATAAAATGAAAGTGTACATAATGACGATGCAAGTGATTGTAAAATCCTACTTGAATACATGTTTTTTATTTTATCTTATCTTATCTAAACAAGTACCTACCTTAGTGTCAACCACGTATCACACTATTCTTACTGACACTGATTTGAGTTACCTCTAGGGTCAATTAGTTACTAGCTTTTCGAATGCTACTTCTTGTGAACTACTTGCGTTCACAACCAATGATTATTGACTTGACTTGCCAATGTGATGCCAGATTGGAAGGAGGCCAGATAATAATAAACTGAGAGAATAAGTACATTTATGTAAAATAAAACAATTTAGTTGGCTCGTAATTACTCTTTAGTTCGCTTACGTAACTCGACACAAGTTTATTCAAGTATCACTTGAAAGGTAACGTTCGAGAAATATTTTCATTGCCAACGCGGCGTGATTTGGATGCTAAGGATGGTTATATGCACCAGCGTCTGCCCGCGTCACGGGTGTCACCGTGTTGTAATAGAGGTAATTATACGATGGTAACATGTAAATCAAACGCCAATTAAGTACTGTGTATTTTTGCTTTATCTACTTACTTATGAACTCCATAAGTTATGCCCATTAAATTCGTATGTAGCACGACGCTAATGCAACTGAGGACTAGTATAAATATCGACGCACTTAAGCGTGGCTGATGGTGCGGTCGCTATCGGGAACTGAAATCAGGGAACGCTTTTAGAGCATCACCTATGTTTTGTTTCAAATACGAAACAAATAAAATACGTAACACTGATTGATACGAGTAAGATAAAAAATATGTGTTAACCAATAGGATAAGAGCGGTCATCTGATCTGAGAGTGAAAGTAGAATAGCCACATGCTGCCCGGAACGATTATCGGGGTTAGCGACGCGGCTTCTGTTTAGATTGGATACTGTAGATTGTTCCGTAACTTGAGGAGCTGACCGGCGCGGGCGCACGCCCTGCGCACTGTGCCGCAACTACTGCACCTAAATCGTTATCAATTTACCTGAACAGGTAACAATGAAATTTAACGGTGGCGTAACACATAAAACATGGATGATCTATTGCTGCTAACGTATTTCAGATTCAAGATCAATCATCACGGAAACAGAGATTGTTAAAAAATCGCGCGCAATGTAGGGTTCCGAAGTTGACGATGCCCGCGATGCTGCGGCGCGGCGGTACCTACCTATGGTGTGCCCGACGCCCCTGCCGCACTAGCAAAATCATTGTTTTTTTTAATTATCATTACGGTAGATAATGATTATTAAGAAATGACATTTAAAATTACTGTGGCTCATAACTTAATAATAAGAACCTCTGTTTTACACAGCCTACAATGTAAATTAGTAAATTTCAATGGTATACATATTGAATTTTTTACTATTCCGTACGCATTTTATAAGTTAGTCGACCAAGACTGGCAAACTTGTAAGTACTTTTGTTATTAAAATTATTTGGCTAAAATCAGGCTCGTTTTCGTCCTCAATTTGCAGAACGACCTATTTCACAAACGCATCCTATGATCAAAAAATGGTTTTAACAAACCCACAATGTTTTTTAAGACCTATTCAACGACACTCCACACTATGGCGTACGCAAGAACAAAATACATCCCCACTTTACGAGTAGGGGACCTAAAAAAATATATATGTATTTAAAAATTTCATTGTACCACTTTGTCGACGTAACTAATATATGTATATTCATGCCAACTTGCAACTTTCTAGAACTAGACACATCTCCGAGCTATGCTGCGGACAGACGTGGCGAAACTATAAGGGTTCCTTGTGGACTTCGGAACCCTAAAAGGGCTATAAATCGTACGAATCGAATTTTCTGAGCATCAGAAAGTCATACATTTGGGTGTTACCTATTAATCCACGCTACTTGCGCACGTTACGTGCAAAACGACATTGAGATGTGCGTAAAAAAGAATTTTATTGGCATTCGGTTCATGATGTCCTTAAGTTTATAACCAAAGAGAAAAATAAGTCGATGCTAAAATTTATTACCTACTACACAAGATCGTCTCTAAGGGATGACACCTCGTGCGAGACAAGCAAAGCGCAATTTTATTATTAACAACAGAGAAGTCTTTTTCGTTTGAAAAAATGTCTTCTCCGCCGACGTCGGTCGAATAAACGTTTTAAAAGTGCAGATGCAGATGTAAATAGAAAAAGAGTCAGAATCACTCGTATGCACTTTTTTAGTCTCCATTCTTCCGGCTTTGGCGAAGAGACAATTTTAAGTTTTATCTGTGTATTATGGTGCTCAGTGAACACCGTCAATGAACAATATTGCGGTATCGATTCCCTTAACGCTCTTAATTAATTCAGGTGTATCGCTAGAGTTCAGCACAGTACTTAAGAGGGTTTATCCCAAAATAGGCAACGTCGCATACAGCTGTCAAATGTTTCGCTGTTTTTATGAATTTTTCAATGTTACTGAATTAAAAAAGAAGTTAACATTCTATGGTTGAATGACGCGTCTCGATTTATTAGGTTGGTTAGGCAATCAAATGATAAGATTACATTAAAATGCATGGAAAATGCCATGGAAAGTTTTCAAAAGATATTACTTCCATAATACTAAAAAAATCGTGTTCCAATGATAACTGTTGCAATCCATGCTTAATGTTTTATTCAACCATAGAGCGATAATTCATGTTTTCATCAGTGATATTCAGAAATTAATGAAAACAGCAAACTACTAAGACAGCCATGTGCGAAGTTGCCAGTTTTGGGATAAACCCTCTTAAAGTCAATAGTAATTAAATAAATTACTACTTAATTCCCAACAGTGAAGTATTGTATGGCAGAGTGCTCCAGAAAAAGTACGCTATCACCTTAGGGTAACCAGGTGTAGACTAGGTTTCTAAATGTTAGGTAATGAATGAAATAGTATTTTGTGTAATTACAATGCATATCACGATTGCACCGCGCGGCTGGTTTGCTCGCTGCTCGTTATCTAGTGCTCAGTACGCGAAATGTGTTCATTTGCATGCCGAATGGCAGTAGTTATGAACAAATAATAAAATACGCAGGTGGTTTATGTTTATCTAAACTGAAAAAAAGACGATAAATAGGTATAAACCACGATGTTGAGGTACTACATCTCCCTAACAGTGCAATAGAGAAGAAGGATATACTTGTTTACATCATCGACATCATTTTAGTCCTCTGCTGGAACATATGTAGGTAGGTTTCCTCCAAGCATAAGGGAGCGTCCATAAGTTACGTGAGATGATTTTGGCAATTTTTCGATATACCTATCTTGAGATTTGTCTTGATCCCCTCCCTCTCACAAAATCTCACGTGAGATGTTCCAAATAATATCTCTATTTATATCTCTTCATTTTTGATTCTATCACGTAAAGAAACCCCGAGTCCTCTCCATTCCATTGCCCTCTGAAACAACTACTTAGTAGACCCATTGTAAGTGCCT
Source organism: Aethes cnicana (assembly GCA_963971205.1). Lineage (NCBI taxonomy): Eukaryota > Metazoa > Arthropoda > Insecta > Lepidoptera > Tortricidae > Aethes > Aethes cnicana. Next base: position 9,509,507 of record OZ020272.1, read on the forward strand.
ACGTCTCTACGTATTGGCCAAAAACTTTTGACTTGAAACCTTGAAACACTGCGGTAATTTGGACGAAAAGACACTGCGAAGACCCGGACGCTGCCCAGTCGAAGTGAATTCGACGATGACCTCGAAGAGTCTCGCTCCTGTTTTATTTAAAACAAATTTCCAAAGTGATGTCTCATATACGATACGCAGCGTTTAGAGGAGGATCCTGAGTGGCCAAATAAGGTTTTATCGGCTGTTTTACGACAGCGGCGAGACGTAATATAAAGCAAAGAACATAACTAGGCACCCTGTGTAATTGAGGCGCCGAGGAAAATCCCTCCAGCCTAAACAACTTATAAACCTATGCATTTGAAGTGGATAATATAAAATAAGAGTCGTGAAGAAAAAAAGAGATAAAACGCGAAATTACTAAACTGAAACATTTTCGATTCTTGGCAAAATATATCGATATTATGTAATAAATTTGATGCGGCCAATTTGATAAGCAGAATGTGATCCGAACTCGTAATTTATTGGTGCCGGCGAACTAATAGATGGATCACATAATTAATGGCACGTGTGTAAACATTATTAAAAAGTACGATATATGGTCCGAGGGGTTATCTTTCTTGCCCACTGACGGACATCGAAAAAGGGAAGACGTAATCCCAAGCACTAAGTAGATATGTTCAATCAAACTCAATTATTTTCATAAATACGATCAAATTTAGAAGAACATAAACCTACGAGTCCAATCTAGATTATGTCGGAGTGACGGGATATTAATTCTTAAATCAGACCTCTAGCTAACACCAGTCAATATATTTTCAAAATTAAAATGTTATACGGGATGAAAGTTGAAGAAGCGAGAGCAATTGGAAGTAAGAGTCGTAGCAAATGGAAGGAAGTGGTTTCACCTACCCCTATGGCAAATAGGCGTGATGTTATGTATGTATGTATGTAAATGTTAAAGCAACATATCTTTTCAAATAATTCTAAGAAATGGAGTCTTAGCACTTATTAGTTTTAGTTGGATAACATGCGCTACGTACATATTACCATATATTACATAAAGAGTATCAACCTTCTTACTTATTACTTTATTATTTCAATAGATGGCATTTATACTTATACTGGTTCTATTTTGTATGGGGCTGTCTGTAGGACAACAGTAGCCAAAAAGGTGGTTCGATTTCCTCAGAAACACAATCGTAGCAATTTTAGTCACAAGGAACAGTATTAATAAAAAATAAAATATGTGCCCAACAATTATTGTTATTAATTTTTTAATTAATAACAACGTAACTTTTTAAAACTTAGGTATCTTTGCTGATGTACGTACGTATGCGTGATTTCTGTATTTAACCATGTTTTTTTATTAATTTCGCGGAAACAAGAAACCGAACGTAGGTTCCATACAAAAAACAATCGGAGAAATCTTAGCCAAGCAGCAGTATCAATCAATCGATATAAATAAGTGTGCGCTTATTTATATCGATTGATTGATACTGCTGCTTGACTAAGATTTCTCCGATTGTTTTTTGTATGGAAATCGAACCACTGCTGTAATTTTTTTTCAAGTTACCAGATCGTCGTGTAGTTGCTTCTGTAACCATGTCTCATAGCATTGGGAATCTAGATATAAGATAATACACTTAACATGAAAGGTTTGTTTGTTTTTATTCTGAGGCCACACGAGCTCACATCGAAATAACCACTGATTAAACCGTTTTCACCGGCCTTGATGATTTTAATTGTTTTGAAACTGGATTTCGGGTAAGTATAAACATTCATGAATCGGTTAATGCTATTAAAATACACAGGTAGTGAATAAATATCCCACTAAAAACAAATGTGAACAATGGCCAAGTTCTCCAAACTAACTTTGGAACTGAGATAAAAAAAAATAGACCAATTTGTTGCACTATTTTTTGATATGTCATTTTTTACTGATTTATTCTTTACTAGCTTCTGCCCGCGACTTCGTCCACGTGGAAGTCGGTAATAGCGTTCCCGCGGGGGGATATGTGATTTTCCCGGATAAAAAGTAGCCTATATGTTGACCAACGTTATAAACTACCCCCATACCAAATCGTTATTTTGTGTTCAGTATCGTTTATATAGTCCACTCGACTTGATAGTTCCTATTAATTTTCAAGTTTCAGACGCGACTTTTTCTACAGACTTATTATTAGTAAATAGATTGCCAAGTCCAAAAATAGTGTAAAATATTGTAGGCAGAACTTGGTATTAGAACTCATAGGTTTTTTGATCTCAGTTCTTTAGGTGACCGAAAGTTTTTGCCGGGAACTTGGCAATTTTTTCATATTGGTCTTTTTAGTGGGCTCTCGTCTCTTTTTTCGAATGATGGTCGAAATCAATTCAATCGCTAACTTCTCAAATCTCCTATACATATGATCACCTCTTTTCCAAGAAGTTCCCAGTAAAAATATGCGTTCGCCGTGTATGGGAAGAGAATAAAATACGGTCACGTGTCCGTCTTACGGTCACGTGATCTGTCGCGAGTTTAACATTTTTTCCCCGTCACAAGAAGTGCACAGCGCCGTTAAAGAAGTTTTCACTTCAAAAAACAATAATTATTCGTAGTTTTTGGCCTGTCGTTATTATAATTACGGGCGAAATAATTATGGCTAACATTGTTCCATTTTAGAAGCGCCGCACCTCCAAGTTTTATAAATCCTAATTCTAAACCGGAAGGAGATCAAACCCCGAAGAAAAGAATGATTGATGCAGATTAATATTAACGACTCCCGACCGTTTCTGAAATTCAAAAAAAATGGATAATCTCCGTGCCTTCGTCCCGAAATGATAACTGAGAATAATTACAGGCAAACAAATCATTTTTTGTTGCTTTCGTGTAAAGAGTGTCTTCTGCCTTGAGAATACTTTTAATAGGTAAACGTAATAAGTTAACGATAAAATATGTAAAGATTTATGACAAAAACTTAATGTAATTTGCATGTCACGATCAGATCAGCATGAACTAGAATATTACCCGCAGGTACGTAAAATGGCTAAGGGGAACTGGATTAAATTTCTTCTGAAATAGGTTAAGTGCCTTAAGTGGTCGTACACTTGGTCATTTAGTGCTGTATAGGATTATCCTCTATCATATAGCGGACATCCTGTCAGATTGATATTATTTATTGTCATTATTTATTTATTTTAGATGACAGTCGTATCTTGGAACTTATTATACGGAGCATATTTGATTTCCAATGTCAAAAAAAAGCTTTTATGTAAACAACGGCTATTATATTATAATTCCATTGAAGATCTAGTTGTTAAATTTAGGTTTCTTACAAATTGAAATGTCTGACATACGCAGGTACGTAAACGGAGAACTATAAAAAAGAAATTTGCGAAAAATGAGGGTTAAGAGAAACAGTCAGGTACGCATAGGTTAATGTATCTATTGTGGCTTATACATTGAAACCAGATTATCTGATAATAGCTGGTATTGAGTGATTGACTCAAGAGGCGATTTCGATAAACGGGGAAGTGTAAAACGTATTTATTGATCTTATTGTTATATCGCGAGGGGCGAGTAGGTGAATGTATTGGAAAGGTCACGCCAAGGTCTGCGGCTTCTAATCCGTATACTTGTACATCTTGATTGGGCAACTGTGACCTCCGAGCGATAACGAGACGCCAGGGAAAATTACGTATCTTATTAATTCAGTTACGTATCTAAATCACTACTGATTACCATAAGGCCCGCGCTCCATTGCCATAAAGAAGAGTGGCGAGCGTTCGGCGACGAACAATTTCATTAAGCAGCGCAACCAGTCATGCCTTAATCAGATCAACGTGATAATCTAATGGCAGTTAGATTTTATTGTTCCTTGGAAAATAACGCTTTACGGTAAGGGCAACTCGTATATATAATGCCCTACTTGTATTAGATTAAGCACGATTTAAAGAATTAGATTGATCTTTAGATTCAGCTTGGTCGTTGATGGACGGCGGGCCGCCTCGCCGGTTCAAGGTGGCAGGTCAGCTCAGCTATCGCCGATTACTACTGCGACGGCGTAGTCCGTTTCAAGGGAGAAAACTAATTCGTTTGATACTTTAGAAATATGAATTCCATTTCATCACTTGGAAATTTTAATAGCATGCATTGATATGTTCTTCTCTTTGACACAATTTCATAGAGCAGTAATATTTCGAAACGTTAATATAATTGACAAACAAAACTCGTTTTTCTCACACGTTTAGACGGAAACATTCAATATCTATAGTAAACTTTAATATATATGTTGACCACTGTGTCGAGATGACGCGTTGTGATGCAAGTGGTGCATTCACCGCGACCAGAATATAAGCGGAAGTAAACGGGTTATAGGTTCCAGTCATAGAGCGAAATAGCTAACATCGTTTCATAATTTCATGGCTTTTAGCATTTAATAATTTTTTTCTTAATAGACTTTCCCAAGAATCACGGGTAATTAAACGAAAAAATAATCAGCCAAATCAGTCCAGCAGTTTTCGAGCCTTAGCCAGACTAACACACGGCGATTCATTTTTATATATAAGAAGAAGATAAAAACTCGACAAAAAATAGACCTAGTAGATATATGTTGTTATAGTTTAGTTTATTAGTTTGACGGCCAGATTGGCCCAGTTAGTACCTAGTGACCCTGGCCTTCTGTTCGATGGTCGCGGGTTCGAGTCCCGCTCGGGGAAAAAATTGTGTGATCAGCACGAATGTTTGTAGTTGTACTCGAGTCATGGATGTTTAGTATTTATACATATTACCTACTGCTAGGCACAGGTTTCCCCTCATCATGAGAGGGTTCGGGCTATAGTCCCCACATCTTTGAATTGAGATGTGTGCAGGTTTCCTCAAAATGTTTTCTGATGGTAAATTCAAATTGAATTTCGCACGTAAGTAATCTTACAGGTGCGAGCCGGAATCGAATTCCCGACCCTTGGCATGACAGGCGGTACGTCGAACGACTAGGCCACCACGGCTACAGTATTTATACATATATGTATGTATTTCGCTATATGCGCTATATATCGTTGTCTAGCACCCAAAATACAAGCGTCGCTTAGTTTGGAACTAGGTCATATGTGTGAATATGTCACAGCATATTATTATTTGTTGGTACTTACATTTTCATGTTTAGGTACGGGCCCATGGGGACATTCGCATTAATTCATTACTGTTTTAAGATAATATAATTCTCTGTCACGTAGGTACCAAAATAATAAAATTATATCTACGATGTTTTGTATTTTTACGTGGGCCATTTCGAGTAGGGGCGTGATCTGACGAGCAGATGGTCGCATAACCCGCTGCTAGCCGCAATTCGGGATCGAAACGTTAAAACTTTCCAACGTGGCAACGAGTTAATGTAAATAATCCAGAGGAAAAGGTAAGCCGGGTTATGGTGCTGGTGGACCGAACGCCACAGGTATCACAAAATAAGAATGATTTTTCACATTTTACCTTTATTATACATAGGATCGTCACTCGTCAAGGCGGGTTGAGAACTTCCGATGTTTTCCTTCGCCATAACCTCCGTGATAAATTTGAATTGTCCATATAGAGAGTTTTCAGCCATATATGTAATTAGTAATTACCACAATTTGACACTTACATAGAAAAAGCAATAAATACCTAATGCATCATCATCATGGCGACAATTGGCTACCTACGATGATTTCTGAAAACTGTGGACCGTCCATCAACCAGCATATTTATTTACTGAGTGTCGTTTAAACCAGACTTAATATTATAAATGTGAAAGTGTGTTTGTTTGTTTGCTTGTCCTTCCTTCACGTCGTAACTAATGGACCGATATGTATGCAATTTGGTACCTATGGAGATAGTTTGAGACCCTGGGAATAACAAAGGATACTTTTTATCCCTGTATTTTCACAGGAACGGGTTTTTTACGGGTCATACCAGTTATTTCAATACTTCTGTAGCCATATCATCGGGTGCGCATATTATAAGTCTACGCGGGACAAAGTCGCGGGCAACGCGGCTAGTATCAATCAAATAAATACTGCACTCTGTGGACTTTATAAATTTACGTCAAATTCGACAAATCGTTGCCATGCAAACCATCAACGCCTAATTGTGACATGCATGAGTGCGACAAAAGTTACAGGGTAATGTGCGACAATGATAAAGCTCTACGAAATCAGCCGACTCTTTCCCCAAAGGTCGACCGGGAACTGTAGAGATCTTCTACTATCTAAAGTCCCGCGCCTTCACATTTCAAAACGCTTCAATGTATTTAAAAAACACCACCAACACTCTCAACGCATGTGTGCGTGCTGAGACAGCCATCGACTATGCGTTGGGAGTGTTGGTGGTGCTTTTTAAATAATGAAAAAAAAACTGAAGCGTTTTGAAATGTGAAGGCGCGGGACTTTAGATAGTAGAAGATTTCTACAATTAGCGCAGTAGGTACTTATCGATCATCTTAAAAGTGCATGTAGGTACTATGATTTTTTTGGTATTTTGTTGGTCCCTTGAGAATAAATTTCATTACACCCAAATTTGCAACTTCGAGAAATTTGTGCTACCGGTGAAGGGTTTGGGGGGGCTTATGTCCAGCAGTGGACGTCTTTTGGCTGAAACGATGATATATTAATAAAATCTAAAGTATAATACCTTTTTATTTGAAACTTGGCCTGTTTGATAAGCACTCTGTTGTCATTATATCCTAAAAATTTGGACTTTCTTTGGAGTTTGGAGCAGTATCCTTGTTCACTTATTGCTCTTATTCTCAGAAAATATGCATATTATGACAACGCCATATAAACTTTTAAATATTAAAACGTAAATATAGAATATTAAAATAAATTATTAATTTGTATAGTGGCACTTTTCGACCCATTTCTATTCCCATAAATTCAAGTAAGTATGCCTATCATATTTAACGAGGTTTTGGAGATCGCCTCAACTGACAGTAAATTAGTATTTACTGGCTGAATTGTCGCTGTAACCTATAAATCTGATATTGCCTTAAAAGTACAACGTTGATCCGACGGGAACGTCTCATTTATAGTCCATTAAACGAGCATTCCAGCCCTTTAAAACTGTTTGATTTGCGAAGCTTTCCATCGGGGTCGGTTTAAAAGCGCCCGATCACGCGACGCGCAGCTGAAGAACTTTTTATTACTTTTATCGTCTGAAATAAGTACTTAATTCAATTTAGTAAAAACGTGGGAATGTTTGGAGGCGGGGTGACCGGCGTGTGCGCGAGCGCGTGGCTCTAAGGCGGCGTGTAGAATGCGCGGCGCGCGCGCCGTGGACCTCGCCGAAAAGAAAGGACCGTATACTTGTTAAATAATGACGATAGTTGCACGTTACTGAGTGAAATGCTCGGAGGGATGGAGTGTTCTGGCGAGATGAGCACCTTGGTATTTAAGAGCGGGTCGGCATGCCGAATGTCATCAGTTAACACGAGATCACCGTAACGGGAACATCTCGTCTGCTCTCGCCCGGGTCACCCGCACAGTTTCAGGCTTCATCTCGGCGGAGCCGTCTCCTCACGCACAATATGCGCGCTTTTGTGGTGAGTACACCGGGATCTCATTGAAATTAATAAAATATCGATCACTCTCATTAATTTATATCACGTGCAATTTTCTCATCCATATTAACAATTTATATTTTCATAAAAATATTTCAGCCCTCTAGGATTGAAGTGATCTCTGTTTAGTGATATCAAATAGTTAATAAAACATTTAGTGCGCAAAATCACAGGCCTGAAAATATGTTCCATATACAGACCTACTTTCATATAACAAATAAAAATAACGTTTTTAGGAATACATTTTTCACAAAAACGGTCTAACAAACTTGTCGTCTTGGACAGCAATTCCTTAAGAAATGACGAGTCGTAAGTTGGGTTTGAGTACAAGTCTGTATCGCGCTTTTCCGGTGCGGAGCTCCCTCGATCGTCATCGACGGCTCCGCAGCCCGCGCAGCCTACGGAATAAAGTCTTTGTACCAATTTCCACGCTGCACCGTTCGGATGCACGCAAATTAAAGCATTCCGTCTCATTAATACACACATATCAAACATTATCATGAGGACCATCCTGTAACTGTTTTATTTTATGGTATATTTGATTATATCACTGATTGCTTAATACTTAGGCCAAGAAATAAATTTGGCAAACTCTCCATGTAATTTTAACATGCCTTTGCGAATTCATGCACTGCTGTTTTATTGTTTCATACATTTTTACTTGTTCCATTAAGTTTAATCATTTGTACATCGTTATCGCCTTTAAATGAACCCAAACATCACAGTTATGTCAACAGGTGCGTTTCGTTATTGTTTTTAAGTTAAATATATCCATATTAAAACGAAACATATCGTAAATTAAAAGCCTCTGCACAGTCTAACCGGGGCTTGTTCGAGAGATATTAATAGAAGGGTAATTACAACCTGAGTGTTGCGTCAGTACGCTGCGCCGGCCACCGTCTGCCGTTCCACTTGCTCCCGATCGCCTCGACTTAAATCGGGTACAATGTCAACAATAAATTTAATATTTTACCAGATTAAATGTGAGTCGTGACCTAGATAAAGCAAGTTACCAAATTCGCGACAGTACTGACTGGTTAAACATGCAAATCACTTAACAAATGCATTTATTTTATTGTTACAGGTACTCGCCTGCTTGGCGCTGGCCTACGGTCGCCCCGAGCCCCCGGTTGGCTACAGCTACTCCGCTCCAGCTCCCAAATACTCTGCGCCATCAGGCAGCTATGGGGCTCCGGCTCTAGGAGGCCACTCGGGTGGAGGAATCTCACTGGGAGGACATTCCAGTGGACTGTCGTTTGGTGGAGGCCATTCGTCTGGAGGAATCTCGCTCGGAGGCGGCAGCTCCGGCGGTTCCTTTGGTGGCAGCTCTTTCGGCGGTGACTCTGGCTTCGGCGGCGGCTATGCCGGTGGCTACTCTGGCGCACCCCTAGTACAGAAGCATATCTACGTGCACGTTCCCCCACCGGAACCCGTCGAACACCGCGCTCCTAGAATACCCCTGGTGGCTCCTCCCCAAAAACACTACAAGATCATCTTCATCAAGGCCCCCACTCCTCCTACCCCGATCGCGCCCATTATCCCTGTCCAGCCTCAAAATGAAGAGAAGACTCTTGTCTACGTGTTGGTCAAGAAACCCGAAGATCAACCTGATATCGTCATCCCCAGCCCGGCTCCAACTCAGCCTTCCAAACCAGAAGTTTACTTCATCAAGTACCAAACCCAAAAAGAGTCTGGCAGCGCTATCGGCGGTGGTGCGATCGGCGGTGGATCTCTCGGCGGTGGATCTCTCGGCGGTGGATCTCTCGGCGGTGGATCTCTTGGCGGTGGATCTCTCGGCGGCGGATCTCTCGGCGGCGGTATCGGCGGCGGTGACCTTGGAGCCATCGCGCTCGGCGGAGACGGCAGCGGCCACGGCGGCGCTGAGATCAGCAGCGACTTTGGGGCGAGCGGCGGCGACGACAGCGGCTCTGACGGCGGTCATGGCGGTGCTACTAGCTCTCAATACGGCCCCCCCGGACACGTGGCTGGTCCTCTTCATTAAACGTAGTGAATTGTAAACTCCGGTGATAGGATTGTCAACATGTTATTTATTAACAGCCATTGAGATATTTCAGCCAGTCGTTATCCTAAATATCCGATGTACTTACTTATGGCGGGTGCCTAATACCGCGAGTTCGCCGTCGAACGTCTTGTACATAGTCACCCCCTGTTCGACGGCGGGATCTACCACGCAACTAGACAATATATATGCATTGTCTCATCATCCTCATCGTTTACTTGTTATTTGTGCACAGACAGTGTTACTGTTACGTTATGTATGATAATTATAGCTTTTTTTATATAATAATATAAAAATGTGATGCAGATCTCGTTTGTTTTTAGTACCTAATGAGGAGCGGAGGTTTGAGCAGCAATTACATCATTGCCGAAAGTAGTCGTGAAAGGTTGCCCTGACGAGCGAGAATAGGGCAGCGGCGGACGCGCTCGTTCCTTTCTCACTCGCGACCGGTATGATTAGTTCGGAGATTACTTAAATCGATACAGTGCACAATCACAGTGGTTAAGTTTATATGGAGTTGCGCAACGACGTGTACCGAAGCGGAGAAGCTCTGAAAGGCGGCGCGGGCGCCGGCGGCCGCGCTCTCGTTAATGGCCCCCTTAATGGATCATACGTGTAATTACACTTTCATTACAATTTAGTGGCCGTGGCGGTTGCATAATCCGTCTGCATCTTCAGTACATTAAAAAAAAATGCTTTGGGATTCCACTTTGAGTTTGGTTTACCGAAAGATTTCATCATAGATCGGGATGCTTATAAACTGGTTAAGTATAAGTGTAAAATTGAAAATATATTTACTCGATCTACAGCTCATTGCCTGTTTGACGGCTTCAGTAGACGAGTGAACGGTTTCATCAATCACTCACACATGCAGCTTCACTGGCAACAGGTTGAAGATCTCACACGAGATATTTTGTGGAATAAAAACTTAACTGTCTCTGTTTGACTAAGAATAGTATGGCGTGGTTAAAATATATAATTAGTACTAATTTATTCTTGGAGAAGTAATATAAGCTTATCATACCTACATAACAAGCCAGGGTAATATCAGATAGTAGTAGTAGTAGTACTACAAAGGATACGGATAACAAAGAAATAAGCCGACTAACCCCATCCCCATTTCTGCAAGGAACGTTCGACATTGGCATGATGCCTAAAAAAGTTACGTTTTGGCATGTTATTGGGTGTGGTTGGCCGACCAACTCGCTCGATACGCGTAATCTGGGACGTCTGTTTACGCCGAAAGCTTAATTCAAGACACGCGCCGACAAAAAGGTAGGTAAGGGAAAGATTTCAAGTGGTTCCAGTAGATCTTTGTTTGGTTTACTATACTATAATCTTTCTGCACTTACATAATACCTGGACGTGAAAGTCTCTGTGAATGGGTAAATGGTTGTCCTCGTACAAAGTAGGTAGTACGTTTCGTTCCGTTACGAACTTTTATTTCTATGTATATTTTTATCGAATCGTCATCTTAATTCTAGGTAATAATAACCGGTGCCTAATGTTATTAACCGCCAAGACCGAGCGGAAAATCCAAGTTTGCAAAATAGATAAATTTAATGGTAAAATTTCGTGCTTTGCGATCAATCGCAACCTCGTGCAGTTTATTTTAATATTATCTTTTGCGTTTATTCGCTATTTATAATGACTAAATTAATTATTTCCATCAGGTAGGATCGATTGCGAGGTACAGATTGCACCATTGTATACATTACCTACTTGATTTACTAATCAAGTAAGTAATGTACATCCAAGATAAGATGACGAAAATGCACTCACCTAAACGGACCATCTCCGACATCTATAGTTTAATTGACATATTCAAGTAGGGTTAATACCTAATGTAAAACGATGACGCTGCGGTGGAACAAAGCCTATAATGTGAACTAAAAATCGGTACACGTGCTACGTATACGGTATTTCGGACAGTTTTTTTGCGACTCTTTGTTATCTGGTCCTATCATGTTTAGCAAACAAAAGCAGTTATAAAACCCAACGTTAAGTGCAAGTTCTTCATTTTATTTCACACAAACTATACATCCTAAATAGTTTATATATTTTTTCTAGTAGTAGGTAGTATAGCCATAAATGATTGTTGTTTAAGATGGCTGAAAAAGTTAACGGTATAATAGGTAATTACTCGTATTTAAGTTAAAAGGAACTACTTATTGCAGCTAAATAGGCTTTCCAAGTAATAGTAGAAGAACTTAAAAGCTGTTCTGGTAGACGTAAAATTCAGTACTACATACTCCGTCGGAGGTAATTGGAAAAACATTCTGCTTGTTCGATGACTTCTAAAATATTGCGAAGTTCTGAAAGATGCATATTTAAATAGGTGCCATTGAAAAATCATTGCGATGGGTACGGTACCGAACCCTACATTGTGCTTGGCCCCACACGCACTAGGTCAATTTTTTCAACGTGAACTCGTGTTTTTTCGTTAGCAACATTCGTTCCCAAATCGTAAAATTAACAGAAGCAGTAGATATGCAGTAATTTCAGACTTTAGAGTCTCATTGCGATTTGGTGTACCTACATTGAGGCAACCAAGTATTTTTATCACTTTATATGTTTTTTTAAATAGATTGCTAACGTGCAAATCTCAGGTGCTAGAATGTGTCTCTGTCAATTTAAACTACATGGATATACCATGGGTATACATATATATTTGTAGAATTATGTGGAGTACCTACCTATAAAAAGCTATTCGTAGCGACGATATAAAATGTCAATAAAGGCAAATCCAGAGCTCATAAAACTCAAATTCTACATGTTACGGCACGACTTATGCCTTTTTGGCTGTCGCAAAAATATCTTTTTGTGCTCCATTCTCGATGCTCCACCAAAGGGCTTTGTTCTGGAGGCCTCTTCACCTGGCCCCTATTGTTTGAGCGGTGTCATGCAGCAGAGCTTTGGAATTAATAATTAGTCAGGAGCCAGCGCGGGCCGTGTCGAGCGTTCCAGTCACGTTTCTCTCGACGACTGATGTGTTTATGTCCACGAGATCAGAATTACCTAAATGACTTTTTAGTTTTCTTCATTCTGTGTTACGATCGTAAAACCAGGTCAAATTAACAGTCACTCGTTTATTGCAGTTGTGCTTACAAAATACGACTGCAAAAGGTAGCGGAGAATTATGTACATAGCCAATTGTTCATTCGTTAGTGGCAGTGCAATAGTTACAAATTTATGAAATTGTTGTTAATGGAATTAGACATTGTGAATATCGTTAGACTCTTTAATTACATATGGAGTTATCAATGAATAAAAGTAATGCGTATAGTATTATTTAAAGTATTTCGACAGAAATCGAATGATAGAAAAAGCTATATTACTTACTTATACTTATGCTACATACTCAATACGTTCACTGTAAAACAATGATCTAAGTACGAAGATAAAACTCTAGACTGAGTGCCGCAAGTTAAAGTTCCGGACTTATGCCGAAAGAAAACTTCCTTACCCACATTTGGGCACTAAGCATTACGTGTTTTATTAAAATAAGTATATATGTTAATTAATTTTGTATTTCACACTTCGCTATTAATATGCAAAAGCTTGGCCACATTGAATTAATTGAAAAATATTTGTTTTTATTTTTCTTAACCTCGATTATAGTTTAAATGATTTTGTCAGGCTATTAGGTCAAGGTCAACCTACCTAGGACAAACATTGATGATATCCTTTAATGTGAGGTCACGCACCGGATTCATGCTCGCAGGAGATTTGTAATAATTTTATATTTCATTTATTTATTTCTACATGTACTTATGTTTATGTATACATAGAAGTCAAATGAATCTGTACTTAGTCTGCTTTTCAGTAGGTACCAGATAGTGGTACCTACTGAAAAGCAAACAACACAATAGGTAGGTGCGCATTATTCAAGTTGGTTTAAAATAGATCCACGATATTTACATACCTATATGTATGCGATAGAATATAGAACATAGATTAATTTTTGAGTAGTTATATGTTTTCACTCACCATAATAAATATCCCTAACATTAATCTACTATTTATGCAATATCGGTACACTACTCGTAAGCACATCTCAAATCAGAGTGATTAGGCAAACAAAACACATGTGATTATTGGTAATGAACTCAGCCGAAGCAAACAACATTTGCGTTAATCAAGCAAACGAGATGAGACAGGATCAGATACCTATGTTTCAATTTTAAATTTAAGTTTAATTGTCAGTTTGTATTTTGTACCTAGCTTCACACCGCGACTTCATCGGCTTAGAATATGGTTATGGCGTTCCCACGGGAACTATGAGATTTTCCGGGATAAAAAGTAGCGTATGTCTTTACCTGGGGCTACACTAGAACTATACTAAATATAAAATTAGAAAATCGCATTAATAATAATAAAATACTCCTTCTCGAATAAGAGAAGTGAGAAAAATATCTTAAACTATTTTCAAGATCTTACCAAACAAAGCTAAATCGAATGACATTATGTTCGCTGAATTAGCATATTCACCCACTTGGCTCGGAAAATGAATGGTCGCACGCTGCCTCGCAACTTAAGCGAGTCGGTTAGGAGTTACGCGATGGTTTTCTTCTAATTCTAGGCATATGCGTACAATTGAGCATGTTAATAGGAGGCGATGAGCTCGTATGTGCAACGGCACGTGAACACACTGCCAAACGTCCTGTCGGCGTAAGAGGGAAAGTGTGCGATGAATGGCGTATGATATGACAGCGATCCGATACACAAATCGCAGCATATAAAGTATTGGCTTAGCAGATCCACCTTCCGTGAAATGGTACGTTCAGAAAAAAACATACATACGTCATCAGATTCAACAACGTGAACGAAACTTTTATTTTTATTACGATGAATATCTAGGGTAGACGTTCGTTTTCGGCTTACGACGAGTACAACAGGGGGCGGCCTCCTCGACCGATAATTGAGTTCAGAGAGACAGAATCATATAATAAATTCGAGGAATACCAATTGTGGAAACGATTAAACAAGGCATCGTTTGGATTGAATAGGTAGAAAAAAATCAACACAAGTGGTTTGGTGTCTAATATCTGGTGTTTAATATCACTTTTCAGAATATCTCGAATTAAAACTATTTTTAAATGCCATCAAAGATGTAATGTAATAGATGTCCATATTATAATATCCGAAAACGACTAGCCACACTGAGCGAAAAACCAACAAAATATCATTAATTTTTACTAAAATATGACTTAATCCGAGGACAAGTAATGTATTGTGATAACTACAAACGGATTTTTGTAAATGTTTTTAGTAGATATTACATTTATCTGTTTTGTAATTTCAAGAGTGCTTCAGTAATATCAGGAGAGATGGTGTCATAGAAAATACTAAAGACCTTTGTATTTTCAAGAATGCTTCAGTTATATCGGGAGAGATGCCATCATAGTAAATACTAAATGTTTTGTAATTTCAAGAATGCTTCAGTTATATCGGGAGAGATGCCATCATAGTAAATACTAAATGTTTTGTAATTTCAAGAATGCTTCAGTTATATCAGGAGAGGTGCCGTCATAGTAAATACTAAATGTTTTGTAATACCAAGAATGCTTCAGTAATATATGGACCTTCGTTTAGTAATTATTACTATATTTTTACCAGATGTTACTGAGCTTGTATTTGATTTTAGTGATCTATTTGTTAATTATTAGTACTGGCTTTGGTAATAATAAGAATTGGGTATGGGTGAAAAATTACAATATGCTTGTTTTTTTTTTTTATGGATAGGAATAACCTTCCGTACCACAAGAAAAAATCTCGGAATTTTCCGTAAAATTGTTTTTGTGTTATGACTATTAAAATAAAAGCATTTCCTTAGTCCCAAGTTTGCACAGTGTTGGAACTTTATTTAAAAAAAAAAACAAGTTGTGATGTGCAAACTTAGACCAAGAAAATACCTTTATTTCAATCGTCATAACACAATTTTTTTTTTTACGCGAAATTGACGGCACGGAAAATTCTGAGATTTTTTCTTTTGAAGCGGGAAGGTTATTCCTTTCCATAAAAAAAAATCAAGCACATTGTCATTTTTCACCCATACCCAATTCTTGTTATTACCAAAGCCAATACTAATAATTAACAAATAGATCACTACTAGATATTTTTGCACAATCTTCGGTCAACGTGTCGTCGCTAGCGTCGTCGGACTTAAAATGGCGGCATGGCTTGGTGTAAGTAGCACGCAACACACTAGAGAAAACGAAACGGTTGTTGAAAATAATAATAAATCTACTTGGGATTACAAATTACAGCTATACTAGCTAGTTTAGTAGATTCAATTAAAACCATTGTAAATACAATGATATTCTTTCTAACTGATATTATTAAAGTTTGTAATGTCAACATGTCTCAAAATCGTTTTGTTATTCCTACAGAAGTAATGTAATCTCAAGGATGCTGGTTATTAATCATAACTAAAGTTTGTAATGTTGCCATTTACTAAACTCAGTGTTTGAATATACGAATGACTTTTCCAAAAAACGCTAAATATGTTTTGCAAAATTCAATAGACTTTAATAATGTTTATTATAGTTTGCAATAAATATTGAACTGTGTAATATATTACATTTACTAAAATTGATTTTTAGGGATTACATTTACAAATACTAGGTTGTTCATACAAAATAATAACAGTTGCAAATACCATAAAACTTTTGTAACTAGAATCAAAAGTTTGTTTTTTCACCAGATACAAAACAGTATTATAATTCCTGGTGATGTTTTTTTTCTCAGTGCACTATATTGTACTTTAAACGCGCTAACCAGGTATTGTATACCAGGCTCTAACGATTTGGAAGATGTAAATAGGGTTTCAAAGAGGGAAAACTCACTGTCAGCTATATTTTCACCCGAGAAAAGCTTGGTAGCCCGGTGCTTGCTATTATAAAACGAAAAAAATGCCATTTGTCAGTGCTAATTCGAGTCTTATAAGAAATTTGATACAAGGAAACACACACGAAGAAGTAACTCCTAACAGAGTGCTGGAACTTTTTTAAATAATGGTTGGAAATTGCTTTGCAAATAATGTTGTTCTCGTTTAATATACTATGTACAACATGGAAAGTTATTACCTTGTACCGAATGCCATATCAGATTAACGCGTTCAGGATATAGACCAAGTATTACGAGATCTATATTACATCCCGTGTTAAATATGTAGTAATTTTCGTCAATTTAATTGGAAATACTTAATCGAATATTACAAGCGTCAGATTGAATAGCAATAGAGATTTTATAGCCTTTTTAAAATCACGTTTAGTAACCGTACGAAGGTCAACGAGCGCCGGGCTGGTTAACTAGCTTAATGACCTATGGCCCTACTAATTATAAAGGTATCTTTTCATAATGATTCTATGAACGGTAATTAGCGGCCATTGTGGGGATTATGAAAGATTTTGAAGGTAAGGTCGTCAGCACAGCAGACTATTACGCGCACCTGGTTGCCCTCGCCCCCGCCTCTATCAGATTATTCCAGCTTTATACTTACCGCACGAGCATAAGGCAAGGTAGGTTGCATTTTACGTAGCTTGTACAGAAACATGTTTCGGATTTCGGTTCTTCGGATTATGTCCAACAGTGGACGTCTTTTGTCTGAAATGACGATGATGATGATGAACCGCATATCGCTTTGATGCTCATTCAAAATTATCATGTGAATAAACTAGTTTAACTAACATGACATCTTCTTAATTATTCTTATTTTTTTATTTACCTACCTATAGTGCAACGCTGGTTTGCTACAAAAAACCTTAAGAAAAAAATTATACGTTACCGCATGGCAGCACTAACAATTACCAATGCTCCATAACAGAAAGTAACCTGCACAAATGCCACGTTATGTAAAATATGTTTTAATACACTCTTATTTTTATCCTATATTTACGCTGGAAGTACGATCATGGAAAATAGCTAAGTACTAATACACTTTTATGTGGATAATTATATGTAAAGGTGTCGTCTTTCTGATTTAGCTCCCTTCATTTTCCTCACTCACGCGATTTACTGAACACATATTGAATAAGCATTCAATTCAAAAAACATTTTGTATGAAACTGATGGAGTTCTGGTTTATACACGTAACTTTTTATTATGAAATATATTTGGGCGCCCGTCTCACAGGCGCGCTCTTAGGATCGGCAAGGCATCGTAAAGTTTGTTTTACCCACGGAGATTCATTCGAATTGGATACGACCCCCTACTACGTTTTTTATGAATATCGTATATTATGTATATCATTATGGCGCTATAGAGCGCTACAGATGTAGTGAATCGATATTTTCCATTGGGAAATCTCGGGAATCTGACACCTAACTATTAATCAATACCCGAACTTTTTTTTAATAATATGAAACTACTTATTATGTCATTGTCATAATGCGTCCTTCAATGATATCTCTACATTGGAATAATATTATTTATTAGTATAAAGTTTCGTAGTAAAGGATATAAATACATGCCAATCATTAAATTCGGTAATTGATTGACAGTTTAGGTCTTGTAAGATGCCCAAGAATTCCCGCTGGAAAATATTAATTTACTACATCTGTACTGTACGTATACCTAATAGTACCATACGATTTGACGGCCGGATTGGTCCAGTTGGTAGTGACCCTGCCTTCTGTTCCGATGGTCGCGGGTTCGAGTCCCGCTCGGGGCAAACTTCGTGTGATGAACACTAATGTTTGTACTCGAGTCATGGATGTTAGTATTTATTTATATATGTATGTATTTCTCTATATAAGTATTTATATCGTTGTCTAGCACCCATAGTACAAGCTTTGCTTAGTTTGGAGCTAGGTCAATATGTGTGAAATCATCATCATCATCATCATTTCAGCCGAAAGACGTCCACTGCTGGACATAGGCCTCCCCCAAGGCTCGCCACTCAGACCGGTCCTGTGCTACTTGCTTCCACCGGTTTCCCGCGACCTTCACCATCTTGTTGGAGGCCTACCGACAGCTCGTCTCCCGGTTCGCGGGCGCCACTCGAGAACTTTCCGGTCCCATCGGCCATCAGTCCTGCGAGCAATGTGCCCCGCCCACTGCCACTTAAGGCTCGCAATTCTTCGGGCTATGTCGGTGACCCTAGTTCTACTGCGGATATCCTCATTTCTGATTCTATCACGCAGAGAAACCCCGAGCATAGCCCTCTCCATTGCCCTCTGAGTGACTTTGAGCCTTCTTATGAGGCCCATCGTAAGCGCCCACGTCTCGGAACCATAAGTCATCACTGGCAACACACACTGGTCGAAGACTTTCGACTTGAGACACTGCGGTAATGTGTGAAATGTCCCAAGATATTTATTTATTAATTATTATTATACCCCGCAAGACTAAAATACGTAGGTATTTTGCTATGATCATTTTAATTGAAGAATTTAAAGCATTTTTAAGGTTTTCAAATAAGCACGTGTAGCTTGGAGGAAACATGTTACAGGTGAAGTTATTTCAAGTTGTAATCGAGCTAGATAGAAGGAAATCTCGGCCATTCAGCGCGGCAGACTGAGCGGCGTCAGTCGTTCCATGGAAATGGAATGGCGATATTAGTGTG
The DNA here is from genome assembly GCA_963971205.1 of Aethes cnicana. Lineage (NCBI taxonomy): Eukaryota > Metazoa > Arthropoda > Insecta > Lepidoptera > Tortricidae > Aethes > Aethes cnicana. The sequence continues at coordinate 9,528,651 of OZ020272.1, forward strand.
CCAGGTCCAGACCAAGAAACACTTTGAACTTGGCAATTAGTATCGTATGGTTAAGAACAAGTTACCGAAATAATTTGAGCAGGAAAATAATGAACTATTTATTTACTCGTTAGGTAGTTGAAAATCTTATAGATAAGACAGTATAGCTTTATAGTTAAACTAAAGAAGTATTAAAAGTACTTAAAAATAACTAAAATACTGAAAAATACATTAAATACATAATAAAAATTAAACAAAATCTTAAAATGTTACTTTACATTTGGAAAGTTATTCGATTCTCATGTTAAAATTACTTAGCTCTGATTTTGATTTTCCTTCAAGTATATAAGTGACATCGTGAGGACACCTACACGCATCTGCGAAGTAATTCAGAGACGTGTGTGAAGTCCCCAATCCGCACTGGGCTCGCGTGGGGACTATAGCCCAACCCTCTTGTGATGAAAGGAGAGGAGGCCTGTGCCCAGCAGTGGGACGCAAATAGGCTGAAGTAGTATATAAGTGAAAGCTACGAAATATTTAATTGAAATGGATAGTTGGTCAGAGACACTCCAAATTCAGTAAATCTGATGAATAATCAAAGGATTATCAGGCAACTACGGAATCGATATGGCGTGACACGCGTGGACGACGGCTTTGTTGTCGAAACTGTGATAATGGCACGGCCGCCGACGGCTCTAATGAAAATAGCAAGCCGCTGAAACACTAGTCAGCCCAATTCCAGCCTTTTATCGCATCGCATGTAATACAGAAATGTGGGGCATTAGTATTTTTGGTCATGGATAACACAACTACCTTCATCGCATGGAATATACCTTGCCTACCTATTACCATTTAGAGAAGTTATGTGAAATGTACTTGTACTTATTACATTTTAAGTATCAGTGCCATTATATTTTAATTTAAGTTGGAAAATGTATTTCTGAGAAGTATGAAATGAGGCAAACTTTCAGTGCACCGGAAGGTTTGTTTCAAACTCTTATGCCGTGGCTGTCGCTCGACTTTCTTCGGAATGGAGACTTCTTGGGAATGAAATAGAGCTTCCATTAACATCCACCGTGCTTCTTCAACATTTAATATTATAGAAAACATGTCTAGAGAGCGCTTCAGGCTTCTATAGATTCTAAACTGTCCACTTACAATAATTTCGACTAATTCGGGCGTTCTGTGCGTAGCGCTTTCTCTTTCACTCATTGCACGAGTGACGGCTGAGCTGGGTATTATGTAGTATTTAAGTCAAACGATATTTTTTTATTATTTACACACCAATCTAAAAAAAACACTCCATGTATTTAAGTATTATCGAAAATAATGCTGAACTATGAAACTCTACAATAAAGACAGTTTTGACGAAACAAGGTGTGGGTCTCATTTTTGTAGTATACCTACATACTTGATCCATCTAAGTAATATTATAAATGTGGAAGTAACTCTGTCTGTTACCTCTTCATGCTTCAACCTCTGAACCGATTTTGATGAAATTTGGCGTGGAGATAGTTCGAGTTCCGGGAAGGGACGTGGGGTCATAGTTCCTGCGGGATCGCTGAACCGAATTCCATGCGGCGAAGTCGCGGGCAGATAGCAGTCTACCTATATTTTCATTACTTGATTCAATAAATACTGCAATAAAGGCAATAAATGTTAGTTTGTTTTCCATTTGTTTCATCACGATTTGAAGAAAGCCATAACATGTAGGCAATATCCTTGACGCCGTGTGTGCTTTGTTCAAGTGTCTGGAATAACCTCAGATTGGAAGTGTCCTAAGTGTAATAGTCGCGTGTTTACAACCCAACGCCCTTCAAACTGTTCGTAAACAGCCAAGCCAACCGTTTGGACGCTCAATGTCACAACCTCTTATCGTGGTTTACCAACAGATTTCATTAATAAATGATTACTTATGTGTTTTGACTTTGACAGCTTTATTTAAGGTCTCCTGACTCAGTTCTTAAAACTGTGATTTTTATGGGTTTTAAATTCACCAGAAATAGAGTTTCTTTTCTATTTTCAACGACTGAATCACTATTTACTTAGAAACTCCTGCGGGCTCTATACTCGAAGCATTACATAGGGCACGGGAAATTCCCTATTCCTGCCATCAAATCGTCACGACGCTCAAATGGAACTTTAAAGATCTAGCTGCTTATAGTTCGGTTACATAAGTGATTAAATTAAGCTAGGTTTATTTTAGAAATTAACGTAATTAGGCTTGAAGAATGTTCGTTTAAAATTAACGCATACAAAAAACAGGGTGTATATTGCATAAAAGATTAATTTGAAATAGTTTTACACTTGATAAACATTGTAAACTTAAAAAAGTGCAGTGACATACACGCATCAGCTTTCAGCTGTTAGTGTATTAATACATAATAATAATAATAATTTGGGAGGGGCACCTGGAGTAATATATTACTTAGCTCGGTAACTATGTCCATAAAATATATCGATTTCTCGCCCCCGTAAGTACATCCCTAAATTCCAAATTTCGTCCAAATCGTTGGAACTATTTCTGAGGTAGCTTGTATAAAAAAAGATAGAAATATATAAGATTAGCGCGTTTAAAGTACTTATAAGATAAGATAATATTTTTAGGCTAAAAAAGAAATTGATATTTTTGTTGATCAATGAGGAAAATGTCGTCGCGTGCCAAAGAGATATCAATTACGCAGCTGGTCGTGTCGTATACTTTGAATAATGATAAAAATCTCTGTAAGCTATAAATTTATTTGACACTTCATAAGTAATTAAAATTTAATATTGTTCTGAAATAAAATTGATTAAAATCATATTGGTTTTAACAAAATTCTTTAGAGCGACACTTTTTTTGATAACGTTGGGCTTTTCATGACGCAAAGGTTCCAAAATCGTCCTGCAAAATTACATCTTTTGTTTACTTGCGGTTTATTTATTATACTGCCGTAAAATGTACTTAGTCACGGAACTTTTCAACGCGTTAATCAATATTGTTGTTTTGCTGATACGCGTCACAAGGCGAGGGCGTTTTGGAATGAAATAGTTACACTTGATGGCACCAGTTGAAATGATCAATTTAGTATCTAAGGAAATACCTTTAATATCTTGCAAAAAAGTACAGAAAAAAGTGTAATAATTAATGTTTAATCGCAATGGAATTATGGACTTTGGATTAACATTAAATAAGAAATGCATTACAGTTTATATAATGTCATGATACAATAATATACCCCGCCAGGTATGCTACTCTGGTAATTTATAGTAGTGTGGGTGACACCGAAACTTCATTCACTGCCGTGTGTTGCCGGTGATTTATTAAAATAATCCCTGACCCCTATTATCCTGTGTGTTTCATAAAATTATCAAGTACATTGATTCATTTTTAACTTGTCCTATTTTGTGTGTTTAAACAAGTAAATAACAATTGTAATGCGCAAATAATTTATTTAGCATTATAACGGCAGAAAGTATTTCCTTCATTTGACGTGCCGGTGGCACAACCCGTAGTAGCAGACCTTGTTTTCTTAGATTATGGATAATGTCAGGCAGCGATACCGAGATGCAGATGCTTTTGCGAACAATTGAACCAACAATTAGCTAACGAGTTCAAAAAGTCTCAGCAAATAGGAACTTTGTCGGAAAGATTTCTACTTAGTATTGAAATAGATATGAAAGATTGTACAGCAGAGTTTATTACCATGTGTATATTGATTACATTATTAAATGTTTGGATATTATCATAACGGAGTACGGTGCCTAATCTAAAATCGACGCCATGGTTTCTAGAAACAGATTTCGCTATCTCTAGTAGTTTCCAACTTCTCCATATTGATCATTCTGTATATTGGAGAACTCTACTGTACTGGTGTAGGTACTATATAATGGCTAAGATATTGTAATTTACGATGGACTTCTGCCTGCGGACAAAGGCCGAGGCCTGCGTGTCGGGAATGAAACTCGACTCCAGGGCAGGCTCGGCACGCCATCCACCCTACTAAAAAGGCCGAATCAGTTACACCATAATTCTGATTTATAATTCAAATTTCAAAAACGGGTTGCCATTGAATTTACACATCATTTCAATAGGTTATTTACTTACATCAAAAATTACCTGTTGCTTGTGCGCTCAAATTACATTTTTAACGTCGACGACCGAAGTCTACGAAGCGAGGGACCACAGAAACAAAATCATCATTCATCATCATCATCATTTCAGCCGATAGACGTCCACTGCTGGACATAGGCCTCCCCCAAGGCGCGCCACTCAGATCGGAAACAAAATATAGCGACGCGAGAATATCGCCGCCCCGTCTGTGTCCTTGGGTTTAATAGAGTTAGTGTGAGAGAAAGGAATTTGCCATCACATGACAATAACTAGGACTTTTTCATAGTTGGCCTTAAAAGGACCTCCGTGGAGAAAGGCCTTCCATGGTACACCCACCTTATATGCTTTGTAAGGTTATACAATAACGAAATTTTGTAGGTTTAGTTTATAATTTTAGTACCTATACTTTATGACATTTTACAAAAAAGTGTACTTAATAACAAAAAATATTTAAAAAATTGTAGGTAAAGAATGATCTGAATTTAAAACCTCCATTTAGATTTTTAGAAGTCCGTTAAAACCCGGGGTTAAAAAGAGCTTAGTGACCCTATTTTCGTAAGTACGTTATACTATGTCAAAACCCTGGACTACTTACTGGCACGGCAGTGTGTTCAGAAGCTGTGATATCTTCAGTGCTAGCCAGATACAGGTTTACACAACTTAGAAAGCGCGTGGATTAAGCAATACCTAATAGACTCTGCGTGAACAGCTTAAGTGCTTCGCCGCGCGCCTTCTAAGTTGTGTCGTGCTATACTGGCGGAAGCGACAATCATGGACACCCTTCCTGTTTCCGCCTCAGTGACAGACAACCGATACCTACCGATGATTACCGGTGACAACCCACAATATCCTGTTGTTGCCTTAAATCGAAATTGAAACGCTTCAGATCTATTCTATCAAATGAAAATAATATCATGAAAACAGTTTTTGTTCACTTAAATTCCGGATGTGCCTCGTGTACCATATCATACCTATTAATATAATATATAAAGGAAAAATACGCAAAGTCTTCTGGATTAAAAGAAATCTTTCGCCATTACAAATCTTAATTATTTCTGTATGACCCGTGATTGTAGCCTAAGCGGGTTATATAATAACGCCGGAGATGTAGTATAGTAACGTATAAACGGTCACAAAATAGGAGAACTTCACAAGAGCATGTGACATTAATGTTTTATAACAAAGCGGCGCTGCTGGTTTTATTGGGCATCAACCTGTGGCTCCGGCGTCCACGGAACCCGCGGTATTTCCCAGCGTTTATTGCCCCCGTGGAACCATGTCCGACAAAGTAATGCACATGCGATCATTGCTAACAGAAGGACTCTGTGTAATATGTTACATTTTTTATTATATATACTTACGTAACTACCGCTTTGTGGCAGTAAATGGAAGTTAAACGTGCAACAGCTGGCTACACGCAAGACATAAATTTGTCCATGACTGTAAACTTAATAGTTTATTTATACTTACAAACCCAGTTAACATGACGTGATCCAAACCTTAGATGAAAATGTATTGTTTGTACATACTAGACTTTTTATAAGTACACAATGATGTCACTATTCATTGTCACTATCCAAAGTTTATCGTTTAGTGTCACGTGAATTTTATAAAAGTTTAAAAGTGAAATAAATTGCCTGGAAACAAGGGGCAAAAATGTGTTTCTTAGCATTTCTATACGATACACTAACTTTTCGTGCTATCATTATGCCTTTATTTAGGTACAGGCAACAACATTAAGCTCATGAATATGGCAGATATAATATCATTTGTTAAGCTTGTATCCACGGCGCTTATGGACATATTCCGCTTGCTTAAGAAAGTACATACACAAAGCTTGCTTAACAAGTAAAGGTCCAGTCGGGGTGCTGCGACAGCGGCTTCGATCGGAGTCGAGCCTCCCCTTCCAAGCCAGTCGCGTGGACTCTCTGTCATATCACAGAATATTTAATAAGTAGTACTACATACAGAATGGCCACGGAATCACCCGCCTGAATCTAGCCCAACTCGCAATTACCGTCGACTTCGACTTCGACTCTTTGGTTTATGGCTACTGTCACTGAGCCTTCAGGACAATTCTGCCAGTGCTGAGCTTTGCACGTGCTTATATTACTGGAACGAATCTGGTTTTGTCAAATTAATGTTAACACCTAAAACCAAAAATTAGACAAACACAAAAAGCACAAATTAACTAGAGGTTTCATTAGGGTTAGTATGCAAACGAGACGACTGTGTTACACACCGCGTAGTGGTACACAGATATTTACAAGTGTACAGACGTCCTCGCACGCAAACATTGATACTTCATTCGAATTGTGTTCGAGATCGTGCTTTTGTAGGCCCTGTCGCGAAGAAAACAAAACACGCCGCTAGGAATAACCACCACGTTACATGTACTATTTACTTTACTACTACTAAGCTGAGACTACATGAGCTTGCTACCTCGCACTTTTATTCCACGGCACAATACTTTTATGTGAATTAGGTATAATAACCTACACGAAGAATAAAGTGGGAACGTATTTTTCTCGTTTTGTTGGCTAGCTTACGCGACGTATAATACGCGACAAGTATAGAATAACATAACAAGTTAAATAAACAAGTTGCAACAAATGTAAAAACATTCTTTAATACGTATAAAGTGCCTTTAGATGACAACTAAGTACCTATTAGCTAAAAAAAAAGAAATTTATACATATGTTTATAATCTAAGTGTAAGTATATCTACTAATGAAACTATAATAGTTTTTTCTCAAACATGCTCGGAAATGTTCGTGTTACTTTCAAAAAAAGAAGACGCGAGGCTGTCCATTGCCGGCCTTGGCCAGCAAAGACATTATTGTCGTGTGTGTTTTTTTTTAATTCGCTTGCTATTTGAGACACTTCTAGAAACTAACAAATCCATGGAGGTAATAAGTACAACTTCCATGGCCAAATCATCCACGATCATGGAAGTAGTAAATACTGATGTGGGGTAAGTGCGCCTAAATTTATTTCGCCCCTTTGCCTTGTAAACAGCCAACTACTAGTTGAGTAATATTTATAGGTTTCGATATATTTATTTTAGGCGCACTTACCCCATCCTGGCGCACTTGCCCCGAAACTGACAAATCCATGGAGGTAATAGGTACAACTTCCATGGCCAAATCATCCACGATCATGGAAGTAGTAAATACTGATGCGGGGTAAGTGCGCCTAAATTTATTTCGCCCCTATGCCTTGTAAACAGCCAACTACTAGTTGAGTAATATTTATAGGTTTCGATATATTTATGTTAGGCGCACTTACCCCATCCTGGCGCACTTGCCCCGACTGACCTTACGTATTTCCTCGCTGTTTGAGAAAAGCATTATATATACCACGGCCGCAATTGCGATTGCCGGACTCGTACTAATAGAAGGCTTCGCTTCGCTCAGCCTTCTAACTGACTCGTCCGGCAATGCGCTACTTGGCGGCCTCTGCAATAATGTACTATTACTGATCGCATTTCCTTGTAATGTGTGCGTGAGCTGTCTTGGGGCGATCACGATCAATCATCGATGATACACTGTGTCACAAAATCATTTCGGCACAGCCAGCCCCGGGTTATGTACACGGCAAAGGTTTGACATATAATACGCCTGAAACACCTTGCGCTGGTCTAGAACCAATAGATCATAATTTTTTACCAAAAATGGGGCAAGAGTTTAGGAATGGAGGCCGACAAAAGGCAGTGATGGACAGTGCACCGTTAATGGACCCTCGAACTCTTACTACATAAGAAAGTGGCTCCATCATGATTCGTTTTTTTGGAGAGTAGACGTTTGATGACGACTAATATAGGTACAACTTTATGCTGTACCTCTCTTAGTCTAAAGTCCCTCCTTAATCCACGCGGCTTCTAAGTAGTGTAAATCTATACCTACCTACTTAGGTACCTAATCACTAGCAGAAGCCACCAAATAATGGCTAAGTTCATCATGAGAGAAATAATCCATAACCAAAAACCTACGATTCAGATATACAACTAGATACACAGATAAATAGGACCTGGCCGACCGAGCTTTACTCGGGTGAAAATAGCTTAAACCGAGTTTTGTCACATAATATGATACCAGATTTGTCGCCCCCGTAATCCCATATATTCCAAATTTCGTCCTACTAGTTAGAGCCGTTTGAGACCGCTTGAAAAAATAAATAAAGAAATAGACAGAGAAATATACAAGCGCGTTTAAAGTATAAGATTATATGACTGAGGAGGGGAGCAACTACGTATGTCGATCTTGTTTTCTTAATACCTAGTGTGGAGGGAGATGTAATGTCCCGTCCCAACACCCTCTTGACCACCTCAAGCAGGGCACGGTTTTTACCCGACTGCGCCAGACGAGGGCTATGTTTTTCGAGTAGCACTTGGTATAATTATCTACATGAGTATTTCGTTGCCATGCTGTGTAGCCTACACGGCTTGATGGATGTTTTCAGAGTTGTCGTTAGATTAATTTTAATGGTGTCCAATTAAATAATGATATATTAAAATATATCAATCAATAAACAGTATTTTGTCGAGTTATATACGAGTATATTTATTAAGTATTTAATTAATAAGTATGAATTTATTAAGTTCTCCACTTTACTACGGTTGATTAAGGCTCGCTTACGGCACCCATGTTAATACGGGTGCCTAACCCGAACGCAGGAAATCTTGATCCAGCGAATAAAACAACTTCTAAAATAGAAATAGGCTGTTTCAGCCAGAGCGGCGCCGCCCAAACTTCCGCACTTAACTTCCTCACTTAACTTCGCTATAAAACCAACTTCGCCACTCATTGGTGAACACTGCAATTACTTCGGAACAAGGATCAAGCTTCTAGAAGGTTTACTCGTATTGGAAATAAATGAAGGACGGAAATCACTTTAAGCTACTTTTTAAAATGTAATCGACTTTAGGTATACTTATGTCTGACCACGATTAACTCTGGCCCGCCGTTTGTGTCGGACGTGTAGGAAAATGTACCTAAGTTTGCAACAGTGTGAGTTCAGGCACGCAACCTAGCACACCGTATTTTATACTCTACAAGTCCAACCACATCCAAGCGCCACAGATGCCTCTTGATTTGCAATGATTATAAAATAATTCGATTAATATCTATATTATTTCAAATACCATGGACTTCATGAGAACAGGGTTTTCAGAGTTTGGGTTTTACAGGAAAACCTATGAAGTCGTGTACTGTACTGTCATTTTCCCCTATTTTCTTAAATAACTTGGAAACCAATTACTATAAAATGTGTAATAAAACATTGAGACCCTCATAATAAGCACTTTCATTTGATAGTTATGTCACACGACACACGATATTATTAGTTTGGAAAACATTATTTACATTACACTTCCGTCTATTGGTCACAACCAAACTTACAATTAAGTACATACTTTCGGAACAAATTGGCTGTGACAGAGAGACTGACAGACACACGAGTGATCCTACGAGTATAAGGGTTCCGCTTAAGCTTTTTGGTTCGGGGTTTGGCTTTGGGGTTCGGAACCCTAAAAACAAGCGAAAAAAACTTGTGCTTGCAAACCAACTATGAACATAATCTTTAGACTAACAGTGACACATATTCTTATAGTATTTTGCAAGTAAACTGGGTTATAGCTTTAAGACGCTGACTAGAGCCAATGACCTTGACCAATCGAGGCAAACAACTGTCTCAGCGGACAATGTTCGAGAAGCTCGACCGCGGCATGTGGGCGGTATTCGTAGAAAAATACCACATTGCATGAACAATATAAATTAGCAAACTTGTTGGTATGAGTATGACGGAAAAGTTAATTTGATTATTGAAATCTGCGTTGAAAAAATAAACTTATAGAACCCTTTAAATAGGATTAGAAGACGTAATTTCACGATTCTTTTTCATCGAACCGATTTCATGAAATCCTTTTTACTTTTTAAGAAGCAAGTTTTTTAAGTATATAGTGAATATTAACATATATTTTACTCGCCTTACAAAATCAAATAGTTTTCTTTTAAATACCACTGTTTAAATAAAGTCAATTTAAGTCTTGCCAGCGCCTTAATACATATGCATTAAGAATGGAGAAAAGTTTTTTATTGCGTGCGGGTCGTCTAAACTCTGAACTAAGTTTAAATTAAAGCCATATAACCCCGAGAGCGCGTACAGCGGTGTTGTCCCGAGATGAGTAACCAGCGACACATTAGTAAAACAACTGTTTTGTTGAAACACACAAAGCTAGTTCTCAACAAGCTGTCAAATTAGCAGCAACAACAAACTGACTACGGACAACAACAAACCAGCTAAGGTCAGCCTTTTGTTGTTTTGTCGTTTGGTATTTATGCAAGATTTCCCGCGGGAAATATCACGTCGCTATTTTTGATATTTAAATTACAAACTTTTCGACTCGGTTTTAGATTGCGACAATTTTAAGAGGAAGCCTAATTTACTTTGTGCTTACCGTATCGGAAATTAGATTTCGCTCACTTCAACACGTTTGTACCCCTTTAAAGATATATCTTTAAAGGTACAAACGTACTGTTATAATTAAATTTTGATGAAATACTCATTTTACTGATGGTTTAAAATTTTAGTCAGAGGAAAATGAAAAGACAATCACTTCGTAGAATAAAGTCTACGAATCTTCTTCTTTGTCTTTTCACTTCGTAGATATTATCGCTCTTGTACCGGGGTGTGCTGGAAATGCGTGGTTGATTTTATGTGAATCTCTGGCCAGTATGCTATATTATATTGTTTACAACTATTGTTATAAGTGTAAACAATATACATGGTGGGTCAGAAAATATGGCAAATAATTAACCCACAGTATCGGCTATGGATTCTAAGTATATTGTATAGGTCTTTAATTTTTTTTGAGTTGGTAAAAAAAAAACATTTTGTATAGGATTCAGGCGTCGCTCACACAACCAATCCCATATACATTTTTTTTTACCAACTCAGAAAAAATTAAAGACCTATACAATATACTAAGAATCGATAGCCGATACTGTGGGTTAATTATTTGCCATATTTTCTGACCCACCGTGTATAGCACGACACAATTTAGCAGGCGCACACAGCTAAGTACCTACTTAACCCGTTGATGCAATGCCTATTATCGCTTAATCCACGCGTGTTCTAATTGTAAACCTGTATAACTATCTACCGATATTTCATATATACTTATTCATTTAAAACAATTTAACTGCGAAAGTGCTGTTATGTCCTCAACACGTGACTTGTCTTAATGCTTGTAAACACGGCTGCCGACTCGGTAGAACTTTAACAAATTAATACGCTTTTCAAGCGAATGAGATCTATCGAATGACACTTTTGAAACGATTCAAGTTTGCCGAGATAAATTTTACGGGTTCGCAATGCCATGAGATAGGGTTGCCTTCAGAATTCCTCTTTATCTAGGTACAGGGTGTTACAAAAATACCCGTAAATGGTCCGTTATAAATATTTCACTTATAACATCTAAAAAACTGTATTGCATACGTCGATAAAAAAAATTCATTAAAGTTTTAATTGATGAGCACAAGGTAAAACTAAAGAGTACCTATACAAAACGCTCATGTACATTTTTACCCATTGACCTATAATAAGTAATAACATATGGACGAACAGTGCCTAAACAGATTATGTCAAAATATATGGAGCAAACTGACATTAGAAAACACGTTCCAATATGCTAATAACGACATAATAACAAAATGACTGTACAATTTTAAATCAAAAACAGAGTTCGTTTTGATAAATATGACAAGTACAGGTTTGGAAGAAGATTTTAAAAGATCTAACTTAAATTAGCAACCTCTTCCTACACTCAACAGCAATGAAAACAGGTCACATTGTATACGATTTTCCATACAAAGTGACTGGTTTTTATTATTGTTCAGTGTATTTCGTAAAGATCATGAAATTTACAGGAACTGCTACGTGGTTTACTATACCGAACATCCGACAAAGAACAAAAGAAATATCCAGTAGAAAAGCAAGTGGGCAGGGCACCTTCGATAATTCTGAAGAATATAAAAAAGTTTAATTGAAGTCTGAACTCTTCGTTTTATGTGTTTAATTCAGTAGTTCTACTTGCGAACCGTAGAATTGAGATTACACCGCCCACTACGAACTGTAGCGGTGCTACGAACGCATCTACGAAGCACCGTGGTCTAGTATATTCTCTGGTTCTACAACTACTACTGCAGCCTCTTTGCGTCCCACTGCTGGGCACAGGCCTCCTCTCATCACGAGAGGGTTTGGACTATAGTCCCCACGCGGGCGCAATGCGGATTGGGGACTTCACACACATCTTTGAATTACTTCGCAGATGCGTGCAGGTTTCCTCACGATGTCTTCCTTCACAGAAAAGCTCAGTGGTAAATTCAAATTCAATTTCGCACATAAGTAAATTTAGAGGTGCGAGTCGAAATCGAACCCCCGAGCCTCTGCATGAGAGGCGGTAGGTCGAACTACTAGGCCACCACGGCTTAACTACTGACTGGTTCTATTGAAATATAATAAAGAAAATGTTTATTATCCTCGGAGATAATATTGCACTTTACCAGAAACAGTGATCAATAAATATGAAATTTACGTATTTAGGTAGATCTGTTGGAAGGATTGTTTTTTTTACTCTTATTAATAATGATGTTAATCTATGGGCTAATTCGATATAGTACACTATATATTCCAGAGTGCGCCTCACGACAAAGGAGTAATCGTGTTGGTTTCTAAGATTAATTTTAATATGTATGTTAGTTTTTAAGGTTTATTTAATGGACCTAGATGCCTGAAATAAAATTTATTATTATTAAAATTTATTATATACACAGAAAATAGTTAGGTAGGTACAAAATAAATGAAACTATTTCAAGGGAATACAAAAGATTAACGTTAATTAATAGCAGCCGCTTTATGAACGAAGGTTGAAGAAAATAAATTAACATTAGATTACTTTTTAGCGTTACGTATTTTTGTAATAGTCGGTAATGGCGGGTCGCGATTAGAGAATCACGAGCGGAGAGGCGTGGCCGCACTTCGCCCGCCGCACGCAACCGCTTTATTTATAACGTACCTCGATTTATCACTATTAAACTTCATTTCAGCTTGGACAATAGAACAGACAGCATGCCGCGGTAGCGAGAATCGAAAAGAAATGCGACCAAAACCATTAAGGAAACAAATGACCACTGACTTATTTATTTTTAACTAGCTCTGCCCGCGACTTCGCCCGCGTGGAATTCGGTTATCGCGCTCCCGCGGGAACTACGCGCTTTTCCGGGATAAAATAGCCTATCTGCTTTCCCGGGATCCCAACTATCTCCATACCAAATTTCATCTCAATCAGTCCAGCCGTTTAAGGCATTCACTGCCACTTCTTTTTACGAACTTTCGCCAGGTGCCACATCTGTCATTAAGGGAACATTGCAACGCACATGTGCGTTCAAGGCACTGCGGGAAAGTCAGCAAAATGCATATATGCGTCGGTGGCAGTGAATGCGTTAAGCGAGAAGAGGTAACAGACAGACAGATTACTTTTGTATTTGGTTTCAGGACGTGAAATTCGGTAACAGAACGGGTATACGAAGGGGGTTGGTTTTCTGCCGTGTTTACGTACCTAAAAAGAGGTCAACAATAATACCTCAGAATTTCAAGTCGTCAGAAACCTTGGGACCGTGAGTAGACTAGCGGCCCATTTCCATTAAAACAAAGCGTCGAAATGAGCGCGTTCCGCGAATCATTGTGAATGCTCTCCAAGTACGCAGACGTACGGCGGATTTAGGGCGTCGGAGGAGTCTCGACTGTAACAGTGCAATTAGTTTGCAAAGAGTCCCCAATTTTAAGAGTTGACTATTGTAGCGATCTGTAATTAAGCGGAGCGTCGTACTGGCGCATCGATTTTCACTTACAATGATAGTCGGCAAGGAATAGTGGGTAGTCGCCTAGGCGGGCCCGCACTGTTCCCGTTCCAACAAACAACCCGGCCTGCCATGTTATTGACGCACGACTTCACTGCGTTTAAGCACACGGCGGACACGGCCTATAAAAGCACGATTTCGAACACAATTCGAATGAAGTGTCAATGTTTGCGTGCGAGGACCTGTGTACACTTGTAAATGTGTGTGTGTAGCACTACGCGAGCCAATGATTCACTCTCCATCCCCGGATGAAACAAATGACGATAAGGGCGAGTTGGGCGTAAGTTGCGCTAGATTCAGGCGGGTGATTCCGTGGCCATTCTGTATGTAGTACTATTAATTATTTCGTGGTTTAAGCTAACTCCATCTATTTATAGTCATCGCCAAGCAGAAATTTCTGCTTGGAAGTTTCTCAACACAACCGAGTTTCATTACTGCCAGAAACAGAGCCTTTTGTGTTTTGGCCAAAAGGTCGGAGAGAAAGGTCCCTCAAACTCCTTACTTTTCACAGGTAAAGTTTTCAGAAAAGGTGTACATTATATTTTTATTCAATAAATATACCCAATGGCCAACGTATCTATCTACATATTTTAGACGAAAAGATTTTCTACTCTCAGGTACTGGTACTGTTCATGCATAGAATATAAAATACTCACAGTAGGTCGCTGTGGTCAGTCGGTCGATGGTGTCCTGTTTGAGCTTCGAGTTCTTCTTCCCCATCGTGGCGGCTGCTGTGTCGGAGTAGACTGGTCACCCCGCGGTGACGCTTTACATAGTACTCCGCCCCGCGTGCGACCGGCTACCTGAAATAGATCACCACCATTCACAATTGAAATTCATTAATGAGTTCATGAAAATTAAATGGAATGAAATCTTGGGTATGCCTATTAGTTGAATAGTCTTGTAATCAGTAAATAAGACCGGAAAGGAAATAAGTTAAAAAAAAACAACGCCGAAAAAGTAATGATCTATCTGTTGCTTGTAAGGAACGCAATAAGTTTATACGATGTGGCCTGTAATAAGAGCCGAAATTTAGAATATAGACTCTTTAGCTCATCTGTAATTAAGTCCAAATTGTTTCAATGAATTCTTAGAACCTGAGTGACCGAGCTTTGCTCGGGTGTAAATAGGTAAAACTGAGTTTTCTCAGGTATGACACCTAGCTAGATCGATTTGTCGCCTCCGTAAACCCCTATAACAAACTTCGTCTAAGTCATCAGAGCCGTTTCTGAGATCGCTTATATAAATAAACAGAGAAATATTAACCCTCTCCACGTGAGTTTAACTCGCTTATTGGCCAGTTATTTTTGCTCCTGTTACTGGCCACACCCTGTCCTACGCCATGTTAACGAGTGGCAAGAGAGGTAGATATGCTTAACATTACATTTCTCTTTTCGAATGAACTGAACTATTTGCTCATCTGAGTACCGTACCACGGGTTAATCCCCAACGCAATTTGGCGCAGTCATATGCAGCTCAACCCGTTACAACTCGTGTATAGTATACCTCCTAAATATGCAAATGTCCAGCGTTTTTTTCTCGAGCTATGAATATTCGTGCGTATCACGTAAAACCGTATAATAACCTTTGATTAATGCCCCTTTACGTAAAAAAATATACTTAATTTTAACTTTTGTTATAAAAAAATATATATAGGGACATCAGTATCACCAGATGCCAACGGAATACAACTTTTTCAGCTTGCAAGTGCTTAGTAGGAACTTGTTTTTACGTTACGTTTTGACACGACTGTACTAGAAAGAAGGTTATTTTTTTCGAGTGTATGTATGTAGGTATGTATGCATATTTTTTGCGCACGCTTTGTAGCCTATAAACGGCTTGGTTTTAGCTTGCTAGGTGTCGTGAGATTCGTCTTCATCGTAGGTTTACCTAAATATGGTATGCAGTCTGTGGGTCTAACTGTAAATAATTAATCTTGTTCTTTATCGTGATTACAATAGAAATGCCTACTCGTACAATACAATATGCCATGTCAGTGCTTTATCGGTTGAATTTGTGACCCACCGTTAAGGGGTAGGTATCTAATATTTTTTACAAGGATGCGTCAACCGTCTTGCCGTAGCCTTCGCTAGCTGTCTCCCTCTCGCAGCCTCAGACCTCTATGATCCTCTCCTCTAACATAAATTATAGCTGTTTTCCTTCTTCTGAATATTGTAGGGCGAGCTGCGAAAGCCGGCGCGACGTTAACGTAATACTTTATTTTGGCGCGTCTTTCGCAAAAACATGCCGTTTATAAGGTTTATAAGATAAAGATAAATCAAGACTCTTTCGCATCTGTATAAAACATTTCATTTCTTAAAGTCAATGAGGAGCTGCGCGTAAACAAATATTAATCTTAATTTCTAATGGCGCCTCAGTGAATTAGCTAACGAACTGTAAATGGGAGTTGGTGCGGAGTTTACACTTAGAGCGACATACCTCGCACTGGCGGCCCGCCGGCAGTCTTAGCGCACTTTTACTATTTCTACCGTATATTTTCTGTTTACACCGAAAAGCGCTATAATAGTGCGTCTGTCGAGTGCTTCTTGCTAATGTCTTCGACTCGACGCTCTTGTTCAGCTACCCCCGTCGAAGAGGCTTTTTAATCATGCAGAAGGCGCAGCGGGAGTCGCTCACCTCCTCGGAACTTCGGAGTTCAAACCAAACACAAACCGCAGTATAGGTACCTACCTAATTAAGTAAGTAATAAACTTTCATCTAAAATGTTAGGCACAAATTAATCGCAGATATCAAAATCCTTCGTACCTTTTAGTGTATGGTATTTATCTTCCGAAAGCACGGACCACAATCACACTCCATCACAAACAATCGTTCCTCAACACGGTTAACTTTATTCCGTTCGTGTGCACTGTCTGAAACGAGCGAAAATTCTCCCATTACTAAATTGTTTACAAATAAATTTCGCGGAGCTATGCGGTTTCGCGGTTACTCTCAAGCGAACACACAGGTTTTAAAAAAAGTTAATTGCAGTCAAATAATGTTGAGCAATTTGAAACACCTTACAAGTCTTTATTCACAAAAGAAATTTATCAAAAACGTCCTCTGAATGGTCGATTGAAAATACTAAAATTCTGAATGGAAACTTTCATTTGGACTCGCGAGCAGGACGAGTCGTTGACAAATGAAAATGGCGCAGCAGAGAGCACTCATTGCAGCGACCCAGGTTAAAGCGCTTATTTAATTATTAAATAATCATTTTCACATAACCACAAGATATTTATTCGCATAGCAGATTCATAACAAGTTAAAATTAACAAATATTGCAAAATATTGAATGCGCGTTCTTGTCTGATGTGCACCTATTTCTGATAATTTGTCTTACAGTAGGGGTGGTATCTTATTTAGTTAATACATTACAATAATATCGAGTCATGGACGTTAAGTATTTATATATGTATGTATTTCTCTATATAAGTATTTATATCGTTGTCTAGCACCCATAATACAAGCGTCGCTTAGTTTGGGGCTAGGTCAATATTCTTTAATATGTGTGAAACGTCCCAAGATATTATTATTATTACTAGCTGACCCCGCGGACTTCGTACCGCCTTAAACCTCACGGAGCCCGAGACCTTTCCAACGAATGCAAAACCGTGGAAATCGGTTCGTGCGTTCTGGAGTTATAGCGTCAGGGAAGAAAACCCGACTTATTTTTATATAGTAGATTATTAATGTCATTCTCTGTTATATGGTTGTAGGCAAAGACGAAAGCCTTGTACTTGCATACATCTCTTACTTATTTAAGACTAGCTTCTGCCCGCGACTTCATCCACGTGGAATTCAGTTATCGCGTTCCCGCGAGAACTATGCGTTCTTCCGGGATAAAAAGTAGCCTATGTCCTTTCTCGGGACCCCAACTATCTCCATGCCAAATTGCATCTCAATCGGTCTACCGGTTGAAGCGTGAAGAGGTAACAGACAGACAGACAGAGTTACTTTCGCATTTATAATATTGTAAGATCCTAATTTTTATGGTTCTTAGAAAAGAAAAAGTTATCGCTTCATATTAGTACAGTAAATATATATAGCTATATTTACTGTTTGGGTTGTAATCGAACTTGATTTGTGAAAAATAAAATATCGAGATCTCATCTCTGAAGTCTGGAGGATGAAATCATGTTTATAATATCGACAAGCCAATGCAGTTTCCATTTATTAATATTAATTGGACGCTGAGCTTCGATCTGGTATAAACAACGTCGTTGGCAAGTCGTTGCGGATGGGATTAGGTCAGCGAAGATAGAACGTGACGTCACGCTCCTATCGGCTGTAACTCGGTAGGATTTACGGACAAACATAAGAGCCAAACAAACCCGTGTTCCTTCCTCAACCGCAGTACTTATGTTCTTGTACTCGATTATTCGTGGTCAATCTAGCGTATGTGAGTTAATATGTTTACATAAATATTTAGGTACTCTAGACATTTAAGAGCATGGTTTTTAATATTATATTTTCAAGTAGGTAAACACTGCTGGACTTTAGGCCTCCCCTAAGTTCGCCACACCAAGGTTGCGGGAACCGGCATTTTCACCGGCTCCGCACTCTGCTGAGGCCCATCTTCCGGTAGGTGACCGTCATTTGAGAACTTTCTGAATTAGTTCGCGAGCAACGTGCCGCGCTCACTTAAATTGTTAACACTTCAAGATACAGAAGCTGGACTGTTCCGACGTTTCGTAGACGTCAGAGCCCACGAGCTGAACTTCATGATCTAAGGTTTCGATGCCAGCGCTACACTCATTCTTCTACTCCTAAGTTGGTTATTCCTATCTGTTACGCACGTCGAGGTACTTAACAACCCGAGTTTAACTTTCATCTCCAGGGTGCTTTGCGAGGTAAGTAAGAGGTCAGAGTTTATATGTAAGTTATGTTGGTATACTCCAAGTGGGTTCGCATCGCACATTTAATTAATTTATGCTATATTAGGTATTGTATGCTACATTAATAGTAATGTAAGTACTTTAATTTTTTTTTAATTACGTACATTTTATTAAATGCTGTGGCAATTTTAACTTCCACTAAAATTTCTGTAATGTTGACTACGAAATAAACGATTTGAATTACAAATTTAACTTTCTCTTTAGGTAGTAGAAGTATCTACCTGAAATAAAATCCATACTAATATTATAAATGTGAAAGTGTGTTTGTTTTTTTGTTTGTTTATCCTTAATTCCTTCACGTCGTAATGAGTGGACCGATTTGGGTGAAATTTGGTATGAAAATAGTTTGAGACCCGGGTTATTACCCGGGTCTCAAACTATTTTCATACCAAATTTCACCTTCATAAAGGATACTTTTTATCGCGATATTTCCACGGTAACGGGTTTTCCACGGGTCAAACCAATTTTTCAATACGTCTATAACTAACTGTCTATATGTATAGTATCATCGGGTACGAAAATTCTAATTCTACGCGGGACGAAGTACGCGGGCATCGGCTAGTACTTAAATAAATTTGTTTTATTTGGATGTGTTTGCAAAAGACCAGAGCGTCGAAGTTAATATTCTACGAGTAGTAAGTCAGTACCTAATCAGTTATTCTTAGGGTCATATTAATTCCTTTAAGCATTCTTTCTTCACTTTAGACTTCCTGAAGATCGATGCAAAGTATATTCAAGCAAACTACAAAAAACTGAATTTAGGCTAATTTTAATTATTCATTTATTTAATATGAAACCCAATTATTACAGAATTTTCACTTAGTCAAGGAGTACTTGAAACCAAATCTAATGAAATTGGAAAATTACAAATGCTTGGGCCAATGAAAATCGTAGTCATTGATCTCTCTTGGATCTCGTGTTCCCTAAAAGGTAAAGGTTCCCTAAAAAATAATCATGGAAAAACCCGCAATCATCAACCCTTTTCGTTCGAAGTTATCTTGTTAAGTCGTACACATTTACATTTTAAACGAGTCCAAAGAACTGAGCCGGCGTTCACAATTTTAATAATCACAGCACAGCCCGTCTCCACTCTCCATTGTTTAGCAGCGAAAATAGAAACAGCAAACATTTTCATGCGTTGAATATTAGGGTTTTATTGAGTGTTTGTCCTTCAGTGCGACTAACAACAAGGGTTTCATCCGGTAACTCACCATCGCCATTTATTAATTCTCATTATTACATCTCAGAGTTGAGCTTTCGAAGGTGAGAAGCAAATTCAGTGCATAGTGGTTTCCTCAGTGAATTACCTACTCGAAGAGCCATTAACACGAGTTCCAGTCTCAGTTCCTATCTAGAATGGCTGAGAGGATAATCTTAATCAAACAGGACCATATATAACGACACTCAAGCAGCCGTGGGTATATCCGATCCGCACAACTCCAAGGCTGCAATAAGCCGTAGAGAAAGTTTCTATCAAAATGCATTTATGGTAATCCCCGAAATATGGGGGTTGGGGGCCTGGAAAAGCGCTTCCGTTCAAATTCATCCCGCTTTTCTTATTCATATTCTGAATAAGTAGACGGGTATCGCAAAAAATATGCATAGTCGTAGGACTGACTCGTTTTTCAGTTCAAAAATATCACCCTTCTTGCCATTTGGGTAAAAATATGCCTGGAATTATTATTATAGAAACACCAAACGTCAAATTCCATATAAAGGGTCGACTGATGGTTGTTCTTCTTGAACAATAACTTTTGCCCCTCTTATGCTGGCTAAACCGAACAAGGTACATCAAAACAATGTATGAAAGAATTGTAGACCTTAAAAAGCTGCGCAGAAAAGTCTTCAACAGCATATGTGTATCTGTTACGGTTTCTATTATCCAAGCATTTTCTCTTAGTGAAAAAGTAAAGGGCCCCATGCGTTCCATTTTGACAACTATGATAACATTTTTTCTTTTTCGCAATCCTCTTGACAAGACCTTCATTTTGATACCCATATTGTATAATTCAATAAACTTTTTTTTTCGTTGTCCACTTCAGGTGGCTCCACCATCCAGCCGCCATTTTATTTTTCATCTGAACCCTCTAACAACATTTGGGTTCACCATCAAAATCGGTTCAGCCAAAACATGGTATAAAGAAAATTACAAAACATAGATAGATAGATAGATACGCATTAAAAACAGAACCCTCCTTGACATTCGGGTAAATAACATGTACCTACCTATAAAAAAAATCGACCTTAGCAAGTAGGTAGGTTTATTTAATGTTTTTTTTTGCCCTGAAGTTATTATTCGTGTAACATAATAGCGAGTGTTAATTAATGGATAAGACTTTTTGTGGGCCTCGTCATTCAGTCGGATAATTAAACTTATTTATAGGTACCTATACTTAGGTGACCTAAACGAAGCGCCGTCGCGTAGGAGTCTGTATTATTATTGAACACAACGTCATCGTCGTTCTGATATTTTTACCTCCACGATGTCTGATTGAACCTTCAAAACAAATCAACCTTCCAGTTAAAATATCAATTCTTATGCACGCCTATCGCGATACTTGTAAGTAATTTGAAAGGGTGATTTCATGGAAAGTTATACGTTTCATTAGCATTATACGAGTCGTACCGTAGTGTTGTAAACGGCTAAACTTTCGTCGCCTACTCGGTTTTGCCAAGTATTTTGATCATTTAATCCAGTTAAGGTAGCATGAAGACTACAAGTAGGCACCTAGGTAAGTAGGCTCGTTCGCCATAACTGCACACTAGGTACCTGCCATAAACAATACCCGTGTCGATTATTACAAAAATATTACGCAAATAATAAATTAATTACAGGCCGCTTGTAAAAAAATCATAAGTAAAATAAATATAGTTTTTTTTTCAAGCAATTGTTGAATGAAATTACAATCGAATGACGATATAACGTGACAATGCAAGATTCTAAACTTCACATAACAATGATTTGAGCAAAATATTTGGGAAAGTGTATAAGGTAGTTAATTACTTTGCATTAGGTATTATAGATATTATGTACATGCTTGTAAATCGACGTTTTCCTTGTGATAGGCGGTGGCATGCCGAACAAAATGGGGTGGCCAATTTAGATTACATTACCTTACGTATGTCGTACTTATATACGACGTCGTATTAGGGAGAGGGGGTCTGACGCCCGCGCAGGTACGTACGTACCTGGTGCAAAGGTTATCCATCGCCATTCAACGTGGTAACGCGGCCAGTGTGATGGGTACCTTCGCTCCAGGGACAACTCGAGGGGGGCTTTTTGATTAGGCTTAAGCTAATATTTATTTTTATTTTGTTTACTATTGTTTTTTTTTCTTAAATAAAATTTAATTTGTTAAATAAATAAAAATTTCACTGTTGTTACTTTCGTAAGTCGTTCTCAGCATTGTTTTTTAGACTTTATCACAAGTCATCAGATTCGAGATTGATGTACTCAATAAAAACAAATGTCTTACATACATAAGTACCACAAATGTCAAACGTCATATAATACATTACTACAGAGGCCGGGAAGGAGGATGTTGCAGGCCGAGTATTATATACGGCCGAACGAAGTGAGGACGGATAGTTACGAGGCCGACAACTTCCGTTCCCCGCCCATGTATGTATAGTGCTTTTCTCAAACATGCAATGTAATAAATAAATAAAAATCTGTAAATCAAAAAAATATTACTTGAGAAATTGTAAGTGAATAAAAAAAACTAACACGTATCATACGATTCGAACATTGCGTAATTATGTTTCTGAACGAATCCTTAGCATAGACCTGTGGAACGACTTGCCATTCATTAACATTATTGACAATCAAAATTACATAACCTCTTTTCAATCAAACAAAATTTTTATGATAATGATATTTTTTACATAAATTAAACTGCGATACCTATGTAGCAAATATGGTTGAGTAAATATTGCTTGTAGCTTTTTTTAAATGGCGGAATGCCAAGATGCTGTGTCATAAATATGTCAAACGGAAATTTAAAAAAGTGAGTTCCCGGCCTTGGCCTGCAACGTTTGTATGAAATTTCATTATAGACCAATTGTCTAGCCGCGCCTGAAACATGATACTTCCCAGGCTAATAAGAAGAACATAATATCAATATTTCATTGCATGTTTGAGAAAATGTTATTTATCCAATAATAATTTATTTTTATTTACATTTGTATGTATACTGACTTTAGTTATTTTGCTGGTGGTAGTACCAAGTGCATGATCTGTCCGGATAGCTACCACCGTCTTACTCGCTAGCCTGAAATAGCAGTGTTCGCACTGTTATGCCATTGAAATTTAAATTTAAAGACCATCTCTTGAAGATTCAGAAAATATTAACCCTTAATTTGGCACTGTATGAATGATGTATCATACCATCTCTTCAAATAATTCTAGAGATTGAAAATTTAACATTCTTTGTTTCATTTTTTTTATGGTAGCAACATTAGTCCCCTTATTTGTAAAAAAAATCTGGACCCTGGTAGCCCAAAGAATCAGTCGTCATCAAAATGTCATGGCGACAGAAGAGTGTTGCTCTAAGGTAATGAAGTTATTTATCGTTTTCTCTAATTTTGTCGATGACACATGCTGTTTTATTTTTTATTTATCACATTTTACCGTATTTTGCATCAATTTCCATACAAGTAATACTTATAATGTGAAATAAAACTGAATTGTGTTGCTCTGAAATAAGAGATTTTTATTAATCACACGTCACATACACTTTTAAATTACGTTTTATATAACAGTTTACCTTACCTGAAATAAGAGAAACAACATTTAAAGCTATTATCTCACAATCCTTTTATAATTCGTCTTACACGTCTTCAAGCTTTTTCTTTATCTGTCACTCTCATTTGTCAATTATAATCCATCATACAACATTAACCATTCTCCACAGAGGCACGCTGGACGTAGGTCAAATAACAGAGCGCAAATGCGCGCCAAAATCTTAAATGAAGTGCAATGGGCTTCATTTACATACTTATACATTTTTTTGCCTGCCAAATTAAGGGTTACCTAATTAATACCTACTTTAGTTGTAAATTGTTTGTCTTAATGTTTTCTTGTGCTTGTTTGAGAACCAAGTTGCTTTATGTTTCTATGTTTGCCACTATTTTTTTTTTAAATATGATTGATAATGCTGTGCGCATACGTAATAGCGCTTTCTGTGGAGGGATCCACGGAAGACCCGCGTCATGGCATCCCCTCTTGTGCCATGGCATTAAAGCTGAGTCTGCTTAGGCAATTAAATGAGCTTTTTTTATCATTTATTTATTTAAAACCATAAACTGAACAATTTTACCCAAAGGGATTACGATTTTGCCATAACTTAAAAACTAAACATTCATTATATTAAAATGTCCAAAGATTTCTTAGTTACAAAAATTTCGGTCTTATGATCACAAAATACTTAGTGGCTTAAACATTAGGTACCTACTGTGTGTGTCTACGTCACCAATTTTACTCCCGTTCAATAACTGTCACTAATCTAACAAAGCCTCACAAAACAAAAGCGTCGGGAAAAGATTATTAAATATGGGTAAGATAAACGAACGTTAGTCAAAACAAGCCGGCTTATGGACCTTTGTGTAATAAAGAGCATTAACTCAGGCTAAGTAATTAAAACAGTGTCTCGTCAGAGCAGTTATCAAGTGAAGGTCCCATTTAGAGATTTAGAATAGCCCAGCGTCTTAGGGTATTAGATAAATCTGACCGGCTTATATTACTTAGGCCCGGTTACTATATGTCCCAGGATATTATTATATCCACAAGAAGCCTCGTTTTGCTTACGGATAAGTAGTTAAAATTCGATTTTTTTATCGTCCGCAGCTAACAAGAAGCGTTTTGCTGATACTGGCCGAAGTCCCATAAAATACATTCATTAATTTTGCCTGCGTTGCACCAGAAAGTTAACGTAGGTACCTATGTTGTGTAGGTACGTAATAGGAGATCTCAAACTTATGATATTGTAACACATGCAGAATTATGAAAGAAACTACCTACTTACAAATTTTCATTTTCATGTTAAAATTAACATGAAACGTCATTTTGTTCTTAGTAATCTCACGTTAAATTAAACGGACCTTAACTTCTTGAATTCAGGCTTATTCGACTTCGAAATTTTCATTCGACGAAAAACAAACAAAATAAAAACCTTCAGCTGTATAATAGAAAAAAAATCGATTGAAATAAAACTGAAACCACTACCTATCACTAGAGTAGGTGGGTACAATTAATTTTAGTAAAATGGCAAATCGGAAAAGCCGTTAGATACATTTCCATATTATATGTACTTATTACGTCACAACTATGGAGTGTGGAATGTGTCTTGGTTAGGAGCGCAATATTATATGGCGAAACAGTTGAAAACGTGTCTAGCGGATTTGATAAGCAACAAAACAAAACACACTCTCCTCACAACCGTTTTCGCTGCGTTTTCGCCTCATCAGCGCCATATGTAGGCGCTACTGCAGACTATCCGCCTAGGTGGCTTGACACTTGTGGCGACCGCAGCGCCCCCAATCTACCCGATTTGTTGTTCACTTTTGGAACAATAAAGATTGCGCTCCTTTACTTCAACCCTCCATAGTCACAACATCAAACTCTGATGGTTTAGGCATCTTTGCTGACATTAACCGCGATTGATTGATTGATTGAACTTTGATGGTGGTCATACACAGAGGTTATATTATATGCTATATCACGTTATACAAAACCTTTTATAATAAGGGTATAATTCTAGAAAGCACTATAGAAAATGAAATGTCATTGTTATAAAATATGTAGCTAAAAAGCTTTACATTTGGCATAGCAGGCGGCGGCGTGGAGAGGTGGACCGACAGCCCCACAGATTAGCTTCGAATGCGAGCATGATAAATGAAAGTCCAGAATAAGCTCTATTCGCCTTTGGAACTTTTTAGAATGGAGGTCGAGTAGAATAAAATTAATTACGTAATAAGCACCGCGATGTCTTTGAAATTCAAGAAAATGGAATGAAAAGTCAACTATAGCATGTACGAGTAACATACATCCATACTAATATTATAAATGCCAAAGTAACTGTGTTAGTTTGTCTATTTACTTTACGCCGATTCATCCGCTCGACCGATTTAGATGAAGTATGGACGTAGTATATAATAACTTATTTTCCCGTAGGTCCCGCCCGTTGAACCGCAATAGCCGAACTCTAATAGAAGCTAGTTTGTTTGTAACTTAATCAGAATTTAATTAGCTAGGTATATTATCTTCCATAGCCCGGTATAGGTTAAGTTAGATAACTTAGCTAAAAAACGCCTCTCGTCTTTGTAGTAATGACCTTCCATTTTTGAACAAAATTCCTCTAGTTTTTAAATCAACTTTGTTCTTTACTACTACTTACTAGACGAGATACTACTACTAGCAAACTAGCAAACTACTTATAGCAAACGTTTTTACCTATAATCCAATAAGTAAGATCCTGTTCAGACACTATAAATTAACCTAACTTCGTGAGGAGCATAATGTATTACTACGTAAGTAAGTACATATATGTATACGCAGGTACATCAAGGTCATCAAAGGGTCTGAACCGCTACGCTTCAAGTGAAACTACACGAGCTTACTGCACCGATACCAGTCAAGAGGGGCGTGAGGCAGGGGGATACAATCTCGCCTAAGCTATTCACATCGTGCTTGGAAGATGTACACTCAACAGCAATGAAAACGGGTCACTTTGTATATACATAGGAGTTTGCATACAAAGTGACCCGTATTCATTGATTTTGAGTGTATTTAAACTCCTCGACTGGGTTTAAATATAAACGGTGAGAGACTGTCGCATCTCCGCTTCGCTAATGACATCGTCTTATCAGCGAGTCAGTGGAAGAACTTCAAATTTATGACTCAGGAACTGTACTCTTCAAACAGATCTGAAGATTAATGCACCCAAAACAAAAATCATGTGCAAACGATCCATCGGTGACCAACATTGAAGTTAAAGGAAACTTTATGGACCGCGTTGACGTATACATCTACCTGGGACAGGTTTTGCTGCTGGATAGGTCCGAGCAAACCCGAGAAGTGCGCCGACGTATCCAACTGAGATGGGGGGCATTCAGTACTATATCTGATGTTGAAGGAAGGGGATGTTCCGATGCACCTCAAACGCCGACTTTACGAACAATGCGTCGTACCTGTCATGACATATGGATCAGAGACGTGGACGCTCACTAAGCAAACCATCCACAAATTGCTAGTCGTTCAGCGAAACATGGAACGTGCAATGCTCGGTTTTTTCAAAGTTTCGCTTCGAGATCGATTTCAGTATTAGGAGTCGAACCAGATTAACCGATGTTGCACGAGTAGTCACTCGGAAGAAGTGGGAGTGGGCGGGCCAACAAGTAAGAAGTGAAGACCACAGGTGGACTAGAAAGGTTTTGGAATGGCGACCAGAAACGTTAGACGTCAAAGGGCAAGATGGAAAGATGACACCGTGAGGATTGCTGGGACGCGGTGGATAACAACAGCACAAGAGAGAGGAAAATTGAGAAATGTGAAGGAGAAATTCACTCAACAGTGGGTGGATACGGGTTGAGAAGAGAGAAAGAAGTACATATAAGTAGGTTATGTATTAGGTTAAGGATTATTAAAACAAAATCAGTGCTGACATGTTTCACGAATTATGTACTTATCTCGTGGGCGATATTCATGAAATTCTGTTGCTCTGGTCTATTCGAATGTAAATTAGATGTTTACGAGACTACGGAAAATTGTTTACGCCGTTATGTTTAATTCACTCTTGACACATTTATGTGGCCTTCCAGGTGAATTTAATGTACCTAACTATAAATTACAGCATCTCCAAACAGATTAACTATGCAAACGACTTGGCCTCCGAAAATTCCTTTCGTTTTGTATTGTATTAATTTATTTAAGAAGGGAAACTGAAGATTAACAATACCTAACCTACCAATTGAAATTTATCCGCTTCAAAAACTTACGTAGCTCCGCGGGTTAGGTATAAATGATTATGTTATATTATATTCTTTTTGTTGCCCTCCAAGTTGTACGCGTGTTTTTAATGTAAATAATACATATTTATGTTTATATCCACTAGCTAGATTACAGGGGTGAAAATTGACCTAGCTAGGTTTCATATCTGCCATAAATAATTTTAGCTATTTTCAGCCGAGCTGCTATCGGGAACATAGGTGTAGTTAGTGTGTGATAAAAACATCTTTGCTAGCCTTCGTGTCTTCTTTTTTTGAAAGTAGCACAAACATTTTCCAGCATATTTGAGAAAATTATTTATTATTTGAAAATGAAATAGGTAATGCTAAAGGAACGTCCGTTAGTTAATTATAATTTTGTTTACGTGTCGCATAAATAAGGGTCCGTTTCAAAAAGCTACGGGCTTGTTTTTAATCATTAATGAATTGCCGGCGCAGAGTCTCTTGTTTTATTAATCGCTACAACACGCAGGATAGTCATCTCTTCTGAAAGCTAATCGATGCCTCGTCTTGAAATCTGGTCAAGGTATGAGGACCCAGTTTTTATACTGTAATAGAAATTATAATAATCCCACCAAAAACACACGTGGTAAAAGGGTCGAGATCCTGTCCAAAAAGTTTGGCCACTTAATAGTACCTACATAGCTCTAAACCAAGTTGTCAAAAAAATAGACGATAATTTGTTGTAGGAACCTACTATTTTTTTTATTTGTAATATATTTATAACAAACGTGGGCTCAGTTTTTTATTTGAATTTGATACCAGAGTTTCATAGATTTAATACTTATTTAAATTCTCATTAACACAAATGAAATCGAATCGTAACAAACATGCAGATGTTTTGATTGGCTTATGACTTGCAATGCGGTAATTTGTTCAATGTCGAAATGTTAACAGATACCTATTGCCCGCACTACCCCCTCCCTCCCTGAATGCTTTGAATTTGGCTTTGATGCCCTGAACATTAGTTCTTATCCTGATTTTCATAATTAATTTATGTTTTTACCCACGTCGCAAACAGGAATTTGAAGTTGTAAGTTAGGTAGTATCTAACACTTTATTGTACAGAATGAAAACACACGATACATTTTTGTACCTATTATAATTAAGGTAATTACTTAATTTCTTTGAAATTGTAGTTATTGAGAGTGTTCTGCAATGAATTTTGTAAGTCTGGCATACGAATATATATTTGTTATAATAGTAGTTTATGTAACTGCTGCATAATAACGGTCCTTAAAACACAAGTGGGGTTTTATGAAACGAGCCGCCAGGCGAGTTTGATAATAAAATCGCACGAGTGTTTTAAGGCCTAATTATGTACAGTTGCATACACAATTTTATCTACACTCATTTTATAAATCCTCTAAGATGCTTCAAAATCGGTCCACAGTGGCGGTAATTCGAATACGTCAGTGTCTCACATTCGATTTTCAAAAAGCATAGACTTAGGCCCGGTTCCTATATCCACGAAACGCCTCGTTTTGCCTACGGACGGTTGATTTTTGACATTTGTTCCATAGAGAATCTGTCAAATTTTAACCGTCCGTAGGCAAAACGAGGCGTTACGTGGATATAGGAACCGGCCCTAATAGAGCCGACATTCGAATTTGGAACAAACTTTCACTCTGTCTGACTGAAGAATATAGGCTGCCATTGCTGTTCGAAGATGTTCCAAATTTGAATGCTATTAAACTATGCTATTAGAGGCCTCAGGATCGAATTCGATGGTCCACTCGATACAGCTATTAGACCATTTTCACCAGATAAGAAATCTGTTCTAACTAAACAGTTTATCTTAATGCTGGTCATAATTTGCGGTTTTTGAACGCATCATAGAAGATATATGATATGAGTGTAGATAAATAAATTTAAAATATAGATCTATCATATCATTATCAAGTACGAGACCGAACTGTGAATGGCACTCAATTAAATGCAACAAATACCTACGAAGGAATTCTATATATAGGAATTTCAACGTAGCATGCAAATACAATCAACAGCAATGAAAACGGGTCACATTGTATGGAAAATCCTATACAGTGACCCCTTTTTATTTGCTGTTGAGTGTATTTGGAATTATGGTATACCTATCTCGTATTTGCTAACGCCAGATGTAGAGATGTATTAAGTAGGTATCACAATTCTACATGTGGAGTGTTCGTGTAATATTCGCCTAGTCTATTGCGAATTGCGATACAAGCTACATAATATACCACCTGATAGGTACTACGTAGGTGTAAGTTTATGCTGTGCATATGATGTATGTGTGTGTCTATCCCTTAATTATTAGCTGTAGAAACATACCTCACATACCTACCTGAATATTCAACATTACAACCATGACTGATCAAATACACTCTCAAAAGCAATGAAAACGGGTCACTTTGTATAGTATTTTCCACACAGAGTTACCCGTTTTCATTGCTGTTGAGTGTATAACGAATTCAAAGTTTCATAGGTATGACCACTCGAATTCAGTTCTAATGATTAGATTGCCAAAATAGTTCTAACTACACTCTATATTATAATTAGTAAAAAAATATTATCAATCAAAAAATCTGTTTGCGTATTAGACCGGGAGATACTGACAGAGAATTCCGAACCATTTGTACCAGGCTGGCGACTCTACAGGGGGGGTATAATTACGTAATGACGAAAAGGAAAATCATGGTCATAGCGCTAGTACCTACAGTCGTGCGTGTCCGCCGTGTGGCAGAGGAGGCCCAGCGGCCAGCGCTGTGGGCCTGTGGCTGACAGCTCAGTAATTTCTGACCAGCGAACATGCCCGTAGACCGCACTTGCAGCACAATTACTATCCGAGCACTCTGTGTATAGCTTTTTGTTTACTGTTTATCATGTACCTACTGTCGATCGGTAAATAGACTGCTGTCGTGATAAAAGTCCCAATAGGGTGAATATCAGATTTCATGTTTTGCACTTGTCCACCCATGTTAACTTCATGAAAATTGAACTATAAGAGTCAGGCTTTTTTTTGGGTAAAAATCTTAATGGAAAGCAACATTGCCATCAATAAAAGCAATGAATAATAATTCAGAAGTTATCAAAAAAAATATTTAAACTTCAAAAATCTAAGCTCTTTGGCGCGTCCACCACGGTGTTATTTTTTTAAAATAATTATAATTTTATTTTTTATTCCGAATTTGACGTCTCCAATAGAGTTTCCTGTATTTCGAAATGTTTAATTATACAAAACTCAACTAGAATATTTTTTGTAATTGTCTGGTTAAAAGTTATTGTAAAATCAATTTTGTCCTACCCAAAAACACCTCATTTCTTTGGCGTACTTGAACAGTCTCGCATTTTGTTATCATTTTACCTAGACTAGTCCCACCTCGCGTCCCCGCTTCCTTCAATTGCCATCTAACATCCGACTGGTACAAACCTGACCATAGTTTGACGTGTTTCGGAAAAATATTTTATACATCGCCGTTTGCGGATTTTTATCCGCTATGCGCCTAATTTCTTCGGCAACCAAATTCACAGTCAAATTCTACTTGAATTTTTTAATACTTTTTTAGTGAATGTATGCTGCGATTATCTACGTCTATAGTTTTAATTTAATATTATACTTTAAATA
Source organism: Aethes cnicana (assembly GCA_963971205.1). Taxonomy (NCBI): domain Eukaryota; kingdom Metazoa; phylum Arthropoda; class Insecta; order Lepidoptera; family Tortricidae; genus Aethes; species Aethes cnicana. The sequence continues at coordinate 9,560,148 of OZ020272.1, forward strand.
CTTACGGATGTAAAAAAATATTTATACCCTAATCTCATTTCTTTGGCGCTAATTTCTTTGGATTTCTTTGGCATTTAGTGCCACAGAAATTAGATTTAGCCATAGAAATTAGAAGTTTATGTTAAATTTTCATAAAGATATATCACAAATATCGCTTTTATTAGATTTAATCGGTTTTTTAGATTGTTTTATTCTAACAATAATAGTAAAAAAAAACTTACGCTAAACAACCATCAATAAAACGACTGTTTGTCTCTGTTCAGTTCAGAATAAATGTTATATTCGGAGATTTATATATAAAATATAGCAAATATAGCAATTTATTATGTTTATATACTTAATATAAAAATTCAAAAAAATACGTTTCAACATTTTAAATAAGTAACACTATCGTACAGAATAAAATAAAAATGTATACAACTATATTGTACAAAGTCGAACCGATTCAATATTTAAATGGCGCGAAAGAATAAGAAATCGGCAATTAAAATTAAACAAAAACTAAACAATAAAATTTCCTATTACTAGGTAAAGAAACCAAAAATGAAAATGACTAAAAAAGGCAAACAAAAGATGAAAAGTTGAAAAGTTGAAAAAGAGCAAAGAAACCTTTATAAGATATTAAAAACAATCCTTTGGGTTTATCAAAAATGATGAAGAATTCAAACCAGAGAAAATTACCATGAAAGAAGAACTGAAAAAATGTTTTCTATAGGTACCCACAACTTTTAAAAGGCATTTAGATTTAGGAAAGTCTTAGGTCAATTTGTAGCATAAATGATGTGCAAATAAGAATAAGCATGTACATATTTACTCGCTTCTTTTTGTTTAAATGATAACCAAAAATATCAAACATTTTCTTGAGCCTTACAAGATACTTTTAGTTTCATTACTTACATTACACGGTGGTTGTAAAAAAACTAGAGTTTTTTGTTGATCGCGTATTACATTTGTAAAAAGTGCTGCAAATATTTTATGTTATACATAAATATTATTCATCATATTATTCAGAGTTTATAACTATGATGGAAAATATATTTTTATAACACTGTTAAGTCTGTGGTATTATAAAAAAGACCAACATTACGTAGATTTTTGTGAAACAAAGATTTTAATACGGGTAAAAATACGATCTCAAATTTAGAGACTAACTTGACAAAAATTTTGTTTTTATTTTCTGGTTATCTTTTATACCCCATCTATTTTTTTTGGCGCATTTCTCTAATATATTTGACAAAATATTGTTCATTTTCTAATTTTATTGGCATATTTTCTAATTTCTTTGGACATATTCTAATTTCTTTGGCAATCAAATTTTCAAACTGCTAAAACTTAAAAAGTGTTGGAGCTATTTTTGGCACAATAAGATATATTTTATTGGATTTAAGTCTTTTACAGGGTATGTTGTACGAAATACTCGAAATATTGAAAAAAAAATGCGCCATAGAAATGAGAAATTTTCAAACGAAATCTGATATTCACCCAATAACGTATAACAGTAAGAAAAGTACCTAAAATTTATTGTCATTACCATGTGTAGGTACGAGTATTTTTTTGTATTAATAGGGTTACTTCTTTCCTTTTTTTCGATGTGAAGTAAGGACAAACAAACACACTTTTACATATAATATTAGTAGACATGGATGACATTTGTTTAAAATTCCCCAAATGTGTGAGGCAACGTGGTATAGTTTCCGGAACTGTGTTGCACTCGACATGTTAATTACAGGCATTGCACGTTAACAAGTGAGTTACTTCGTACTCCCATAATGTGGACACAAATAGGCAAATGGCCATTAATGTTTATTTACCTGGTAACTATTGTTTTTAAAATGATAATACATATCTTAGGACATTTCACACATATTAATCTAGCCCCAATGCCTAGCCCCAAACTAAGCAAGGATTTTATTATGGGTGCTAGGCAAGGAAATAAATACTTATATAGAGAAATACTAATAGTTAGGTGTATACTTAATCTTTAAATTAGGGATGTTACGGAGGTGGGTTTAAATATTGTTTATCGGAGTCGGAGTCGGAACCGGAGCCGGAATTTCAAAATTGCATTTAGCGGAGCCGGATCTGGTGTCTGATCCGGAGGTGGTACCGGAGCCGGAGTCGGAGTCTAGTCGAACTGGAGGTCAGGCAGACGTACTAAGGGCAGGTTTAGTCAAACAAGAGTAAAATAAAACATGGGTGCAAGGTACTTAGTTTATGAGACGTTTAAGTTAAAGTAAGATTATGAAGGACGATTCATGTGTTATGAAATAAAAATAACAGAGGCGGTGCCGGAGCCGTAGGTGTAAAACCCAACGGAGGTTCCGGTTTATCGGAGTCGGAGCTCCGTAACATCCCTACTTTAAATATATCAAAAGGCTATATTTGCCTCATTTTTCCAAGCTCATAAATGATTATTATTATTCTAAACGAGAATTAAAACTACTTAAAAATAACTAAAATACTTATAAATACTTATAAATACATAAAAATTAAACAAAATCTAAAGCATTTCTCCGTTGTATAGCGATGCTCAAGCATTGAGCGAGGAAGCTCATAATAAAATTCCATTCGTAAATGCTTTTAAATTAAAGAGGTGTCGTATCCTTAACTAAAGCTGTAACGGCATTAATATCCCTAAGTTTATCTAGGTAGGTAACATTATTCTCGCTCGGTAAATGCCTTTGTCTGTAAGGGTTAATTCATAATCACCGTGTTTTACGGGAGCACTAACAAACACAGTACTACGAATTGTCAGAAAAGTCTGCATGAACCAATGCCTTTTTAAATATTTGTTATTATTGCCCAGAATAACAAATCAGTATCGATGATATGCCTAGGTAAATATGTCGCTTGGTGGTTTAAAAACATAATCAGTTAAGTAACAGCCTGAAATAGGGATGACGACAACTTTTTTTTCCTTAGTCTATCAGGAAGATTATTGAAAAGTATTGGACACGTATTTTTTCTTTTTCCACGTAATCAACCTTATACGGAGATATGTATATTGAGTTGAAATGTCGCGTGACGTCACGATTAGGTACGATTTATACCTAACGGTGACGTAGTTAGCCCCCACTCTCCAACTTTAATGCATTTTTTTAACTTAGTCATTCTTTGTTAATTTGATAAAACAAAAAATACGTGTCTAATATTTTTTTATTACCTGACTGACGGACTAATTTGAATTTCGATTTCTTCACCCTGTCGTCATCCCTATTAATTTATTTCGCATGTAAATGGTATCAATACTAACGCATTATTATCTTTTACCACGGATTTAGAAACAACATAATTAAAAATAGCACTGTGAAGAGGTTTTCCTGAGTAGGTAATTGATCAAGAATAAGCCGCGATGATCCGGCCAAGTAAATACAAAGTGTGAACTAATGACTAACAACTCCCAAGTTTGTCCCTCGCATAATGGCCTCGGGTTCATAAAATGCAAAGTCAGGCTTTCGCACTTTCGCTGCTGAGGAAGAGAAACTTCTCAATGTAATAATACTTCATCTAGAATAGAGATAATAAGAACATTATGATGTGGGTGAATAAAAAATAAAATACATCATTAACTTTCCCATAGAGTCAGAAGCTAGTTTACTCGTATTGGTGCTAAACGGAGGCTTCTAAAATATTGGCCACAAAGATCGACCCCTCGTCTCACGTACCTAATCCATTGAATAATACCTACCAAGCAATATACTAATAATAAGGCGGATTGAACAAGGTTTGAAGTATCAAATGAAAACTCGGCTGCTTCGTGCCGGATTCTTATTTTAAAGTCTGATTCTTTCTTCTGGTTTCATCTCATCAGAAGTGCAACGAGCTTATACCTAGCTAAGATTATGGTAAGCGTCTAATAAGAATGAAATGGGAGTATTTATTGGGAGTGGCGGTTATGTTCGCGGGTGCGTAATCTCCTTATCTGAAGGCTCCACGCCACATGACTGCCATCCGTCATCATGTCGCCGCTCCCTCATCCTCACTGCCATAAAACTCAACATACCCACTCTTCAATACTATGTCTCCTCTGAATCTATCCTATTCTATTAACTGTTATTTTCAACCGACGAAAAAACGGAGGAGGTTGTCAATTCGACGCGTATATTTGTTTATTTTTTCTTTTTTTATGTATGACCACGCATAATTTCGGCAATTGTTAACCGATTTCGATGATTCTTTTTTATTCGAAAGGTGGTACTTCCAAGGTGGTCTCATTTTAATTTGGTTAATTTTTGATGATGGGATCCATGAAAAAATGAGGGAATTCCTCAAAATTTGTTAGCACGTGTATGATTTTGGCATCGGTTTCAAAGACTACATTGATATTCACGTCCCGTTGTATCCATGTTTGGACAATGCAGTCGAAAAAAAATTAAATAAGAAAATAAAACCGTATTCAATTAAACTCCGACAGCCTGTGAATTCGGTATTATTATTTTATTTTTATTAGTTCATATTTCAATTTGAATTTGATGAGTTCAAAGCGAACTTAAGTCGTAAGCATCAGCTAAAATAAACCTATGACCGTCTTATAAATAACTTTTCATCCTAAAAACCCAATCAACCAAAGACAAAGAGGAGGTAGATGAAAAGTTATCGTAATTCACTTTCCAAATTTACATTGGAGACTCCGGCCGGCAAACCATTTAAGAACTTGATTCGAACTTTCCTTTACCATACCAGTTCCTTCGGCATGCCCAATTGATCCGATGATCCTTTCGACGTTAGAGCTTGCGCTGTCAAAATGTCAAAGATAAGTATTTTAACCATAGACGTAAATAATATAGACCCGGTCTAACGTACACGTAATATGTCCCCACTTCCACGGTGTCCAATCCAAAGTTCTGTCACCGAGCGTGCGTGGCAATAAGCGTTTTTAAAAAAACTTTTTTCGAAACTGTTTCTCAGTATCTAAAAACTCGTCTCGTTGTTGAAAAAATGTGACCCAGCTTTAGCTGTCACGATATAAGTTTAACTTTGGATTGGACACCAATGAAGTGGGGAAACATGACATGTATCTACGTTAGGCCCGGGTCCATACGAAGCATTATTTATGTCTATGATTTTAACCCAGGCAAATGGCTATTTATGGATTCCATTATTATGTATAGGTTATACAATACGTGTCTAATGGCCAAAATATCCGTCGAAAGGTGAATCCATCCATTAAGTGCATGACTGCTTCTAGGCCACACGCCACCTTAATGTGGGCGTCCAGCCAAGCCCCGTTATACCGTCGGGAGGGTTTGGAATAGTTAACAGTTTATGAAGGGACAAAGGCACTGTAATCAATTATGTATTGGCCTTAATGAGAATATTTTAGGTGACCGGTGTCCAATAATGGAAACAACTAGCTATAGCCATTCCTAATTTCCATGTTGTATTTTAAAAGTTAATCAGTAAGTTCTTCAATAAGCTTATTATATAGGTACGTAATCTAGGACTGCAAATATTTATTGATAGGTTATGGTGTTACTTCTCAGATCACGCGTTTCTACTGTGCCAGTTTTAGAAAGGTTTTGTGTAAGAGGCGGATGAAAAAAAACCGAATGAAAGCACAATATTAGTATCGATTGAAACTAAGAATATGTACCTATGTTATTGTCTACTGTGCTAGGCCATTAGCTGAGAAGTTTATGGTCGTGGCTGGGTTGCGTGTGGGCTTCCGGCTTCTACGTTTTGCCTACTGTAAAGGTGTACCTAATTGTCCTATTCCAACTCGGAATTTCAGCCACCTATTTGTACATGTTATTTTATCAAGAAGTTTTTTTTGTATATTGTATCTGTGTCGCACATGAAAAAAAAACCGAGGGTTACGTTCGTTGATTATTTTCATTATTGCTCATTTCAAGTACGGTAACGAATCTCATAAGAACTTTTATTTGATGGCACGGTGAAATTCGTATCACCACGGATTCCCAATTCCCATGCAACGATATATTTTTTAGCTTTTCCTTTAGATTCTTCAAATTTTTTACTAAACCTTCCCTGAATCACAGGCAATAAAACAAAAAATGGGGCCCATGTTTAAAATTTATTCTTAAATTCAACTGAATCGGTCCAGTAGTTTCGGACAGGCGATTTTTCTTTATGAGGTTCGGAACTCTAAAAAACATCATTAGGACTTAAACGGCAGGACTGTTTAGAAACAATGTTGAGTGTGCACAGTGCATATAGGTTAAATAAATAAAAAAAATACGGGTTCCATTAATTTACCGTGTATAAAGAAAAAAGGCGAATTTGCTTCAGTCATCTATCACACCCGCTCTCATATTTCATGTCGACCAAAACGAAACAACTACCACACCGCTCGTTACCGCAAACAGTAAAATATATATATAACGTTAGGTATATATTTATGGTTATCCCACTTTGTGTTTGCATACTTTTGACTGTTCGATTTGATTGCATCAAAAGTCTGATTAGCTACACGAAAGAACGGTGTAAAACCACAGTACTTCTCGGCCATCCTTACATGAATCATTGTCGTATTGCTTTTGCTGAGGCAATTTGAACTCCACCTTTGATGTTTAATATCCAAAATGGATGGAGGTTGCTGTGGCTTGCGTGTCCGCGGCGTTTATGGCTGCACCGCCGGAGCGACAATTTTATCGCTCATAATCATAACTAGCCACTTAGTATTTAACCACGCTTTATGTAAGCGATATCACTAACCTCGTCTACTTGGACAAAGTATATAATAGCTGCTACTACTAATCCATTTATTATATCTATTATATCCATACTTTTTCTCAAACATACCCTCATTGTAGTTGATTAGTAGTAGTAGCTATTTTATTAGTCCTGAAGAAAAACCGTACAATAAGCGTGTTAAACTCGCCTGGAGACGGTTCCGGTCATTGATTATTTTATATAAGGCATTACCAGCCATTTTTCCGCCACTTCATCCTCGTAAAATATTGAAATTAAATGCAAACTTATCTTTTTAACTTCAAAGATGATGGTTCATCCATGCAAAATTTCAGGACATATTTGGCCCCCTTAGAGTTTTTACTTCTAAAAATGCTGAATCATTTATTTATTTGTTTCTAATTATGAACGTAAACTATAATGCTATGTACTTTTAACTTTAAAAAATAGTCGATTTGCATACTACCGATGGCCACCTTTTTTTGACCTTTACTGTATGGATTTCGAAAAATCTCTTCTCAGTGAGCACCTACAATGCAAAACCCATCTACTATCCAAATTTCAGCTACCCAGCTTCAGCAGCTTTGTCTCGGAGATGATGAATCAGTCAATCAGGACAGCTCTTTTATATAATAGGTTCCAGATACCTACCAATTGACTCAAGGGCGGATCCAGCTTTCGACTCAGGAGGGGGTCACGTTATACAACCCCTCCCCCCGTTTTTGCGTCAGGGGTTAAAAAATCATAATAGCAGTAGTCCTAGTCCTGCCGAGGGGGGGGGGGGTCATGACCCCCATGACCCCCCCCCCCCTGGATCCGCCCTTGAATTGACTTCTCACTCTCCTTACTGTACTAATGCTCTTCTTAATGCATGAGAAACACTTGACAAATGGTTTGTCATCCATTTTGTTGACTGATATTAGTTAGGTACGAGTACATGAGGAAAATTGAATTTACAAAGCTTTAATTTGGACTTGTTAGCGGTATACTCGCTATTTGTAAAGTGTTGTCGACAGAAATGTCTTGGCAGTGGCGTGTCGCCGGAAAACACCTTACAAATAACTCGCGAATTCACTTAACCGCTTAACTGAATGAGGTTTTCTAACGTTCTTATATTCACATGAGCGTAAATTGTATACACGAAGAATTACGAACCTTAAGTGGTAGTGGACGAGGCACATTTAACTCTCGCAGGGCTGATGGCCGATGGGGTCAGTAGAGACATTACGTTTCCCAATCTGTTTGCGATGCGGATTAAGACCGATAGTTTTTGTTTTAGAAAGAGTGGAGGCGTCCGCGAACCGGGACACGAGCCGTCGGTAGGCCACCAACAAGATGGAGTGACGACCTTGTAAAGGTCGCGAAAACGCGATGGATGCGAGAAGCACTGGACCGGTCTGAGTGGCGGGCGCGCCTTGGGGGCGGCCTATGTCCAGCAGTGGACGTCTTTTGGCTGAGAGAGCATTTTATTTCTAGATAATTTTCGCCCCAACTCGGTCGCCCTGGTGCTTATGGAGATCCTTTTCCCGAATAGATAATTAAATTATATAATATAGGGGGATGGTATAACTCGCTTTTAAAAACCTATCAAAGAAATTGAATGAGGCCCGTGACTACTCACTATTGTCTCGTCCGTATGAATACATCGTAGATCTCGTACACAGGCTCAAAAACGGATTTGAGTTGATGATTTTAAAATGGTTACCTAGTTTACTGGAATCCCAGTATTTCACGAACTGTAAATGCTTTAAAAGACCTAACGAAGTCAGAAGCCGTCAATTAAAAATCAACTGTCTGTGATTACCTCATGAAATTTCGTCAACCACCGCGCTTGTTGCATTAAGTTATTGACAGGGGATTAGTAGTGAAGACAATCACTTAGTTACATCCCAATAACATGTTTACAGTTGATTAAATTAAGTGCTTTGTGGCAGATAACTTAAATATATCGTAGGCAATGCAATATGAACGCCAGTATTTCTATGCCTGATGCTGCATTAATACTGGTTATTTGGAAATGTCAAGCAGGTAGCTTGGATGTGGTCTGTATGAGCTGGAATGTTTTCATAGGTTGGCAGTGTTGGCACACTTGCTTAAGTTCGGCGCGCTTTAGCGGGCTGTCAGTGGTATTGACAGTTATGACTTTGAAGGGGAGAAGGAGTTTGGCTCGTGCCGACGATTCAGTTAGATTAGATTGATTGGATGTTTGAATGTGATAAACTCGATGGAAATCACCGTAGTGATAGTGTTTAGCCAGCTCGTACAGAATGCATCGCGTTTCCAACAGTGTGATACTAAACCCGAGTCGTAAACGTGCAAATGCTAGAGTGTAATGTGTTCGGACGGATTCTATGGTATCAGCGGTGCTGCCGCTGGAAAGGCCTCAAAGACGCCCACAAGAAACGATATTTGATCGTCCTATACAAGAAAAACCTTTCTCCACGACATCAGAAGTTGGGATAAAGAATTTTCAACAAAGAAGTTCCTAACCTACACACCCACTGTTGCATTGATGCAACGGCAACGGTGGAATGCCTATCGAATCGACTATTACGAACTGTGTACTGAATATGAAACGAAAAGACTATGTAGTGTTATTATGGGCATTACGAGGGTTTAAATTGTCGAATTCGATGAAGAATGTGTATGGTCAATGACATGCAACAATTACTTTGATTTCTACATTTCTACAAAAGAACGGTTGAATGGATTCAGAGCTCATTAAGGAGGATCCGAATGCTTACGCGATGACATGAACTGGCTTAAAGTGCATCTCTTGACAGTCTGATAAGCTGTCTGATAAGAGATTGTCTGATAAGAGATTGTTTGATAAGAGATTGTCTGATAAGAAATGATAACAGAATGTCAGAATACTCGGTGGGTCAAAATCATGTTATTTTATTTGAGTGCTGTGTTTATTGTTGTTAAAATGTTTTATAAGCAATCTAGAACAAAATAATAGTTTGAAGGTCTGATAATATGACCTATTCTGTTTGTTTAAAAGTTAAAGTTAATTGGTTATATTTCATCAGTTTTAAAGTTATAAACTTTAAGTTGTGTTTAAATGGACACATCACAGGAGCTTATCCTGTCCTTACACACCTGTGTTATAAATTCAAAAAAAAGGTATTCAAGAATTTGAATTGAAACTAACTAAAAATAGTTCAGGTTCCAGATTACACTTAAATGCGTTTACCTACCTAGTTACCTACTATTGGTACTTGACTTTGACTTGAATAATTACTTAGAATGCCTACTCCCAGTGAATTTTGCTTACAGATGGGTCGGAGATGAAATTTTGCAGTAACTAACTAGATATTCTACAATGCAATTATTAAGGGATTAGCTATGGGAAGAAAGTACAAAGACAGCTGAATTTATAATCTACTCAGATGGTGAGGTTACAAATGGATGGTATGAAATTTGTATCACATCTGCGCTGGCTGTCCAAAGGAGTCCTTCCATTCCATAAGGTCAGAGATATCCATTATTCCTTTGCAATCTAGTTATTTGGTGTATACCTACTTGGTGATATTTTAGTACCTACCCTACCTTTGAATTAGGCAATGAAGTTCTTCAAAATTCTAAAGAAAACAGAATAACTGAATTGAACTTAGTGACAGGAAATGTAATGTAATGAATCAAGATTGTTGTTGTTATTTTAAAATGATGTTGTGAGTAAAATAAATGCTCAGTATAATAATTGATTAAGGTACAAAATGAATTTTCAAAGAATCATTGCTCAGAAGCTGCGCAGGTGGTGCATGTTGCTATCAAGACAATGTTTTGATAACTTTTATGCAAGGATACAGTGCTATATTGTCATGGAAATATTATTTTGTAGCTTTTCATGGATATCAAAAAGTAAAATTAAGTAGTTTTGATAGTAATGCAAGTTGATGATAATTGAACCAGTATAAAAATAATGAAATTGAAAATTATAAAAAGTACCTATCTAAGGGCTCTAGGGCTACTATATTTTGAAATAGGTTTTCCAGCAATCATCATGAATCCGTATGTCAGTGTGTTCAGAATTTTAGCACGGTATATCTGATGGGTGCTTCCGTGCCGGTGGCGGCGCGTGCCGCTCCGCGCCGAGCGGGTTGACTCGCGTCGGTGAGTGACATTATATTCCATAGCGGATCCGGTCGGAGTGGGCGGTCGCGCATTTACTTGTGCACCATATAATTTTGGTGTGCAGTTTGGGTTCCGTTTGTGTGGAGTTTCGCGAGCGTGTATGTAACAAGAGCGTAAATAAAACAATTTCAATTGCCACAACTGAAGACGTGAAAAATAAATTAATACGAAAGTCATAAACGAAAACGAAAGATTGCTGTGATGAAATTGGTAGGCGCTATGATTGCTATGAATGAGTTCTTAAAACACTGGATTGCCTCATCATAATTAGAATCTTAAGGCTATTTACTATCAGCAAAACTTAATTGATTTTTGTAATAGAATAAAGAAACGTTTTTCGCCTTATCTAGACTGGCGTACATGTGCAGGTAGTAAGGTACCTCCTATCCACCGACCTTACGAATGAGTGATCCTTTGGCGAGGTACATTGGAGTATGTTTTATCTTACAACATAATTTGGACGATGGGAGCCTACTCGTTCCCATGTGACTAAGATGACTACCCAGTGAAACTTCGGGTTTCTGAATGTTTTGTGACTTTTGACTTTTCAAGTATTTTTGGGTATCTTTCCCAGTTTATGAATGGATCCTGATATAGCCTTTATGTTGCGTCGGATTTCAATTGGACACATGAGCTTTATGTTCTATGGTAGTACGCTAAAAGGATTATGGATTGAATTTACGGTTTAAAGCTCTAATTCGAAAAGCCCTCTATTTCGTAATTTCCACTTCTGTTGGAAAACGCTTTTGTAGTAAATGGAGTGTGAACAAAATTGACATTTTGCAGATTCTTCTTACCTCTTCTTCATCAGCGTGTATTCGCCCACCGTTGGGCATACGCCTCTCCAATGTCTCTCCTTTATTTCGCAGATTATTAGATTTTAAAAGTTGGTTTTACTTTGGGTAAAACTAACTAAAGTGAGTGTTTTTGGATAGACGAGCGTTGCTGTCCATGTTGAGTTAGATGTGTTAGTATTTTTGCTAATGGATAGCCAAACCTAATGGTTAAGTGAATTGAGTGGTACCTATTCAACTGAATGATATTTGGTGTAGGTATACTTTGAGTAGCATTTGATCAGACACAAGAGCTATGATTCGTCGCTTGAGGGAGGCGGCAAGGGCTATATTACCTTCAGTGGTGAGTATAGCAATTCGTCGCTCGAGGGAGGCGGCAAGAGCTATATCACCTTCAGTGGTGAGGATAGCTATTCGCCGCTCGAGGGAGGTGGCAAGAGCTATATCACCTACAGTGGTGAGGATAGCTATTCGTCGCTCGAGGGAGGCGGCAAGAGCTATATCACCTTCAGTGGTGAGGATAGCTATTCGTCGCTCGAGGGAGGCGGCAAGAGCTGCATTCAGGGGAGATGACAGCTATACGTCACTCGAGGGAGGTGGCAAGAGTTGCATCCAGTGTAGATGACAGCTATTCGTCGCTTGAGGGAGGCGGCAAGAGCTATATCACCTTCAGTGGTGATGATAGCCATTCGTCGCTTGAGGGAGGCGGCAAGAGCTACATCACCTTCAATGGTGATGAGACCTATTCGTCGTTCGAGGGAGGCGGCAAGAGCTATATCACCTTCAGTGGTGATGATAGCCATTCGTCGCTTGAGGGAGGCGGCAAGAGCTACATCACCTTCAATGATGATGAGAACTATTCGCCGTTCGAGGGAGGCGGCAAGAGCTATATCACCTTCAGTGGTGATCATAGCCTTTCGTCGCTTGAGAGAGACGGCAAGAGCTATATCACCTTCAGTGGTGATCATAGCCTTTCGTCGCTTGAGGGAGGCGGCAAGTGCTACATCACCTTCAATGGTGATGAAAGCCATTCGTCGCTTGAGGGAGCCGGTATGAGCTACATCACCTTCAATGGTGATGTTAGCCAATCGTCGCTTGAGGGAGGCGATATGAGCTACATCACCTTCAATGGTGATGTTAGCCAATCGTCGCTTGAGGGAGGCGATATGAGCTACATCACCTTCAATGGTGATGTTAGCCAATCGTCGCTTGAGGGAGGCGATATGAGCTACATCACCTTCAATGTTGATGATAGCCAATCGTCGCTTGAGGGAGGCGATATGAGCTGTATCACTGGAGAGAAGTGATGATAGCGACTTGAGCCATTCGTGTCATTTCGGAAGTAATCGAAAAAAAAGGGAGGTATTAAGACGTTTTCTTAGCCTTACATTATGCAGTGTGAATACTAGTTAATAGTTCGTTTCCGTGCAGCGTGATTCTTTCATTTCGTATAGCGAGCGACTATAATCTGAAATGTGGCTCAAAATGTAGCGCCATCGTAACTCATCGTATCAGTTATGTAGAGTCCGTGACGTGATATGAAGTTGAAACGTAGTTGATATTTTCAATTTGATTGGTTGTTTTTGGTGTCGTTACTAAGATTGCATGCACCTTCAGCTATTCGTAGGCGTAGGCGTAAAATACCGGGCTTCGTTTTCCCCGTTGCTGAGCGGCCACGACCGTGAGTGGCGTGCGTTTGGTTTGGAGGTGTATGCGACTGTAATTTCACCAGTGGATGCAATAGGTGCGAGAGTATTGTTTTTTTATATTGGTGACTTGGCGAACTATACCCTTGGTATTTTATTCTGAAGTCTTATGGTCAGGACGACCGAGCGGTTTAGTTGTAACCTTGTGTTAGCAAGAACATCATGCGAGGCGCATGACTTGTCAAAATGGCCGTATCGTAGGCAATGCAATATGAACGCCAGTATTTCTATGCCTGATGCTGCATTAATACTGGTTATTTGGAAATGTCAAGCAGGTAGCTTGGATGTGGTCTGTATGAGCTGGAATGTTTTCATAGGTTGGCAGTGTTGGCACACTTGCTTAAGTTCGGCGCGCTTTAGCGGGCTGTCAGTGGTATTGACAGTTATGACTTTGAAGGGGAGAAGGAGTTTGGCTCGTGCCGACGATTCAGTTAGATTAGATTGATTGGATGTTTGAATGTGATAAACTCGATGGAAATCACCGTAGTGATAGTGTTTAGCCAGCTCGTACAGAATGCATCGCGTTTCCAACAGTGTGATACTAAACCCGAGTCGTAAACGTGCAAATGCTAGAGTGTAATGTGTTCGGACGGATTCTATGGTATCAGCGGTGCTGCCGCTGGAAAGGCCTCAAAGACGCCCACAAGAAACGATATTTGATCGTCCTATACAAGAAAAACCTTTCTCCACGACAAATATTATGTACCTACTTATCTACTAAAGCGATCTTGAAGGCATTTGTTCGCTCGCGCCGGCGAGGAAGCTATAATAGCTATATCGATTATTTTCTCGCTGAAGAAGAATACCAATATGTTGCTATGAAGACTCAAATATATACAGAGACAGATATATATATAGAGAATGAATGAATCTCGAATCCGTTCCATAATTATCTGTTGGGCCAAATCCGTTGTTTATAACCACACTATCTAATCTAAACAGAAACCTAACAGAGTCGACTATTGGCGCTAGTTCGGAGCTTTTGTCCTACCTATCGATATAAAGTTTGGCTTTCCACGCGAGCGGACTTGTTGTTCCAAGCTCGATTAGTAAACAGAATAGCTCCCATTCTGATTGTCCTCACTGTGACGGATTCTCACGGACCAGTTATAACAAAACTATTCTGTTAGTTCTTCGGTTCCAAGCCTAGTTGCAAAACGAGTTTTCTTTGTCATACCTATTTTCATGTTCATTCAAACCTACTTATTCCTCATTTGCTTTTCCATTTCTCTTCTTACGGAAGTATTTCAAAGGTACCTACAAAAATACAGCGAAACGCTTCGAGAAAAAATAAAGTATTTAGGCATGGCCCCAGATATCATGTAGAAGTGTCAAATAAAACTATACCTAGGTGCAAAAACATTTTCTGAGAGAAACCTTAAGTCATTTCTAAAAAGAAATAAAAGAAAGCAGTTAGGGTCATTAGTTTCTAATGCGGTAGGCAAGTCGTTTCCTCACTTCATAGGTCGGCGGCTTAAATAAGAACGATACGCCGAAATAAACACTTAAGTCAGTCTTGAAACGCACTCTCTTATTTTCACGCTAACGGCGGTGAAAAACTTTCATTGAATGGCGAACGCAATAAGCGACTTTGGAATTGTATAAGTAAATATTTAGTGCGAGCCACCCTCGCGTCGTTATTTCGCATTACTAGAATCCTTTCTAATTAGCTCGAGCGTTCTCTGGCGCAATCCGCAGCTTGTACGTTTACGTTTATTTTTCGTTGCATTAAAGATTGTTTAAGAAAAATAACGTGTCATCATGTTCCGTTAATTTGCCGAAGAACTGGTTTTCTCAACTATTGTTATTTTGGGGTCCCCATGACGTGAGATCTCCGAGGAGTGCCTTGCTTGAGCATTATTTTCATTGTTATGTGTTGAAGATAAAATAAATACATACATACTTACAGAGTCTTGATTTAAAAATAAAGTATGTTTATTTCTTTGGCCCGCTTTGTAGCGTTAACTTCGTTTTGATTCTGAGAGTGACACTGCATGGGTATCCCAAATATATATTCAGTCTATTGTTTTATTAATTAACAGAGTTAAACTAAAAACATATATCACTTTAAGAATAAAATTAAAATCTACTTGGTGAAGCACTTTGACCGCGGAATCAAAGCTGAGAAAATTACAAATACAACAAAAATGTTATTAAATTAACACATTTAGTCCAAAATCCCGGTTGTGCGTACGTAAAAAATTACATTCTCTGTTAGAAATATAGCTAAATATATATCACCTAGTTAAACATCAGACAGGATGTGTATTTAATATAATATGCTGCCTGCGTGATGGGAACCCTTCCGAAAGGCCCTAATTTAGGTTTTTAGGTTATTTTTTAGCTTTAATTTTTCTTATTTCTGTAAATTTAAATGCTATTTGTAGTTTATTTTTAATAGTTTAACTTGTTCTTTTCTGAATAAACAAATTCAATTCAAAGGAATCTGATGTGCAATTATTGTAATTTTCGCCATACAAACCAACTTTAAGAATGACTACTTACTTAAGACTATAAGAGTTCACATGGAAATTGGGACTACACTCGTAGCTCAGACTACCTAAGTAGCTCGTGATTGAAACCTGTGTCGACAATAATCTGGTGATGTAAAAGAGATACAATTGTGGGTTCATACATCATCAATGGCATATATTATCTAACTGGCTCGACCGATTGGCGAGGTGAACGAGCCGCTGATAGATCCTGAATTATAAATGCGATACGTGTAACCCGGGACACTAGCGCTGGCGATCGATGCCATTGGAGTTACACAACGCATGTGAGCGATATTGTACACCAACAGTTTGCAAAAAGAAACAAGCTTATCTCTACACGGGGTTCCATCCAAAGTTCACCCACATCCTTTGAGAGCTTACTTAAAAACCTGGACGATTCCATAGACAAAAGCTTTTGATTCGGCGGTTTTGGCTGTGTTAGAGTTAACATTATCAGCATCTATCTATACATGGTGGGTCAGAAAATATGGCAAATAATTAACCCACAGTATCGGTTATCGATTCTAAGTATATTGTATAGGTCTTTAATTTTTTTCGAGTTGGTAAAAAAAAAAAATGTATAGGATTCAGGCGTCG
Source organism: Aethes cnicana (assembly GCA_963971205.1). Taxonomy (NCBI): domain Eukaryota; kingdom Metazoa; phylum Arthropoda; class Insecta; order Lepidoptera; family Tortricidae; genus Aethes; species Aethes cnicana. The sequence goes on from OZ020272.1 coordinate 9,576,528, forward strand.
CTAACACAACCAATCCCATATACTTTTTTTTTTACCAACTCGAAAAAAATTAAAGACCTATACAATATACTTAGAATCGATAGCCGATACGGTGGGTTAATTATTTGCCATATTTTCTGACCCACCGTGTATATATTTCTATATACATATAATTGAAGTGCCCTGTGGTAGTCTGGCTAAGGCTCGAGAACTGCTGGAATGATATAAATACCTGCTGCAAAGAGCTGCCCTAGGAGATTAATAATAAATTAGGCGCTAGCTCTTCTCTGCGTGACGTATCTCGTCTTCTTGTCGTTGGTATGCACACAAATACAAACCTCCTTGTTAGACTGTGTAATCCGTGCTCTGATGGTTTACTGGACAATCATAAGTTTACAATAACTCCAAGTTTGTTCCTGAACCGCGCCGCCATTGTCAAACTTCGAATGCTCGTGTTTCGTCTAGTTAAGCTTGTTGGTATCTCGTTGTAAACTAACTAAGCTCCGATGTCAACACAGTTTTATAAAGTTAGATAATTATAACTTGAGTTTTTTAAACTTTGACACTTTGTAATAGTAACTTTGTTACAATATTATCACAATTTGATAGCACTACTACTTACTTAGGTAGTTATTTACTTAACTAACTCGTCGAAATTATTATAAATAACCAAAATTAAGTATTATAAAGGATTTTTCAACATAGACACATAATACAAATAGTATTGTGGGAACCTATCGAAAAAAAATGTTACATTTCATTCATATATGTGTCTCTTTTACGGCTTTTCTATTTTTTCAGCTTAAATGATACTTGCACAGAACCTCATTTTAGGGTAACCTATGTTAGACCATAAAATTTTATCAAGCGGAAAACCTAGTAGGTCCGATAAGAACGGTCCCGGTTTTACTTCACTTTGGAACTATCAAACTTCAGAATACTTGGCAAAATTAAAACCGCTCATTTCTGAAGGATACGAGTACTTAGGTAAATAAAATTTATTAAAATTAATAAATCAAACACCTAATTTTGTAGCTTAGCATTGCATTTAAACTTCGTCAAGTATATCCTGAGATCAGTATCTAATCAAGAAGAAAAATTGTGCCTTGTATTACCTACACCACCCTGTAAAGGCCTATCAACACGCTTTAAGTATCGGAAAAATACAAGCGAGCTGCAATTTTATAGCATTAGATATATCACGAACTATACTTAATGAATAATTCTCGTTGACGTAAAAAACACTTCAAGCCCGTATATGTAGGTACCTACCCGTCACGTTTTGAAAGGCCACTCCTAGATATTTTCCATAACCATCGACTGACTTGCTTTGCAATATCTGCGAACAAAGTTTCTCTTTATGTCTATTAGTTTTCGGTAGCGCTGTTTACCTATTACGAGATTAAAATAATCAACGATAGAGCGTAACAATGTCTTCATACGAATATCTTATGAGTAGGTAGTCATATAATTTTACGACTCAGTTCTCGCGACGTCATATCCGGTCTGTGAAAGCCGTTGCTACTAAATAGGGAGCCTTCATCGTATATAAAGGTTTATATGTAGTACCTTGGATAAAAAGCCTTTCTACCTTGTATGGAGCGGAGTGTAATAATAACGGGATGCGTGCTAGCCAAGGTGAATAGAGGGCTGGTGGGGACAGCCGTGTCACCCGTGTGAGCCACTACCGGCCTTTGAGTCGCTCTGGGATCCCACAAAGGCATAAGTAAATACTAACAAAGTTAGCTAATTTCATGACATGGCGGAGTGCACATTAGAACTTGACTGGAATATTGAAAAATAACGGAGCCACTGAATTGAAAAAAAGTATACAATTAGAACAGCGAATAGAATCAGAGAGGACATTTCTGTCTGGTATTAAATATAGACATTGAGTGACGTTGCCTCCGCCGTTTCAGCGACAAATATTAGAGTTACTGCAAGAGGTATGGAGCGTGGAGATTATTTCTACCCTCCATGGCAAGAAGCCACTTTTTGTTTACCTATCAGGTAGAATCGATTATGTTCGACCTTCACTTCCACCACCACAACAGCCTATTTACGTCCCACTGCTGAGCACCAGCCTCCTCTCATCACGAGAGGGTTTGGGATATGGCTATAGCCTATAGCCCCACGCGGGCTCGTGCGGATTGGGGACTACATTGACATCCTTGAATTACTTCGCAGATGCGTGCAGGTTTCCTCACAATGTTTTCCTTCACCGAAAAGCTCAGATCTTCACCGTCATCGATCGTCATCAAAATCGCTATGATAGAACATTGAAAAAAGTTTATTATTAGATTTTTAAATAATATTCGTTTTTCATTCGGACATCGAAATAGTAATTGACATGATTAACTTCCTCTTGTAAAATTACTTCCCTGAAAAAGCGAAAGATGTAATTTAATTTACCACTTTGGAAGAATAATTGGGAGCTAGCTTTTAGGTACTTAGATATGTTTTTATTTTGTCATACCGCTCGAATTCGCGAAAATAAATGGATTCGTTTACGTTTTCCGTGTTATTAAGCATTAGCATTTAATTTATATACTTACAGGTTTTCTAAATCAAAATAGGGAGGAATTCCTAAACGATTGAAATTTGCCTTTTAAATCATATGAATAGAAAGTTACATGTTCAGCTAATAAAAGTAATGCTTAGTAGGTAGCCATTAAAAAAATTGGAATCGAGTTGAAACCAACCCAGATGCCGACGGCGTTCCGGACAAGCGCGCTCCATCTCGAGGTAAGTCTCTCAAAGGAATAGTGAGCACAGAGGAGACATATAACTGGGAATAAATACAAGAGCTTTTGCTAAATATAAAGTTTACAGTGTCGTTGAAATTTCTATTTTAACCTGTAGGTTAAGCTTTATATTAACCCTTGGCCTCTAGGGAGCGCCCCGTTGACCGCCACGCCGGATGCCGAAGCGATAACTCTGATGGTGTCAGTATCGATCTGAGCCTCGCCCGAACACCAGCGCTACAAAACTGTTCACCGTCCTACGCAGGTAAATGGGTATATTCAAAAGGATTAAAACATGAAATTTGTTATTTGATTATGAATATAAAAATGGGTCTTGTCATGCACGATAAATAATAAATGCATACTTATATTTAGTCGTTCGTGCATAGACGCATTCGCCTGATATATTATGTAGCTATGAACAAAGAATCGCGTGACGGCCGTACATAGACTCCCCCAAAAGCTTTCAAACAAACAGCAGACGTTAAAATAATGTAGGTATTATTATTATTATTAACTATTAATTAAACTGAAAACAAACGTGGGCATTGGGCAGCTTAAAATCGAGATTACATTTTAAATGAAATTGTGTAGTCTCGTACTTTTATTTCAGCTCGTGGAATGTTTAAAGAACGTGAAGAGCAACTTACGGTTACGGTTAAAGACATTTATTCTCATAAAGAATTACATAAATTCACTTACATGAGAACATAGCTAAATAACATAATATTAACAAACAAACGTGAATACCAAAAAAGCGTTTGCTTTTTGGTGTTCAATTAAGAGTATTTGTATTGTTGTGTATCGCGCAGTGCTTAAAATTATTTGTAAACATTAAAGAGGGTAGGATAACAAAAGTAAAGTAAAGAGCATTCAAGTAAAGTTATACAAATCAGCAATATGCAGCAGAGTTCGCGTGGCCGAGTGAACGAATTCAATTCAATTCAATTCAATTCTTTATTGTGATCACATGGTCATTATCAGGTGTTATATAAAACAAAAGTCACTCATATGAAACCCTGTAAGGGCACTACAAATTAGGGTTACAACATTGAAAGTTTTTACGGTTAAATACTATTTCCATGCATCAAGAGCTAAAATTAAATTAGGTATGTATACAATAGCATATAAGTAGTCAAATTTTACATATTCAAATTAAGACATCTTTGAAGTAATCCTCTAGGTCATAATAACTTTTACTTATTAAGATACTTTTCAACTTTTTATTGAAGAGTTTATCACTTTGTATCGTTTTTAATTCGTTTGGTATCCTATTGTATATTTTAATTAACATTGAGTGTGGGCCAGACGTGTATAATTTATATTTTGAAAATGGCAATTTTAATTGGTGTTTGTTACGGTCATGCCGCTTTATAACATTTTTTAATGGGGAGTACAGATGCATATTTTTCCTAATAAATTTACAAGCCTCTAGGATATATATGGACGTTAATGTAAGGACTTTATACTTAACAAAATAAGGTTTACATGTGTCTCGTTGGTCGATATTTGCAAGAATCCTAAGACATTTCTTTTGCATAACAAAAACATCCCTTGAATCCGTACTATTTCCCCACAAAATCACCCCATAACTCAGCCGCGAGTGGACAAAAGCATAGTAGGACGAAAGCAGAGAAGTGATATCCTTATGGTTAACTTATATATGAGTAGCTTGAGATTTTCAGTCATTAACCGAAGGCTTATGGCTGGCGGCGGAGGGTCCCAGGGCCTTGCTTTTAGGAGATTACGTCGACTAGGTAGCCCGATATCGACATATATAAAACACTGCAACTTCGCAATAAAGTAATGCAACTAGCAGAGGGAGACTGGTCCCGAATCTGATCTCTATCTTATATTGGCGTCTCTTGTGCAATTTTACTCTTATTAAATCGGTAGATCTTCTATCACTGAGTTATTAACATCAAGGATACCAATTCCAACACACTTTCAACTAAAATATGTACAGATCGTTCCGGTGAATGAAAATTAGTGGAAATGTTTCATCGTCATGTCAGCCCATCGTCTACACTCCGGCCGGTTCTGTGCCGCTCTCATTCACAGAATTGCTGCGACATTCACCAGATCGTTGGTGTTCTGGTACTCGGCCGCCATTCGAGAACTTTCTGACCTCATCGGACACCTGGATCCCGACCACTGCCAATATCAGAGGCGGCCTTAGGGGGGGGGGGGGGCGAAGCGGGCAACCGCCCGGGGCCTCGCGCTCGTAGGGGCCTCGCGCAGGCTTACGATAACCTGATAACTTCAGATTCAAATATAGAATCCTGAGTGTAACGAGGGTTTCAAGGCACGAGACAGCAAACGACTTTGCTGCTGAGCGCAACACAAAAATTTTCACCTTACGCGCGATTTTTCGGGAAGAAGACTTAGTTCGGCATCACGTACAGTTTGTGCTAACTCTGGAGGAGTTAAATTCGTATATGCATCGCTAGAATCGCTCATATTTTCTTTATTACTTCGTTTAGGTATTCTGAATTACAAAACCAGCAATCTAAAACTTTTTTTTTCCGGAGGTTGCGTTCCAAATCACTCCTACTCGTACTTCAAGATTCAATTATTCATTGAATACAGTTAAAATATACACATATTATTTAAGTATTTTTGTGATAAAACATTGTGAAATAATGAAATACATCTGAATCGGTGTATTATTAATATAATTTAAGTAATGATGATATTAAGTAAATTGAACCTTTATTTTAATAAAACTCTCACGATGAATTGCGTTTCAGAACGTATCGTTGTTTTTTTTAATGTGACAGTGGCGTCATGCGTCGTTCGAATTTCAAAAACACTTTCCACGCGAGCGGATAAAAACAACTTTTGCGCTGGGATATCAAGCTGCAAAACGACCACTTTCGAGCCAGTGAGGTGAAAACTAAATTATTTAAAAAGCGGCCTTTTTTACGTGGCACTGCAGCCAGCCTTCTGGGCACCGTGCCCCAAGGCAGCGATTTTTTTTTCGATATCTTTTTTATTTCTAGCTCTATTTTATTTTTAACTATTTAATTTACCGACGTATTTTTTTTCCTCTAATGTAATACGATTTCTTTATTCTTCAATACCCCGTCTGATAATCACAATTGCTTAAAATAAAAAATAACAGGTTTTTTTTTGTAATGATTCCTCGATTTACTCAAAATAAAGGTAAATAATGAAAAAAAAATACGGGATTATATTTTTTTCATAGAATATCATCACGTTTCATCCCTATTCGTTTTGGAACTTTATCCAGGAACACATTGTATACTACTTCCATGAATACCATGGTTTTTTCAAAACTAATGGTTTAGCTGGCAGGGGTTGGGGAAAACATCTATCTAATAAAAATAAGCACTTTAAAGCACATATTTCACAAACGCATCCCTAAATTCATTTTGGTTTCCGCAAACCCAGATTATTATTTTAAGGACCTATTCAATGACACACAGACTAGGGCCTCGCAAAGATCTATTCGCCCGGGGCCTCGCAAGCGCAAAGGCCGCCTCTGGCCAATATACACATCTGGTATTCATTGTTTGTTTTCACCTGGGCATAGGACCGTGAACCTGTGAATTCCTTTGACATCACTGCATGTAATTCGTCAATGTAACTCGCGTATTTCATTAATGCGATCGTTTGGAGCAGGTTATGGGGCTGTGGTAAGTACGCTACACCGTCCAAGCTACTACTGATCGGTTGGTATAAATTGTCAACAATTATTTTTAATCATTTGGAATATTTGGAAAAATCTTTTTAGTTATTTTCTCAGAATGAAAGTGTGAGTTTCATCTATAGAATAAGTTTGCTGTTCATCTTAATATCGATGTCAGCTACCCCTTCACTAGTTGTTCTACTCACTAACTGCGGCATGGATGTTGAATGGTACGGATTTATATAATGTTGAAAGTATCGGTAAATAGGTATTACGTTACGGGATGTTTTTCGAGTCTACTGCTCGTATCAAAATTACGAATTGCCTCTAGAAGGTGTCGAAGTTTTCGTCCTTTACTCACAACTACAAAACTTTACCAGAGGTGAAGGAACCTTTATCAATCGCAAATAGACTGGAAAATTTTAAGTAAGTAGGTAAACATCTTTCGTCTGGTTCAGCGCCTAACGCTTTTCAACTCGCAATGTTGACAGATTCTGAAATAATGAAGATCAACTAGCGTCTACATTTACACCGGCCTTTTCAAACAATGTACGAAAGTACTAGAAGTATAAATTTATAAAATTTCTACTTCTAGTACTTTCGTACATTAGAAACATAGCAAGTAGAAATTTTAAGTAACCGAAACTACACTGAACAGCAATGAAAACGGGTCGCTTAGTATGACCCGTTTTCATTGCTGTTCAGTATATTATTGATTATCGCTGCTTTGGGTCGATCGGCTCACTTGGCACTTCACTTCGCAGTCTTCGAAATTTGAATTATTTCTTCTGTTTGTGTTCTGTTTATGCGAAAGCGTTCCCCATTTTGAGATGTACCGTGCCAAAATATACATAGGTAATTGGAATCATGCGACCAACTTGCCTTTCGGTTAAAAATAGTACCTAATTTAGATACAGCCAACACGAGAATCACATGTATACGGCTGACTAGTATAAAAATGCGTTTAATTTAAGTTTATTTACTTTTCATGACAAAAAACTGGGCACTGTGATTACTGATTAGTCAAACTTCTTAGTTATGGAGATAGCGAATAGTTTTAAGATCAAAATAATATTTGTATTATATTCACTAAAAATCTTGTGTATTAAAAAAAATCCGAAGTACTTAGTTCGTTTCGACAGCCTGTTCCATGCATCGAGGACGGGAAGGCCCATATTATCGCGCCGTCGATATTCATTCGCAACGAGTCACCGGGACGGCAAACATTCTACTACATTATTTGTTCAGTTTCTGTTTACTTTCCCATTAATTAATATCGGTGCGTGGTCCGCTTGCATGTAATAAGGCTTAGTGAGCGACCTCGGCAAACAAGGATTGAACTGTATACTTTGGATTGAATGCATTCTCCATAATAAAATAACTCATTCGAGATAAACCGCCGGCCAACCAATATAATCTAACTGTAGTTACAGGGCCCTGTTTAATAAACATTACAAATTGTAAATTGTAATTGTAGATTACAAGTTACAATTCTACATATTTCTGTTTAATAAAAATTACAACTTACAAATTTACCACGTCGGATAATTCACATATTTGTAAAATTGTACCTACAATTGTACCTACAATTTTACAAATTTCTGTTTAATAAAAGTTTACAACTTACAGGTGACAATTTACATATTTGTAGGGAAAACTGCTTTATTGAACACAAAATTGTAACTACAAGTTAACAAATTTTGTAAATTGTAGTGCCATTCCTACAGGCGATCTCACTGTGTGTCGTAGCGTTACAATTTTGTCCAAGTTCAATTATTGCAAAAAAAATGGTGTTGACAACGAGTAGCGAAAGTAGTGATGACACTGATGTTGAAGTAGTGGATGTAAGGCGACGACGAGTTTTACGTAAACAGAACAATTTTAGTTTTGAGCTAAGTATCATCACAACCAATTATAATAGTTGTAATTTAGGTACAGTTGGTAATTAAACCTCACTTGATTATTCTGAATATCAGAAACATTACTTACTATGGTCCTTTTTCTAAACTTTTACCATGTTGTGTCACGTAGATATCTCCAATCCCTGTTGTAGATGCCTAAAGATGTTAATTGTTCGGCAATGTCTTTCCACTTATTTTTTTTTTCAACTCGTGAGTCAATTTGTCACTAAACCGCCCGAATAGCACATCCTTATTCTCGTGTATGAGTGATAAGATCGTTAATTTATTATTACATTCCACTATCTCGAATATGCACTAGTCAAATGTGATGATATAGAAAATAATTACTGACTGACGATAACGTTTTAACTATTTATATTTCAAGTCTTCTATAAAAATACATTTTAATATAAAATTGTAACTTACAACTACCCATTTGTAAATACAATATTGTTATCTAAATCTACAGGCGTTTTTTACATATGTAAGCGCTTATTAAACAGCATTTACTATTGAAAAAATTGTAAGGTTTTCACTTGTAAATTCCTTACACATTTGTAATGTTTATTAAACAGCATTTGTCGCACATATTTACAAATATGTTGCTTTTTTACAAAATTGTAGGATTGTAACGTTTATTAAACAGGGCCCTGGTAAAATAACAAATAAAATAAAAATAATATATACAACTTAAAATATTATAGTACATTAAAAAAAAAGTAAAATTAATTATATAATTATTATTTTAAAACATTTGTCCAAAAGCACTGCCTTGGGTGCGTGGGTTAGGTTGAACAGGCAGTTTGATGAAAATCTGTGCCTACCTATACTACCTATTTTCTTCATTTCACCTAACCTTAATATACGACGGTGCTCTACCTACCTAGGTCATTAAATTGAAATTGCATGAGGTATGTAATGGCAATAGGTCCTCATCATAGAAGAAGTATGGTAAACTTAGAATGACAACCTTCAAACAAATCAGCGTACGCCAGAAATAAGTGTTAAATGCGATAATAGATGGCGCTGCCTAGGGAGCCTGCATACTAATTTGAACTCCATGAGCTACATCTAGATGACTCTGTACAGGCGAAGTATGAAAAGTTGATGCTCCCTGGTTATTTCCGATGTACGCCGTAATGTAAGGAGATTGACAGTCTTAGGTATACCTACATATAATTATATTGCCTCTGTCCTCATACAGCATTGAGATACTCTTAAAATAACGACAAAGATTCACTATCTCAGCTATAACGATAACTTTTGAATAGTCTCACTAATTTAATGTGAACGACAATTACTCTCTTCTCACGTAACCACACTTCGGTACCAACAAAAATTTTGGAGAGTTAGCCACCATTCTTGTCGACAATACCATGCATAGTTCTGAAAATACTCCGGCTCCCATTTTTTTCACGCCACTTTGGCGCTTAGTCCACGGAAAATAAGTTCTGTGACACCTCGTCAAGTTGACGGCACTTGCTGTGGTTCGTGTAGGGTTACTGACACCGTGAGGCACGACGCGTAATTTAACCCTCCCACGGCTTTTAATTAGAAAACTGTGGTGCATACATTTATCAAGCCTCCGTTCTTCGACGCCGAAACCAAAGGCATTCATCGTTGCGGATCGACTGTAATGTTAAATTATAAACGACACAATTACCTGACATTTTATCCTACCTACTGATAATGGGATAGGTGCAAAGTATGGCTTTGCTCTTGTAAATCGCTGGGAAAATGCCTTTATATATGCCACCCGACTGCAATTTGCCACATGTTGGGACATGGAAAGTAGAAACATTTCTGTATTCTACAAATTCTTGTAGTCGCTATTCTGGGACCATACCTCGCCGCGTTGATTTCAGAGGGTAGGTAATAACTTCACTCGCTCCGCATGCGATCGAGCTTGTAAAATACCTGCTCACACCCTTAAATAAAGCTTTTTCGGACTCAATCGGGATGATTTTAGGCTAGGTACTTTATTCGATACTCCAAGCATTTACGGTTACCTCATTACCTACATTTTTTATTTTAAAAGAAAAATGCGCAAATGGAGGTAATTAATTTAGATATTATAAATAAATAACATATAAAAGCAAACAATATCCATAAAACTCATGTCGGCCGCATGCGGTTGCGGTCGATCGGTCGGAGGTCGGAGGGGACAACAGAAGTAGTATTTTAAATGAAAGCTGTTTTATTGATTTTTTGTATTGCCGTTTTATTTAGCTATCCACAGAATAAGTGTGGTTGTATATTTTGGCTAAAATTAATTCACCATTAAATGAATTGCTCCTCAAAAGAAATCTATTCTATAGATACATCTAATATATAAAATTCTCGTGTCACAGTGTTTGTAACCAAACTCCTCCGAAACGGCCGATTCTTATGAAATTTGGAGTGAATGTTCAATAGAATCTGCGAATAGGACGTAAGCTATTTTTAATACCAAAAAAACTAAGGCGGTACGAAGTCCGCGGGGTTAGCTAGTATAATATAAAAATGAATTGACCGATTTTCCTGATTCTTTTTTGATTTTTTTCCCTGTGATTCAAGGAAGGTTTACAAATAATAAAAATCCGGAAACATCTAAAGGAACACCTAAAAACACACAAACACACTTTGTATGGGAAACGCCTTCAATATACGAAGTTCACCGGGCCAACTTGTAATAACCATAAGCAATTAAAATAAAGGTACCTAATACAATATATTCATGCTCTACTTAACAAAAGGCTAATGGATAAGTGCCTATTATATCTGTAATCTGGTTCAAGAATACCGTCAAAGATTATAAAAATAGAATCCAGTCTTTTATGTACAAAGGCGTAGGCAGCGCAAGCAAATAGGTACACTGGAGAGCGGGGTGCCTTTACAGACTTTGAACCGATCACTCGATTATTGGATGAAAGAATAACACAACTGTAATGGAGGCGAGTGGGGCACTAAGACAAGGCGGATACACAGATTGGCTAAGAGCTGGTCGGATGGCGCGGGAATGAAGAGGCTTAATCAGCAGGGGCGTAATATTTTTGAGGTACCTCTTTAGTTCGAATGGAACTTTCCGTAAAGTGATGATAGGTACCATATATTATTCGAGTAGGTATTTTGGTAACCACACAGTAGGTAACAAAAAAATGGGAGCAGCCACCATAACAACCCACCGTTGGGCACGTTTACTTTCATTATGAGAGGGCTCGGGCTATTATAGTCCCCACGCAATCAAATTTTTGTTTTAATTTTCCAATCAGCATACAATAATTAATATTCGACGATATTACTTTTGCTTTAAGCGCAATAATTTCTAAAATTTAATCCTCGTCAGTATTTCTTAGGTTTTCCCAATGATCCTTTGAGACGTCAGTCAACTTTGTAAACTTCGCAGCAGAAACGTGAGGCAGATTTTATTTGTAAACGTAAAGGAATGCGAAGTTTCCCGCTTCTGGGCGTTTGTCAAAATATTATTATTGTGCATTCTTACACGTTACCCTCATATGTGCTTGTTTACGCCAGTACCTAATGCCACAAAAACGTTCGTGGATGTACTAGAAACTTTCTTTGAAATAAATTGAATTGGCGACTCTTCGCAAGCCGCCCTCAATATCACTACACATCTATACTAGCGTCTGCCCGCGTGGAATTCAGTTGTCGAGTTGCGTTTTTCCGGGATAAAACGTAGACTATGTCCTTTCCCGGGACCCCAACTATCTCCATGCCAAATTTCATCACAATCCGTCCAGCGGTTGAAGCGTGAAGAGGTAACAGACAGACCGACAGGGTTACTTTCGCATTTATAATATTAGTATGGATATGGATAATATGGATATATAAATAAAGTCTTCTACAGACTTCATTATTATATAGATTTTATAGTAAAGATTAGCCATTAGTCTTCTTATGTGTGTTAGTGTGTTAGTCTGGCTAAGGCTCGAGAACTGGACCGATTTGGCTGATTATTTTTTGTTTTCTTCCCTACGATTAAAGAAAGGTTTAGAAAGAAAAAATAATCGAGAAGACTCTGAAGGAACAGCTAAAAATAGAAATATAACTTCGGGTGATACGAAATTCACCGGGCCAACTAGTCTTATATATAAAAACTGGCTTTCTGCCCGCGACTTCGTCCGCGTGGTATTCGGTTATAGCGTTCCCGCGGGAATTAAGCGTTAAATTATAACAAATTATATACTAAAACCTTCCTCTTGAATCACTCTATCGAGTATATTCGTTTTTTTGGTACATCCCCAAAGTTGTATACCATAAGTCCAGACTGGCATTAGGACTTGTTTGTATAAATAAGATGATTTTGTTGGACACAGACAATGCAGTGTTTTCCTAGAAGCCAGTACAACTGCGTCAAGTGTCATTCCTAAATACTTGGCTGTATTTTCGTATGGCTTGCTGTTAGAAGTACTGGTATGTACTGTTCTTTATTGTTTGTAAAGTAATATGGATTTGGGTTCATTGAGCTTGAATTTCGCAACTGCCACTGAACTTTCCCTGCAGCTTCTGTTTGGGTATCCCCAACGGGTAGTATGGCCTTATCGTCAGCAAAGGTTGCTATGGTGTGATCATCTAATCCTGGGATATCACTGGTGTATAAGGGGTAAAGAGCCGGGCCCAATACACATCCCTGTGACACCCCAGACCTATTGCTTTTTATTTCAGAATAGGCACCATCTTGCCGTTATCCTGAAATCTTTATCTGTTATATATGATTTTAAGCTGTCAGTGAATGGCTTAGGCAGGATCTTCCTGAGTTTCAATATAAGACCATATCTAAAAATATTGTGGTACAGACTTTTTAGGGTTCCGAAGTCCACAAGGAACCCTTATAGTTTCGCCATGTCCGTCCGTCCGTCCGTCCTTCCGTCCGTCCGTCCGTTCGTCCGTCCGTCCGTCCGTCCGTCTGTCCGCACTATTGCTCGAAGATGCTTAGGTCTAGAAAGCTGTAATTTGGCATGAATATACATATTAGTTACGCTGACAAAGTGGTACAATTTTTTTTTTATAGGGTATTTCCCCTACTCATAAAGTGGGGATGTATTTTTTTTTTTCTTGCGTACCCCATGGTGCGGCATATCTTTAAATAGGTCTTGAAAAATATTGTAGGTTTGCTAAAACCATTTTTTGATTAAGTGATGCGTTTATGAAATGTTAAGCATTAAAGTGCATTTTTTTGTTAGAGTCACGTGTCCCCCCCCCCCCTTCCAGCTAAATGGTGGTATTTGGATGGCTGAAAAAAATCACAGTTATGGCATATATAACGTAGTTGAAAGGAAAACTATCACAGCTAAGTAGGCTGTACAAACTTACGAGTCATAGTCGACCAACTTATGAAATGATTAAAAAACCAATGATTTTTCTCGACCGGCAGGGGCGTCGGGCGGGCACGTCATACCACAGGCTAGCTAGATGCTAATAAGTCTTAGAAAAGTACTGTGGGCATTCTCAACTTCGGAACCCTATACTTTGCGCGTGGCCCGACACGCACTTGGCCGGTTTTTTTATCTTCTAAGCATTTTTCTATCGCATCTGTGATTATATGGACTTTGATCAATTGTCGAATGCTTTACTCTAAATCGAAACTGATAATCAGGGATAAGGCGAGTGGTTTCTAATATTTTAGTACCTTTTCGAATAATGAACAAACGAACATGAACACGACATTTAATGAACATTATTGAAAGGTATTGGCCTGTATGATTTTACATCGTGGGGTAATTTTCCAGGCTTTGGTATTATGATTAATTCAGCTACTTTCCAAAGATCTGGAACATATTTTAGTAGTTTAGGAACGAGAGAATGCTGTAACTTCTAGATTATACTTAGTCATACCTATAAATAAAAAATAAAAATAAAAACTGGACAGTATAGATCGGCGACAATACGTCTTCGGAAAAGACACGATAATTTTTAAACCGCTGAACTGACCTTCTTTAAATACTTAATAGATGAGAACACTCTCCATTAACTCCATCTCCTCCATCAACAGCCAAAATCGGTCTATACGCTCCGGTGCTAAGATGCACGAGACGAATACAAAGATATAAAGAAACACATATCAAAATAGCACACGACCATGTCTTTTTTTGCGTGCGGTATTAAAAATACTACAAGTCTAATTAGGCGAATAGTAACCAAAGTCAAGACATCTATCCATTAACGGCTTCCGCAGTTCGCCTGAAATACGTCAGTACCGAACTACCGACCTACGTCGACCCAATCATTTTTAATGAAGCTAGCCACGCTTGGCACAATATAGACGTACCGATATGGGGCTTACTAACTTAAATACCTACATCGGACGAAATTCATCGCGTAGTTTACGACTTTTTAACCGCACAATATAATGAATGAATTTTAGAATAATAACAATAACAAATCCACACCACTTTCGTCAACATACTTAGGTTCTGTAGATTAAGCTCTAGGGTGGAACACATATATTATTATTATACATACATACATGACTAGAATAGTGCGGTATTAAAATAACGGCTCTTTACGTCCTTACCGGGAACCATAACTGTGCAGTAAAGTCATATCATATCGTATTACGACCCAAACTTTCATGAAGTTGCTGGCGCACCTGGGTCCCGCAATCCGTTTACCTACCAGTCGTGACAAACACTCTAAATGGCGCCTTTAACAAAAAATAAATATGAACAGTCAGCAGCAGAAGTAGATAAGCTGTCCAGGTGTTCAAAATGACCTACACACGCCCTTAACGTCTTAAGAATAAGGTCGTGTGTAGGTCATTTTGACATGAATAAGTAAGGTACTTTCGGCAAAGAAACAACATGCAAACGAGTACTGCGTTTAATAGATGCCATTGCATTCACATCAAAAACATAGCGTTTTAGTAATTCATATTATTTTAAGACATCGCTAATTAATAAAAAAAAGTTTTAATGTATGATGGTTTAAAAGAACCTCAAAACTGTACTAGTTTAGAAGTTAATTTGTTACACACATGTCTCTTTAGGTACCTGCTTAACTTACATTAACTAAACTTCCATTGACCAATGTGGGAAGTAAGAAAGGTAGGTACTTAATACATTTTATCAAAGAAAATAATTACTAAAACTGAACATAGCACACAGACTGATAGGGCGGGTGGTGATGGTACAATAAGATACTCTTTAGTATTAAATGCAAAGAATTAAATATTGATATGTATTGTTATGCAAGGGCATAAAAAAATGCTAATTAAATAAAATCACTGAAAACCAGACCACCAAAATAAAGTATAGTACACAAAGGTATAATGGTACCTTAGTATAGTACACAACATAAAGTATAGTTACACAATAAAGCTGACTAATACCGACTAGGTAATACCAAACATCACTTTGTTTTCTTATTGGCACGAATCACTGTATAATAATTTCACAAACAGGAGCCAAATAAATCATTCCAAATTACCAATTTGGGGAGAGGCCGCTGCGCCATCAAATACGATGATGAAATATCCCAAGAAAATAACAGTAGCGAAACCTGGGCCTCCAACTACCTACGAGGAAAATGCAAACATTCCGATATCGAAAAAATTGGTTGTCTTTAAAGTCGGTTTACGGAAGATAATTTTATACGTGATAACGTCACGTAACGCTACTATTTCGTCATGTTCTTTCGTGGGTGCAACCGGCGTTCATCAATTTATAAGACGAGTAGCCGTTTGCCCGCGATATATTATAGTTATAGAAGTATTGAAAAATGGGTTTGACCCGTGGAAAACCCGTTCCCGTGGACATATCAGGATAAAAAGTATTCTATGTTATTGCCCGGGTCTCAAACTATCTCCATACCAATTTCATCAAATCGGTCCACTCGTTGCGACGTGAAGAAAGGACAAACAAACAAACATATACACTTTCACATTTATAATATAAGCATGGATATCACGTCAAGAAAACAATTTTGAATCAAGATTTTCTGATTTATTTGTGATCAATTTTAGTTTTAATACTGCAACGATAACTCTCTTCACGGGTGGTGGGTAAGTGTAATGGAAAGTGCCATAGCTTACCCATTTGTGTACCTACTTAACTTATACTACGTGATCTCAAAAATTTACACCTTGAGTTTAATTGTCAGTGTCCGATATACACAGAGCTGTAGAGATCTTCTAGGTACTATCTTTAGATAGACTTTAGTCCCGCGCCTTCATGTTTCAAAACACTTTTTTTTTAATTATTATTATTTAAAAAGCACCACCAACACTTTCATCGCATAATTGATGGCTGTCTCAGCACGCACACATGTGTTGAGAGTGTTGGTGGTGCTTTTTAAATACATTGAAGCGTTTTGAAATGTAAAGGCGCGGGACTTTAGATAGTAGAAGATCTCTAGGTGTATATCTATTGTAATACTAAGTGCAGTGAAGGGTTAAGAAAGCGACTCTAAATAAAGACATAGTAATAAAGTCGATATACGTATCATATTTTGTCGATTTTGCTGCAGAATTATCTTATTGCCCTTGACTGTACGTATTCTCTGGCGTTTTAGAGCCGCGCCTAACTATAACGGCTCCTTGGACACGACGCCTCGGACCTAACATTACATTAGAATACTTATCGACCAGACAAAAAATAAAGTACGAGTATGTAAGTATATGACAAACAAAGTATTCCCCGTGAAAAATGTGCTGACGCCCTTTATGCTGATATTCGTCTTTATTCACAGAACCCAGGTGTACGTTGTTCGTTGAAGTATTAAATTCTATGCATCATTACCGGAATTATTGATCTATATACAATGATATAGATTTTGATTTACATAACGTTGGTTGTAGAGAATTTAGATATCTGAACCTGAGAAAGATAATAAATGCAAGGGGGGGATTGAACAAGCTAGGAGAGCACAGTTGAACAAACCTACTAAAATACCTCAAGCCCAAATAGTATGAAGCATGAAAGTACGAGAAGCAAATAACCGAGAACTGGAATGACAGAGACAGCTAAAACAGACTCTGATCATACTGGAGGAAGAAAAGGGGGGAAAACGGGGTCGGTTAAGAATGCGGAGGGGTTTGTATGATTCTTCTTTCAGGTATTTTCTCATACAGATACACGGCGACGCATCACAAGAGATGAGGTGGCGCAAAAATCGACCTTCGATCACTCTTTCAAGAGTTTAGGTACCTACGACTAAGAAGAACAAAAGTGGGATTCCTTCTAACAAAAGTTTCTACATAAAGTTCTCTACAAGTTCTATCTATTTTTGAGGTTCCGTAGTCCACAAGGTTTCGCCATGTTTGTCCGTGTGGAAAAATTAAGTACCTACCTATATACTTAAATACCATTGAAAATAATTGTGTTCAGCAACTACGGTAGGTACGGAACCCTACATTGCTTGTGGACCGACAAGCACTTTTTAATCTACTAAAATCAATACATAACTGGCTACGACGGGGTGTTAAAATTACAAAATAATTAAAAATCAGCACGGTGTTAGTTGCCGAAGGGTCTGTGTAGTGACTCATTCGAGGGTTTCAGCCAAAGACTACATTATTATAGTTTCACCCATGCTTTATCAATTTTAGTGCCTCGCTTTTAACCCTACATTTCAAACCATGCATTTCCCTATTTCCTTACTCGCAATTAGTCATGTCACGGACACTTTGCATTCCTATGCCCACCAAATAATTTAAATGCCCATAAATAAAGGGTGTATACATACAGGTTTACACAACTTAGAAGGCGCGTAGATTAAGCAAAAATAGACTCTGCATCAACGGCTTAAGTGCTTCGCCGCACGCAGTCTAAGTTGTGTCGTGCTATACCTCTATCTATAGCCTATTTGTTGTCAAATCAATTTTATAAAAATACTTCATCGCCCGCCTGCAAGCAAATAGGTATGTCCCTGTTACCTATTGGATTGTCAATTATTTCATTCTGTCATGAATGAAAGTTTACGAACTTGAAGTTCAGCACCGTCGGCATCAAGCTCTTGACTGAAAGGCGCGGCTTTAAAGCGGCGGCTCTAATTGGTGTGTGTTTTGCGTCTGTGTGCTAACGAGACGTCTTTTAGCCGTCGCATTTCGCTCTTTCCACTACAGGGAATTGAACAAAAAAAAAACGAACTGTTTAAGACCAATTAAAAACGTTGATCGCCGTTCTTATAGGTAGGTACCTGTGAGAGGCAAGATTAATTTGCGAATGTGACATGGCTCTTATTGTGAAGGATTTTATCAAATTTGTCCACCGCTGGATTCTTTAATTTATGACACGGTCGATGCTTAGCTCGAATCGGTCGGTGACTATTATTCACTCGGCATTCTCATAATAAAGGTCTCTTAGCGTTCCATTTATCAGGATACAAAATTTCCGACGGCATTTTCAGTCATAGTACCTACCTACCTACTTAGTCATAATATTTTATTTTTAAATAAATGCTCAATAACTCCAATTAGAAAACTCTCTCATATAGAAGCATAGCTATTTAGTTAGGTAGTTAGACGTAGAATGTAGTTTGAAATATAAAAACTGTTCCTTAAAAAAACGTGTTTAATGAGTGTATGTTCATAGCATTTATTGACTGTAGGACCTGGACGACCGAGCTGTGCTCGTGTGAAAATAACTAAAACCGGATTCTCTCAGATACGAGAACTAGCTAGATCGATTTGCCGCCGCCCTTAACCCCTATTACAAATTTCGTCCAAATCGTTAGAGCCGCTTCCGAGATAGGTTGGATACACAGATAAATATACAAGACAAGCGCGTTTCAAGTATAAGATTGTAACTGCTTCATTATCTCTCTACTAGATTTACTTACCTTCTAAAATCAATGCAAAAAGAAATTCGAATATGGTTGGTTCTTCTTAAATAATCATATTGCATTTTTCTGACGTCGCGCAGAATGATTCCACGTGCGATACATTAATGACGCTGAGAATTCAAGCTGATGACGGTTCCTGGTAAATGACCTCTATATATCAGTAGCTGTAACTATATACATAGCGAGACCCGGCCCGTAACCCTAAGGCGCTTGCGACAGCGAAGGAATTTATTGGCGGACACAAGATTGCGATGTTTTGTCGTGCGACTAAATCAGGCTCCGGAATGCTTGTTTGTACGTCACGTCTGTATCAGAATTTAGCGCTATTATTTTAGAGGTTAGCCCCGTAAAATAGAGAACATAAATACCACTTTTGTTTCGTTTGATGCTATCTTATTACCGAGCTGACAAATTGGACAACACTTTGATGTTTTATCTGGTCTTGTTTATATTTTATTTGTGACTGAAAATGAAGTACTACTCGTAACAGCGCACACGTGCTAAAACAAGCGGTTTTCAATATCACCACACATTTAGATTCAGATAAAAAAAATGTTAGACCTAAAAACCGCACAACTTCTTGTTACCTGCTCGTACTTTAAACACCATTGACTTCTTATAGGGATAATCTACTACCTATAGGAAGTTCCGCATCTCCACAATTCAAAACGCTTTTAATTTCAATTCTCAAGCCAGCCGTCAACCTATGCGTTGAGCGAGTGTTAGTGGTACTTTTTAAATACCTAATCTATCTTCTATCTATCTATCTATCTATGTATTTACTATAATATAAAACAGTAATTTTCCGTCTCTTTCTTTCTGTCTGTCTGTCTGTTTGTTAGAGTTAATCTCCGGAACTACTATACCGATTTGAATGCAGTTTTCAAGGGTAGATAGAGCATCATTTGGAGCAACATAAGCTAGGGGAAAGTAGTACGAGTTGATTCCCTGGGGTAAGATGTTCCTTCGCGATTGTGCTGAAACCACTAACGCCATCTAGTTGATTTCACTGGTAATACATAGCTCCGGACACCTCCCCGCCTCAGTCAAATCGTAATGGCGGCGTGAACGATACATCGATTTTGACGAGAAAAAATAAAAATTGTTTACGGCTGATCTAAGGTAGGCATGACTTTGAGCTTATGTTACTTTTATTCGCGTGCTTGTAGGTTATGTTAGCAAACATTGAATGAAAAAGTGGGACTTGGTGACCCAAGTCCATATTTCAACCATAAAAGATGATTCCTTTCTATATGTACGAGATGATCCCTAGGGATCATCTCGTACTAGGGATAGGATAGCTCGCTACCAGTGTTGCTGAATTGGATTTGGAATCGCCTAGAGCGCATAAAACTCCTTTATCAGTAAACGAATCAGTGCCAATTCGCAGTCCACTGTCGCCAATCCCATCTACGAGCCGTGCCACTAACCACAGTGAGACATCGCTTGGTGATAATATTATTGCAAATTTTGCCATTACACCTGCTACATTGAAACCTTTGCCACAAATTGTGGGCAAAAGAAGCACGTTGAAAAGGAAAACCACTCATACGACTGTTTTAACTAGCACACCATACAAAAACTATTTAGAGGAAGAAAATAGCAAAAAAAAGAAAAAGAGAATGAAAAAGTTGTGAAGAAGACTGCATCTAAAAAAACAAAGAAAGGCAAGGGAGTAGGTAAAGGGGTAGGTATAGGGAAGTCAAATAAAAGAAAGAAAACTTCATATAACACATCTGAGTCTGAAGAAGATGATACTGAGTGTCTGTACTGCACAGAAAAGTTTTCAAGCGACACCAAGGGTGAAGGACGGATAAAATGTTGTGCATGTGGAAAATGGGGCCATGAAGCATGTGCTGGGATAGAGGATGATGACGCTGGTGAATTTATTTGTGATATATGCAATGCAGCACCTGCCAAAAAGCGTTTAAATTTATAAGGAGGTAGAATAAGTTATTTTCGTTCGAATGAATATTCGTAAATGTTTTTTTTGCTACTTTTGAACGATTTGTTCGCTTAATTAGGTATTCAGAAAGGAATACGATATTTAGATTGATCTCATTATGATTATTGTAACGGTACAAATTAATAACTAACTAAGAAGACTGTTTTATTTTCGTTTTTATTTTTTGTGACTTAAAGTCATCTGACTGTTGATTTTGTTAATTTTATTACCTTACTTAATATGAAAATAGTCATACATATTAATGTATGACTATTTTAAATAAATAATATGTTTCATTATTGCGTTTTTTTTGTTTTTATAACATTTTTCCTCATAAAAATATTTGTTTACTCGAAATGGGGGTAAGATGATCATACGGATCATCTTAACCCGACCTGGGTGATCATCTTACATCTTACGTGTACAAGATGATTACTTTGTAAGGTTTTAAAAAAAAGACATATTTTAATGAAACCTCAATTAATTTCTGGTTTTGAATATTAGGAAAGTTGGATAGATATATATACTAGTAGTAATCGCCTTTATTTTTGGTTTACCTTGAAAAATATGTATTTTACAGCGATTCCCGCTTAAGGTGATCATCTCGTACTACTTTCCCCTATGTTTCATTAAAATCGGACGTCGGAAAGAAAAGTCGGCAATTTTATAATCCACGCAGACAAAGTCGCGGGGCAGAACTAGTAATAAATACATTTAAACGTTTTGAAATGAGGGAGGCAAGCTAGAATTAACATTTAGAAGAGAAAAGCGATAGCTGGAATTCTGCGATAAGTAGGTAGTCTGTAGAGGTACGAATGTGAATGTTTCGAAGAAGGATCGCACTCGACCGGATTGATTTGAAATATTGACGGGGCTGCTTAGATTGCAATCCACGTCGTACAGTCTGGGGTTTACACGAGGGTTTACTGCAGTCGCTGAGCCAATGGCATTTCCCTAAACCGGAAGAATTGCGTAGGTACAATTGGGGCGAGCATCATCCAATTTATAAAACTACCTTACCTATCTATCTATCACATTGTATTGCCAAACAATCGAGCCGGCTTATCGGCGCTAAAGGGATTTACACGGGATTTAACCTACGCTTTTGACATGTTATGATTTATCTGGGATAGTAATTTATTATAGTGGCCTGAATACGAGTACCTATGTTGTGTATCAATGAAACTTTCAGAATGATTTCGTAATAAATAAACTAACACATCAATATTTGCAAAAACGTATCGAAGAATTTTGCAAGTAGAATAAATATATCAAATATACTGATATAAAGTGATACATTTTACAGTTTATCGAATAAATTATTAACTTGACGTAAATGATATTCTCGTTGCAACGTATATACATCAAATTAATGAACTGCCATACACTTGTTTGTATATCTTATAGATTTCATTTCTCTCCCAATGACGAAAAAGCAAGAGGTAAATAAATTACTTAGTGAGCAACGGGCAGAACAAACTAGGACGTGGGCCGTCGCAGTCATTTCCGGGCAATCAGCGACGCTTCGAACAATTACCATCTAGATGGGTGTGCACTTGTGCAGCCAATCTTACATCCTACATGCTCTAGTTGAAGGCTCAGGCCTGACCTCCGCAAGTAAATCTCGCTGATACTATTGCTCATTAGCAATAGAATTAGAACTTTTATGCGTATAAGGCTGTTAGAAAACTTTTGTATGAGTGAGCCCCCGATCCCCACCGCTGCGCACAGTCGAGCTTCGCTACGTGAGGGCACACAAACGCTTCGTATCAAAATTATAATCTTACCAACTTATAATTTACATTACTGGCTATTTGTACTATAATCAAAACTCTGAAGTGTTCCATTCTTTTTGATTTGTTTATCTTACTTAATATTTTTCCTTAATCTCTAAAAACCCAACAAATGTTACTGTTTGCTAATTACCATTATGGCCTATTACTGTGCATGGAACTAACTATACTTACAATACTATACAATAGATTTCATAAGAATACAAGAAATCATAAAAAGAAAAAATAATTAAAGCTATACGAGGGGTGATCCAAAAGTAATTGTAGTTGTGAATGTGTGACGTGGGACGTAGCTGCTTGCTTAATATTACTTCAGTCGCCCGTATCGCTTTATTCACGTTCACGCTATGTATTGACGTTCAGAATTCATTGATTTACATTCAGAATATACCAGTCATAATTGTATTTCCATGTTGCCTGAATCATTGAAATAACGAAACAATTCAATCTCATTGTACGACTAATAAATATTTATTTATATACAATTATGTGTTCCAATAAACAAGCTTTACCGATTGGTACCTAAGTAGGCACGTGTAACGTGTTTATCTCGGCAATTAGAATTTGTCAAAGAACGAAAGAATCCGCTAACAAGATATAGCAAAGAAACGGTTCGTGGAACGATCTGGTCTGGTATGACGAAAAATTCCAAACTTACTTGGAGAGCGATCGATCTTGCCGAGACCCTATTCGATACATATTCCCGATTGCCAATCGCGATGACCGTCCCATTCAGTCTGATGAAACTATTTGAACTAGAAACGAATATAGGTAATCAATCTTGACGAATAAATTGGAATACAATGGGACATACAACATGTAAAGACTTAAAAGGTTGACAAAAATGTGTAGGTGCTTCGAAGTTACGTTGCGTTCAGTTAAAACGTTTTACAAAATAAATTCTATTATGCAAGCGACGAACATGGTTGCGTAAATAAAACAAATTGGAAGCTTTTCGTGAGCGCATAGGTAACTTATAGATAGGTACAGTACAGTGCGTTAGACCGAGTAAAAACAATGCGAAAATGTAGGCTATCGCGCTTGCATAGCGAGCAGCTTGAATGATTTATTATATTTTTACTTACTTTGATTGCATTCGTACTTACAACCGCTGGTTTGCAAAAGCAACCGCAAAAGTTCATTTTAAGCCTGGCCTTACAATTAAGCACAAACGCTTTAAAAAGTCTCGAGTCCGCATGAACCCTTCACTTGACCCGGACATCGCTCAACCTCTTCCGAAAACTTTGCCGTTTTTCATCGGTTGAACAGAAGAGAGCGGCTTTCGAGTTTTTCATTTTCTCAAAGTAAGCAAATAATGAGAACGAGGCGAAGAAAATTCAGGGAAATAAATGACGTCATTTCATTTAAGTAGATTCGTAGCTGCGACTCGCGCCGACCGAATCATGCTCTCAATGGGAAATTTCCACGCTTAAATAGCTTTTTGATTTGTAATAATATATTGTTCGCGAACGCTTATTTACACCGTGGTTTTGTTTACATGAAAGGCGATCGAAGATAATAATAAGGATTGAAGATTGGGTCGAACGTATAACAGCGGCTTTGTGGACGGGACATGCGGACGTCGCTCACAAAGAGGCTTTCTTCAGCTCGATCTTTTCAAGGCGGACGATATTATAACTGCTGAATCATTAATCATTTTTGTTTAGAAGGAAAGATATCCACCATCATAACCTTCATCTCCATGTATTTTAATTACATACACCTACGTTAACAATTAATACACTTACACACATTTCCGTATTTTACGTACCTAAACATTTTCGTTTGAAAAGAACAAGGAAAATAAGATTAGGCGACCGTCTAAACATTTTTTTGCAATTTAATTTTAATACCTAATTCTGTCTTCTGTCTAAAATACACTCAACCGCAATGAAACCGGGTCACTTTGTATAGGATTTTCCATACAAAGTGACCCGATTTCATTCGTTTTAATTGCTGTTGAGTTTATTTTAGATTTGCTGTTCATTGTATCATACTAGCTATGTAAAAAGGTAGGCACAAAAATGTTATTATAAAAGGCGGTCTTATCGCTACACAGCGGTATCTACCAGACAGCCTTTAGATAGTAGAGAGGAAGAAAGCGAATTTGTAGGCAGTGCTCATTTCTTTATAAACGTAGATAGATACATTTAGATATACAAACAGTGTTGGTATAAGTACGAGTATACCTACTATTCACATAAAATTCTATGCGATAGCTAATTTGTATGTTATGATAACTGGTAAGTAATGTAATTTTTTTCACCTCCCAAAAAATCCAAGTTTACGTTACCAGAGATATAAAAGTGAAATTAGAGATATACGTTAGATACGCTAAACATAGTTTTATCAACCTTTATTCACCCACAAATGAAGGTACTTGCAGCACGTTTTCCGAGTTTTGCATCGAGAGATGTGATTGGAGGCATTTCAGATAGGACTGAAGTGGCGTAATGTGGTGATTCGTATGCAAGTCTGTTTGTTTTGTAGGCCTCCTCGCCCCCTATCCCTCGAGTCCACTCTGCAGACACCCTCACCCTTTATTGTGTATAAGAAACAATCGCAGTTGTCGCTCCCGCTCGTCCCGGTGCCGAGAGACAGGGACGCTCTTGCCGCCTCCTAGGGTGAATTTTTGAACACGTTTTTTGGTAATTTTCTTTTCATTGGAAGTATGAACAAAATGCAAAAAAGGCACTCTTTTGTGATGAATAGTTTAGCTACAATTGGGTGCCGAAAATTTTCATTGCACAAAAATTACAAACGCGCCACACAAATTACATTTTTAACTTTAGTGACATAAATTTGTTAGAGAAAACCATTTTTTTTACTTTTCGATTTTTTTGCATTCACAATCATGGTACTAAAGTAAATCAGCACACGATATTTCTTAAATAATCTGTAAATGAATATTTTTTTCATTTGAAAAAGAAGTTAAAATGCGTTTCTACAGACTAATTCAATAGAGTATATACAATAAAACGTACTGTTATTGTATTTATGTTGTTTTTTAAAGATACTTAACAAGTATAATTAACCATATACATGGCCATACTGTCGAAATAAAACCTAACATGTAATTTGTGTGGCGCGTTTATAATTTGTATGGACTAAAGTGGCACACAAATTACAGCAAAAGTGCATTTGATTGTTTTTGTCGAAACCATTAGCTTTAAGTAAATGACGATAGGAATATTGATTCTCGATAATCTAAACTATAAAACACTTAAATAGACATCATTGTAAAATAGTTGAATATGCAATATTTACTGGCCACACAAATTACCTTGAAGGCTGACCAAAAACATCGTGTCACGAACTATACTATTTTTTTTTAAATTACAGCAAAGGCTACGCGTCCACTGCTTTGCCGTATCATAAATGATGGCAAGGAATACAACCATATTTTTTTCTTTTTGGAATATAGCATAGTTTTTTTTTTGCAAGCATGGGGCATGCAAAAAACTCGTTTTGAAAATTCACCCCCTAATAGTCCGAATTCCATTCCGGACGTATACCCCGCTTCTTCCCTCACTGCTTTCTTAGGGGAGATAGATTACTTCTCTGGTAATGATAAGCGGCATATTTCGTTAGCTCATTAACCTTTTTTTCCCAAACATGCTCGGAAATGTTCGTGTTACTTTCAAAAAAAGAAGACACGAGGCTGTCTATTGCCGGCCTTGGCCAGCAAAAACATTATTGTCGTGTGTGTTTTTTTTTTTTTAATTCGTTTGCTATTTGAGACACCTCTGTAGAGAAACTGACAAATCCATGGAGGTAATAAGTACAACTTCCATGGCCAAATCATTCACGATCATGGAAGTAGTATATACAGATGTGGGGTAAGTGCGCCTAAATTTATTTCGCCCCTATGCCCTGTAAACAGCCAACTACTAGTTGAGTAATATTTATAGGTTTCGATATATTTATTTTAGGCGCACTTACCCCATCCTGGCGCACTTGCCCCGAAACTGACAAATCCATGGAGGTAATAAGTACAACTTCCATGGCCAAATCATCCACGATCATGGAAGTAGTAAATACTGATGAGGTGTAAGTGCGCCTAAATTTATTTCGCCCCTATGCCTTGTAAATAGCCAACTACTAGTTGAGTAATATTTATAGGTTTCGATATATATTACATAATGTTTACTGTTCCTTGATTGTGTGGTGTTCAATAAAGTATATTGTATTGTATATTTATGTTAGGCGCACTTACCCCATCCTGGCACACTTGCCCCGACTGACCTTACGTATTTCCCCGCTGTTTGAGAAAAGCATTATATATACCTCGGCCTCAATTGCGATTGCCGGTCTCGTACTAATAGAAGGCTTTGCTTCGCTCAGCCTTCTAACTGACTTGTCCGGCAATGCGCTACTTGGCGGCCTCCGCAATAATGTACTATTATTCAGCGTAAAAATAGTTCGCCTCAACCGAAGCTTAATGTTGACCATAAGTTTTAGAGTCGGGATTCCGAGGAACGGTATTAAAATAGCTGTAAATCTCAGCTTTAAATGAATTAAACAATTTTTCTCAAACATGCTCGGAAATGTTCGTGTTACTTTCAAAAAAGAAGACGCTAGGCTGTCCATTGCCGGCCTTGGCCAGCAAAAACATTATTGTCGTGTGTGTTTTTTTTAATTTGCTTGCTGTTTGAGACACCTCTGTAGAGAAACTGACAAATCCATGGAGGGACTGAACTTGCGTATTTCCATGCTGTTTGAGAAAAGCATTATATACACGGTGGGTCAGAAAATATGGCAAATAATTAACCCACAGTATCGGCTATCGATTCTAAGTATATTGTATAGGTCTTTAATTTTTTTTGAGTTGGTAAAAAAAAATGTATATGGGATTGGTTGTGTGAGCGACGCCTGAATCCTATACAATTTTTTTTTTAACCAACTCGAAAAAAATTAAAGATCTATACAATATACTTAGAATCGATAGCCGATACTGTGGGTTAATTATTTGCGATATTTTCTGACCCACCATGTATACCTCGGCCGCAATTGCGATTGCCGGACTCGTTCTAACTGACTCGTCCGGCAATGCGCTACTTGGCGGCCTCTGCAAAAATGTACTAATTCTTCATTTGAAATTAAAGTATGTAAGTAAAAAAGAAAAATCTATTCGCCGGCACAGAGCCGGAATACACCAAGACAAATGTGTTGACTGATAACTTGCAAAGCGCGGTTTATGAATGGCAACATCAGTCTTGATGTAATTCCCCATTAGCAACAAATGGAAAAGCATTATTACTCTCACTAGGAGATTCCAGTAATTTTCTGATAACTAAGTACATAGCAGCTTTGCTGACGCAACGTGCTGTATACATTATTTTATTTGTTACAATTTACGTGCGTTTTCTGACAGATCATTAAAGCCAGACACAAAATAAGGCTTTAAATTATAATGAGGGATAACTCCTGACTTATATCGGCTATGAACCCTTTGTTGTTCGTTAGGTATAGAGCTTTGTAACTCTAAATAACGGGCTGATATAGGTGATGTTACAAAAATTCTGCTTGAAATCGTAGATTTTTTTATTGTTTTATTGCTAGTTAGTCTTTCTAGCTTTCAAATAAGACTACCTATTATTTCAAGCACCTAATTTATAGGTGTCTTTGGTCAACGGGTTAATATTTCAAGGAAATCGCTTAGCTGAAATATTAATGGAGATGGTGGGCGGTCTTCCGCGCCTGTGGCTCGTCTACATAAATAAAAACAATTTTATAAAGCAACTTTGCATTATTGAATGAAATTTCGACAGTATAGGTAGGACGTATATTGTAAACTTTTAAGTGTGGCTTGATCTTTTCTTTGGTTAATAAATTAATAAGGTAGGTATTATTAAGAGTTACGTTTACGTGTACCTAACCTTTTCAAACATATGAAAGTTGGTGAGACAGTGATATAAATAAAACGCGCTTTATGTGCGCGTATAAAATACATCGTCTGCATAAGTCCTGCCTAAAAAGATGTGAGTGGTGAAAGCGAATATAAACTCATAAATGAAAAAAGTTCGTTTTCAGTCAAGTACCTTACTTAAAAGTACAATTGAGTCGCGCATTATTGCATGTATTTGTATATCTTGTTTTATTACTCAAGAGCATTGAAACCGGGTCACTTTGTATGGAAACTCCTGTTGCTCTTGACATATCATACATGAATATTTGTGTGCATCCTTCGAATTTCATACAAAATGCATTCGCAGAGAGAACTCCTCGTACCCGCTTACTGAAAGTTATGAAAAAGTAATAAGTGCATCACATAACAAGCATAAAATATTATTTTTAAACCACTCTGATATTGCTATTTAATATAATATGATATGAAATAACAATTCTCCTACAAGTCACTTGTGCATTCGTCTGCAATGCAAACCTTTGAAAATTGCCGCATATTGTTTATTGCTCACGTGACAGGAGGTCATAATATACAGATATAGTAAAAGTAGGTAAGTACATCAATATTTCAGTAAAGTATAGATACCGCTCTACCCGACAACGTAAGGTACCCACTTATTGTCAGGGCCGTAGAGCGTGCTCGTACGTTTCATGTTTAAAAAAATTAACTTTGCACATGAATTGATCGTGTAGGAATAGTTATTTTTTGTACAAGGTTATCAGTACTTATACTTATAATATAAAACCCATCCGTTACTGACTGACTGATAACAACGCACAGCCGAAATTACTGATCGTAGAGAGCCGAAATTTGGCATGTAGGTTCCCTGGGGAGCGTAGGAAAGGACTAAGAGAGGATTTTCCGAAATTCCCACGAGAACGGGAAAAATGGGATTATACATGTTAATGTTTAAGCGCATAAGAATTACGAAGTGGCGGGCAAGAGCTAGTTTAATTAAATTAAAATAAGACTTAATTTATTTATATAGGTACTTTAAAAATAAACTTAAAAACCAGTTCGGGTTAACATTTAAGTAGTTTAATTAGTATTTAGTAGCTTGGAGGAGACAACTACATATTTAATGGTGTAACCAAGCATAAAATACCTACTTAAGTAGTTTAATAAAGCGCTATTGTTAAATACGGCACAGTGATAATTTTGTGAAGTGCAGTAGAGTTTGCCAATATGCAGATACAAACTCTTTTCACCTTAACCCGTTGTAATAAGGTCCAAACGTATACACATTAATAAACTTGGTGCGTCGAGTCCGCAAATGCAATTTAGTCGACCTCGCAGGTCGCCAAACATCTTGTTGTATAATTATATTCAATAGGCTTTACTATCCGTGTAGGTGCCCCACAAAAATTGTTAGTGTTATCTGCATGGCCAAAATTTTTTTGATCTTTTTGTTCTCGATGTACAAAGTTGCAAAGTAAATTTTCTCTTGTTCTCCAAGTTGTTGTAGCCTTAGTTGAAAAGTTCAATTATAAATTCAGTTTCTTTACCGTCTGCATAGTACCGTTTTTACGGGGACTAAATTAATTGCGTGTAATTCTTATGTCAAACTCTTATGCCAAGAGCATCATACATCACGTCAGTTAAAACACGTCCTTTTCTGGAACATAGACCACCAAAGGCCCGCCATTTAGACCGATATTGGGCCACTCGCGTCCACTGAATTACCACTACCTTAACCGTATAGGAAAAATGAAAGTATATACTAAAAACATATGTCTTACGTTTGTATTTACGAGTATTCACGTCCCAAGTTGTTACTGAATAGTCAAAGTAATACTCGCTGTTGTGTCTCGATGTTCTGTACCTATAGGCAAGTATAATTTATAAAATCGATATTAGATAGGTACCATAACCCCTTCGGGGTTTGCCAATCAAAACTAACCCTTACTACTACTACTACGACTCATTTTTAAGGTAACTCTGCTTAAATGTAAGCTATACCTAAGTTATACATTAGGTTAGCTCATTGCGTAGCTTCACACGCTACGCTGCATTTATTATTACCTATCAACCGAAGTTCATTACGAGTAGACATCGTCTTGCTCGGCAGTCAAGTTGGGAGTTATTACTTAATTGTACTTTTAACTTTACACATAGAGGTATATTTGCGATGAGAGGAGGCCTATGCTCAGTTGTGGGCCGTAAAAAAGGATGTTGTGGCGTACATGAAACAAAGTCAATTATGTTAATCTACCAAAAGCAGCTACAACATTACGTCTTAATACTGGTTATGTTTTTTTGTAGAAACATGTCTTTATTTTTATAGAAAAATACATATTATGTTATTTCTTTCTTTGATAAACAAACCATCATTTCCGATTTTTTACAGTTGCAGTAAGTACCTAATAAATTGTAACACTTTTGCTTGCCAAAGCATCAAGCAATCGAGCAAACAAAATGCGCTGATACGAAATTAGGAACTATAAACCCATAAACATTGTAAACCTCGCCTTGGCGATGATTATGTATGATGATTATCTAGTTCATCCTTCCCGCGATGCACCACTTTTTACAGAGAGCGTAAATGGCCCCTGTACGTACGTACGCAGCCTCAAGTGGCCCTTGAGGCCTGAACGCGGGGGTGTTCAACACCGTGTTGCACCCATATGTAGGTATGTAGGTTGGTGCTAGCTATATAGGTTGCCTGACATTTGCACAACTACAGTTTCTGCGAAATGATGCATGAGATTTACCCGAAATGATTGTTGAGCAAACACGGCTTTAGCTCAGAATAATATGATAAGTATCTTTATTACAAATGAAAGCAATGCAAAAATTTTGCAATAAGTTTGAATGAGATTTACTTACTTAAGCTAACAAAAGTAGACTCTAAAAGGACTCTACCATTATTAGCCGGGCGACCCCTCTGACACTGCTTGTAGTGAATTTTCACTACAAGAAGTGCCAACCGCACTGACTCTTCTCTCTTTGCCATCATGAACGGCATATCTATCTATTCTTGTCACATGCCCCCTTCGCCCCGTTAGTTTTGGCAGCATTGTTTCAATGCACAACTACACAGATCTATTCAAATTATCGTGTACATATTAATAAAAACATACACCAACTCTCATTTATCTATTTCAGTTCTTTTACATTATTTTATTTCACTTCTATAATTTACTAAATTTATGAAGATATCTCCAAAACAAAATGTCGACCTATTGTGACAAGGCAGCAATAATTTACGAAGCGAGCACAAAATTTAGGAAATAAATACCGTTAGAACATCTTTCGTTTACAGCTAGATAGATGTACGTATGACCAAAGTATACATACTTATTCCTCATTATTGAAAACGTAAAACCACTAGGCGCAGCCTTAAGAGGGTTTATTCCGAAAGTTGGCAACGTCGCAAATAGCTGTCAAATATTTTGCTGTTTTCATCAATTTCTGAATATTACTGAATGAAAACATGAATTATCGCTCTATAGTTGAATAAAACATAAGTATGGATTGCAGCAGTTATCATAGGAACACGAAGTTTTTAGTAATATGGAAGTAATATCCGCACTGGGCCCGCGTGGGACTATCCCAAACCCTCTCGTGATGAGAGGAAGCCTGTGCCCAGCAGTGGGACGCAAATAGGCTAGTAGTGGTAGTAATATCTCTTGAAAACTCTCCATTGCAGTTTCCATGCATTTTAATGTAATCTATCATTTAAATGCCTAACCAACAAATATAAAACGAGACGCGTCATTCAACCATAGAATAGATCTTCCTTTGTTAATTCAGCAATATTGAGAAATTTATCAAAACAGCGAAACATTGGACAGCTACATGCGACGCTGCCAACTTTCGGGATAAACGCTCTTAAAGCGACGATAAGAAATAAAGTGGTCTCTGGATTTTCTATGAGGAGGTAGCAAGAAAAAGAGTTATAGGGGTTCAGCAATTTTTCGGCAGGCAAACAAACATCCGTGTAGCAGCAAATTCACAAATGGCTCTCGATTTGCTTGTACTTATTGGCCTCGTTTCCTTCATGACTGCCATTCACGTAAAAGCTCCTTGGAAAAGTTTTAAAAAGACTAACAGACTTTATTTAGTATCAACATCATTTTAGCCGAAAGACGTCCACTGCTGGACATAGGTCTCCCCAAGGCTCGCCACTCAGACGGGTCCTGTGCTACTCCCATCCACCGGTTTCCCGCGACCTTCACGATCTTTATTTAATTTATGTTTCTTAAATTCATAGTTTTAAATTTATAT
This sequence comes from Aethes cnicana, assembly GCA_963971205.1. Lineage (NCBI taxonomy): Eukaryota > Metazoa > Arthropoda > Insecta > Lepidoptera > Tortricidae > Aethes > Aethes cnicana. Next base: position 9,609,456 of record OZ020272.1, read on the forward strand.
GAGAGTGACAAATGCGGCTTTATATATATCAGTGAAGGTACACCACCACACGAGCTGCGGGGGAGTAAGCAGGCGGCCCCCGAGGGTGCCTATTCTTGTACATGCGAGCACATGATTCATCCCGCTGACGCTAATACACCGGAGATTTTGCAAACTGGAATTACATATGCAACATCCAGCTGAAGGTTCCCTTTGAGTACAGCAAATTTGAAGAAATTAGGGTTAGCATTGTATTAACATCGTAATAAAAAAATATCCATTACACTGTTCGTATATATACAATACCTGAAGTAAAAGTAGGGTGTCATTAAACTATTGAAATGGGAAGTTGTAAAACAGTACCCTTTTGCACCATCTCAGTCGATTATAACGCGTACTGCAACATGCAGGCGAAGCGAGTCGAATTCGTGGTTGAATTTCGTATTGCGTATTATTATTATATAAATGATATATTTGAATGCGCGTTGGTGAACGTTATGAACGGGAAATTATCAGTAATTCAATACGTCAGCATTAACCTGTCTTACTCAATATTGTAATCCTCGGCAAATAACGATTTTGGTATCGCTAAAAGCATATGTTTATCGCACGCGACCGAGCCTGAAGTGCTGGCTTGGCTTTTAGTCGAGGACAATTATTGGGAGGACAAATTGATTGATGGATTGATTCGGTGACATATTCAACCGCTTTATCGCGGCTGCCGGCTACTCTCGCACCAATTCATTTTAATAACTGTCTCCGATCTTATCAATCGTCCTTTCTGCTATTTCACATTTAAATAATTGTGAACCAATAGCGTATTTCGTATACTTATGTAGTAAAGCATGTAAGTGCCTAGCTTGACTTTTCACAAAATGTGTATGAGCAACGCTAATTGGCTACGAGTAAAACTGTAACTTATAATCCCAAATATTTGGGTGAACTACAAGCAGTAGTTTAAAGTTTAACCGCATTAACAGACGCTTTCCACACTTCAGGATCTGAAATCAAAATGGATATTGTGTCCACTTTATCCGCTTTAATATGAATTATAGCTTAAGTCCATTGAGGTTAATGGTTCATATCGTTATTCCTCGAGGCTAGCCTGAAATTTTGCATACATGTGGAGGGTTATAGGTAATGTCGCGAGCCCAGCGCCGGCCGCACGTAGCACATTAATCACAGCGCGGGCCGGCGGCATGTAACCCGCCCGACAAGCTACGAAACTTCGTAGCAGCCGTAGCCCCGCTACAAGCCTATGCTTTTAAAACCCTACTCCGCTTTCGCAGAGTGGATCAACACGCTGTCGCGGTAAAAAGCGAGGACCAAAGATCAATCAATTTGCGTAACAATCGCAAACAAATTAACCCTTCTAAAAGTTCAATTGAGTGAATGCGAAGGATTTTGAAGGTTGCTTAGTTGCAAAGTCGTAACTTCTAGTCTAGATGGAGTACTTATTCGAGACACGTTAGATATGCAGACGGTATTGAGTGGTATTCGATTAGGTTCGCTGGAACTAGTGAACCCGTAGCGCCATTCGTAAGTATTCCCGATGGATGAAAAAACTACCCTTCTTTCAATTTCTTCGAAAACACAGTCTAATTTAGCGTAATTAATAATACAATGAAGTGCTCTGGAATAACATTTAACAAAAGTCCTTGATCTCCGTATTCCATAAATACCTGTTTGCTAAAAGAGAACATTACACCTCAGAGAGAAATCGCAGTGCAGAGTATCTAAAACCATAAAACCATGTAACGGATGAATTAACAATGTGAGCAAACAAAACAATGAACGGACGTTATATAACAAGTAGCAGAGCGGAGTGATAAAGAAAAATGCGTTGGATTTTTTTGTAAACAAATATCTTACCGGCTCTGTTGCGTAGCCTAGCTCGAGTTTACAAGACCGTCGTCGCGGGAAGTCGGAACAAAGAGATCGCAGTGCGTGCGGCGGGTGTCGGGCGCGCGAGGATAGACGCGCCGACTGCGGCGAGGGCGCGGGCTAGAGTGCGCGGCGACCGCGCGCGGCGACGGCTGGCAGAAGAGTCGCGGCGCCCTCCGGCACGTTACGTAACGCAGCGCAGCGCGCCCGGACCCCGCGCCCCGTCTTTAGGGAACGATGAATGAGCAAACTTATTTCCTACCGGCTAGTCCACGGATCGACTTCACATCTACCCGCGTTACATAAAGCACGCGCCAGTCGCGCTCGTCGACGAAAACACCTCTCGGTCGCATCTCGTGCTTAGCTTTCGAAGATTTCATTTGTATACCAATGCGTTTATTTCTTACGAGCTGACCCGGCGTACTTCGTCCCACCTAATAATGCCATGCTCCCTGCATCCTGCCCACGTGACATGAGCTGCCAATTGCGAAAGATGGCGGAAGCGAATTTTAAAAAAATATTAAAAATCATCATGATTTTCTTGCGTTCATTTTTTGATATTTTAATGGTTAGTATGACAAAAAGGCGTGCCGCATCCAATCTACACCGGCCACCTTGCGCAAATCGTCACTCCACCTGGCAACAGGGCGCCCTACAGTTCGTTTGCCTTGATTGGAATTGGATTGTTTTGGATTGTTTGATTGGATGCGGCACGCCTTGGACAGAGCTCATTGGCGTGCATTGGGTGAGGCCTACGTCCAGCAGTGGACTATTATGGGCTGTTGATGATGATGATGATGATGACAAAAATGTCACAATGACTTACCTTTTAAGCTATTTGATCACCCAGATCACTATATCCCTGAGTATAATATCTACTCTGAACTCTACAGTTTTGATTGTTTTACTATCCAAGGACCTAGGCTACCGAGCTAGTGCCTAGCTATACCTATCTTCATGTTCATACGAGAATTAGATTGATTTGTCGCCCTCGCCCCCGAATAACCCTATAATCCAAATTTCGCCCAAATTGTTAGAGCCGTTTCCGAGATCGTTGAATATACATGAATATACAAGATTAGCGCGTTTAAAGGATATGATGGTACAAGATAAGATTATACATAACTATGATATTATGATACGTATATTCATAAAAATGTTACATACTGGCTACTTAATCCGCTGTGAAACCGCAGGATGCGCGAGAACTTGGTCAAGGATGTGTACCTGAGCACGGCCCACCGCGCTATGGAGGAGGCGTGATGTTGGCCCGGAAGAAACTCGTCATGGCGCCGTTCCCCGGGCTTCCTGCGCCTGCCAATCCGGTAACCTTGGGGACATCTAGTCAATAGAACATTCCTGGCTCTATCATCATTGTATCTTAATTCAATAGATTTCAATCGATATTTTTCTCAAGTTGCGTTTTCAACTCTGTCCTCTTATAAAAACACGAGCCTTTTCCCGTGGACTTCGTCCCGCGTATACACAGAATCTGCGTACCCGATGATACTATACATATACAAGGTTGTACTTGTATTGAGAAGAAATATCGGGATAAAAAGTTATCCTATGTTATTGCCCGGGTCTCAAACCATCTCCATACCAAATTTTATCCAAATCGGTCCACTCGTTGCGACGTGAAGGAAGGACAAACAAAAGAATAAACAAACACACTTTCTCATTTATAATATTAATAGTATGGATTTATAATATTAGTATTGATGTTCGGGTACCTCATCCCTACCTAAATATATGCGAAAATACTCACCCCTTGAGTCAGATAAATAAACTGTGAGATGTATTTAATTTTCCAAGTTGAAAAACTGTTTTGGCAGGCGTCGACATATTTCTAAGTGACCTCATACCTCGACCTGGACTAAGCAGCCAATGTTCCCAGGTATACCTGCCGTGCCTGCGCGAGCCGGTGGTGCCTCTGGAGTGGCGCCGTGAGACCATAAAGTGGGACAACCGGCAGCTCCGAAGCCAGATCGACACACACCGCAAGCTCTGGCGGTCCTACAACTTCTACAAAGAGTGAGTACTTAAATATTTAGGGACTAGCTTCGCCCACTTGAAATAAGGTTATCGCGTTCCCACGGGAACTGTACCTACGTTTCGTACCGGGATAAAAAGTATCGGCTACTTAGTAGCCTATGTCCTCTCCGGGACTCCAGCTACCTACCTATCTCTATATCCATACCAATTTTCATATAAATTAATTTCTGTTACATTTCAGTTGCCTATCGTGCAAAGAAACAGCTCAAGCCCTTACAAGCGGAAAATATCATTTGGAATACAATGAAGAACAATAATACCGATTAACCCTCAAAATGCTACAATTTCACACGTTTTCATAGAATATCGCAAACGATTACCTACCTAAACAAAAATGCTTATTGATTGTATTAGATAAGTACTTATTATTACATTTATACTTAAGAGATCTTCTGCTATCTATAGTCCCACGCTTTCACATTTCAAAACGCTTCAATGTATTTAAAAAGCACCACCAACACTCTCAACATATGTGTGCGTACTGAGACAGCCATCAACTATGCGTTGAGTGTTGGTGGTGCTTTTTAAATAATAAAAACAAAATTGAAGCGTTTTGAAGTGTGAAGGCGCGGGACTTTAGATAGTAGAAAATCTCTACTGACGATTGGTCTAATAAAGTGTTCACTAGAAGGTATCTTTTTGTTATGTTCTGTTCTGTGTATTCTGTGGAGTCCCTGAGTCTGTTTCACTTCATTTCGCTCGGCAGTCGACGCCGTCAGGTAACGCGCGATCTTCATAATATAACCAGCATTTTATTAAATGTACATGGTGCCTGCGCTGCGGTGCCGTCGCTTCCGTTCATATGTGTAGGTACCTGGTTTGGTAAATTACTTACCTCGTTTACTTACCTAGTAAGTATAAACTTACTTTATGGTTACCCACGGTTAGGTACAATAGAAGTTTCACACAAGATAGAGGGAATTTAAAATGACGGCTACCTACTATTTTGTATGACATTATACACGCCACGATAAAAAAAACAGCGGAGATTCGTGAAACGTATTTTCTTAGAGAAGGTTAAAAAACGTAAAATATTTTGCTCATGGCTTAGTATTTTATCTGTTTATTTTTATCTCGCAATTAAAGGCATCTCGTTTTTAGGCACGTAGATATAATTCTGAATTTGAGTTCAGAATCATTGTTATTGCTGTTAGTGATTCAAACAGTCGACGCCGTAGATCAAACCTGTACCTGTAATTTATAACGCGAGGAGAGCATAAATCATAGGATAATAGAACTAGCGTGTTACGTATAAAAGCTCTGGAACTGGAATACGCCAATGTGTGGTTGGCGACATCGTTTGTCAAACGTGGTGGGTTCAAGGCTATGTGTGACGTTTTTTGTATAAACATCACGCTGTACGTCGTAACGTCAAAGAAAGGAGACAATAAGCTTATTTTGCGTTAATGGTCCCTTCTAATTTATATCTTTTTATGGCTTCCATAGCTAAATCCCACAATTCTTGGAATCATTTCTTCAAGCACCTACCACTGACAGTGTTACCTGAAGTTGCCTGAAGTCAGGAAAATGTTAACTGATCAAGTGAAGAAATCTTTCTAATCAAGGATGTATAATTACAACAACAGTTGTTTCCTTTTCCTGAGACCGGCTACTAGAATAAATATCAGTAAAAAAACTAAAGGAACAGCAAAAAAAGCTTTGTATGGTGGTGATATGACGTTCACCGGGCCAACTAGGCTCTGATAATTGTTTCTAAATAAAATAAAATATATTGAATACTTAGTACAGTATATAGTGGATACACGTGTAATTATTTAATCCGATTATTGTGTATTAGACGCAAAATGACTCATAATGCAAGCCGCTGCATTATATCATCCAAAATCAATATCAATATATAAGTGACCTCCAGGGTTTTCTCGGGCACTAGGCCAAAAACTGTCGGACTAACGCAATGGGGACTATCGTTTCTTTGCTCACCAGTTGGCGCCACTGCTGACTAAGGTCCAGAGGTATAGCTGTCAAAGGCGACTTTATAAGATCGGCGCCGAAACAAAGTTTTCAATCTTGAATCTCATCAATTTTATTAATTATACGTAAATAACTATCATCATATCGAGTAGCTATGCCGCAATGTTTTGCAGTTCCGTTTTGTTCGGATTTATTTTATTTTATTTCAAAGCGTTCACAATATATATATAATCGCCAAACAATTTTCCACAGGTAAATTAAAGAAACTATAATTTATATCACGACAAAACCAGTGAAAAGTGAATGTTATTGGACCTCACGCGACACTAGCGCCTCTAGTGGAAAATTCACACGCGATAGCCCCCATTGATCTTTCCTCTGATCTGTAAGTAATTACTGGAATAAGAAAACCTCCCTAGACGGAATAGGTAGCTATGTAAAAAAAACATCACAGATTTCGTGCCTCACTCGACTATCGAGCACGTTGGAAATGAATCTACGGAATTGAAAAATCTGAAAAGTGTCGTTCTGACTTTTTAGGAACCCTTATAGTTTCGCCATGTCCGTCCGTCCGTCCGTCCGTCTGTCCGCACTATTGCTCGGAGATGCTTAGTTCTAGAAAGCTGTAATTTGGCATGAATATACATATTAGTTACGCTGCCAAAGTGGTACAATAAAATTTTGAAATATTTTTTTTTATAGGGTACCTCCCCTACTCGTAAAGTGGGGTTGGTTTTTTTTTTTCTTGCGTACCCCATGGTGCGGCTTATCATTGAATAGGTCTTTAAAAAAATATTGTGGGTTTGTTAAAACTATTTTTTGATTAAGGCCCGGTTCCTATATCCACGAAACGCCTCGTTTTGCCTACGGACGGTTGATTTTTGACATTTGTTCCATAGAGAATCTGTCAAATTTTAACCGTCCGTAGGCAAAACGAGGCGTTTCGTGGATATAGGAACCGAGCCTAAGTGATGCGTTTGTGAAATATTAAGCTTTAAAGTGCTATTTTTTGTTAGAGTCACGTGTCCCCCCTGCCAGCTAAATGGTGGTACTTGGATGGCTGAAAAAAATCACGGTTATGGCATATATAACGTAGTTGAAAGGAAAACTATCACTGCTAAGTAGGCTGTACAAACTTACGAGTCATAGTCGACCAACTTATGAAATGATTAAAAAACCAATGATTTTTCTCGAGCGGCAGGGGCGTCGGGCGGGCACGTCATACCACAGGCTAGCTAGATGCTAATAAGTCTTAGAAAGGTACTGTGGGCATCGTCAACTTCGGAACCCTATAATTTGCGCGTGGCCCGACACGCACTTGGCCGGTTTTTTGAATATCATATCTTCACAACTCTCCGAGATATGAGGGGATCGCACTTTTTCGTGAAATCGGAGCCTATATACTGGAGCGAACGAAAAGACATTTCCAATGTCAACAATTTGAATCTTAAGGATAACAACAACGATCATGCTTCGCTTGCTATAAACCCTAGGTTAATAGTTGGGTGTCACTTTTAGGTTTCCGAGCTTAAAATAAAAACGAATCCCTGAAACCGAATTATTGCTTTATTATTTATAACTTCAGATGTAAGTTTCGGGCGCCTTATAAAGTTACTGCACGTTTTATCATTTCCAAACAGCGACTAGTGAAGAATAATAATTATTGTTAATTGTGTACCTGCGTCGCTGCGTTTATAAATTCATAACGCAACGCTGGCTAATGCGGCAGTGCGTTATCGGGAGTTATGAGGCAGCACTTTGCGACACAGGGGCTCTATTCGAAACGGCATATACGGATATAGTGAATGTTATCGGATGTTATGACCACCCGGCGCCCACGGCCTATAAAAACACGATCTCGAACACAATTCAAATGACGTGTCCATGTTTGCGTGCGAGGACGTCACTTGAAAATGTGTGTTACGACTACGCGGGCCAACGATTCACTCACCATCTGTGGATGACGGTAATGCGAGTTGGGCGCAAGTTGTGCGCCTGCTAGATTCAGGCGGGTGATTTCGTGACCATTCTGTCTGTACGTAGTACTATTAAATATTCTGTGTTATAATTCTGATATACAAACTCGCCAAATATTTTCCGAGAAAGTAATTTGTTAAGAGATAAAGACGCACCCTATATACCGTTTCGCCGCAAAGCCGCAGGTGCCGTATCAAATAAGTACTTACTTTTACTCGTATAGTGGCAACTGAAAGTGAGTCTCTGACCAAAAGTGCGTACTGACGGCATCACGGAGCGAACTCAATGCAAAATATTATGGATTCTACGTAGATCCATACTAATATAATAAATGCGATAGTAACTTTCTGTTTGTCTGTTTGCCTCTTCACACTACAACCGCTTAAGTGATTTCGATGAATTTTGGTATGGAGGGAGATAGTTGAAGTCCCGATAGGAAGGACATGGGCTACCTACTTTTTATCCGGTAAAACGCATAGTTTCCGAGGCAACGCGATAACCGAATAAGATTATTAATAAGTAATATTATAAAATAATAGTTTTCTCTGTCTATGAATTTAAAAAAAAAAACTTGAGTACCATGAATGACGATTTCCGATTCGTGGTCTTAAATTAACCATTAAATGCCGGCGTTATTAAATACACAGCGCATTTGAACAACAAAGAATACCAAAGGGCCGCTGCTTCTGAGGGCCCGAAATTGGATTCTCAAATCCGGGTTCATTTTGTTTGGAAAGGTCGTAAATAACGCCTTCTCTATTTCTTGCAGGGATCCAATTTTATTGATGAACCTGGGGCTTTATTCGAAGTCTTAAAATAGGCTATATCTCCCTGCTACCTATAGGATCGCTCACGCGTCGCGTGAACTTTAAGCAGCTAGATTTAAAGATCAACCTGATGCGTTAGCGATCCTATAGGGAACAGGAAGATCCCTATTTAAGACTTGGAATATACATATAAGTAACACCTGCGTGTATCGATTTTTACACCGGTAAAATAGTAGTCAGATAGCATTTCAACGCTGCATAAGCAGTAAGCTACGTACTGTAGAGGGGGGTTGGTGTTAGCTCAGGTAGCTTGCTGCAGGCACGGAGATCAGCGGTGGAACCCGAAGACTCGAAGACGATGTCTAGCTAATTAAAATCTCTAAATCTTGAAGACTGGCCCTATTACTGCGCTAACACTTCCCTAACTATGAAATAATAGATTTGAAGCATATTTCATGTTATATTTCCAGAGATGTTTTCATTACAAAGGATAGAAAAAGACGAAATATATCAATCAAATCAATTCTACGCTTAAAATTACCTATTTTTGAAAGAAAATGTGTCAACGCACCGATTATACTCGGCCAGTCTCCGGGTTCCACTGCTGATCTCCGTGCCTGCAGCAGCTACCTGAGCTAACACCAACCCCCCTCTACAGTACGTAGCTTACTGCTTATGCAGCGTTGAAATGCTACGCACGGAAACGGCGTAGCGGCAGCGGCTGCAGAAATAATCAAGCATAAATAGAGCGCCGTAGCTCTTTTGTCGTAGCGCGCCGTGCTTGCGCCGTATTAAAAGCGGAGGACTTAAGGTGAATCGGGACGATCCACACCTATCGGATCGAACCGAAGAGAATGTTACTTGTTTATTTTTAAAGAGAGTCTGAATATAACACATTTTTTAATACAATATCTCAAGTTAAAATCCGCAGTAACTGTCAAAATTAGGTGTTCCCGCCTAATACTCAGTATAAACAATAAGTACCGACACTGTTTCACTCGTGTTTCGCACTCTCGTTAATGGCTGACTGAGAGACAACGCATAGCCGAAACTACAAGTAGTAGAAAGCTGAATTTTGGCAGCTCCTCGGGGAGTGTAGAGGAGCACTACGAGAGGATTTCCAGATATTCTTACGGGAAAGAGAAAGAATTGGACCTACGCGGGTTACACCGCGGGACACGGCATTTACCGCACATGCAGCATTCAGTGACTGTGTACAATACTCGTAGTACGTATTTCGTGAACCCATCTATTATTTATTACCGACTCGTATTCTTTTCTATCACTTTTGCCGATAAGCTTCCCTTTCAAATCTATGTGGATAGTGTACTGAAATTTTAGGGTTAGGATGCAGGCGGATCTGCTGGACTCTCGAAGGACCCTTTGAAGCAGTGCCCACTACCATTTGTGGAAACCAATACTGTTCGTAAATTTTATCAAGTGTCTTTTCGTACCCAAGAAGTTTTATTTCATTACTAGCTTCTGCCCGCGACTTCACCCGCGTTGAATTCGGTTATCGCGTTCCCGCGGGAACTATGTGTTTTTTCGGGATAAAAAAGTAGCCTATGTCCTTTCTATGGACTCCACCTAATTTTATTACGTTCAACCTTCTGATATAGAATAGCGTCACGAACATTATGTGTGAGCCATAGGCAGTTCGTTATAGGAATGCTTGCTGATGAGGTCTACAATCTCGGGATCCCTTTTTTGCTCGACTTGGATCCAACTTATTGTCAAGCTCGACAACATTGTGTATTCTACGTGACGCCGGAAGTTGAGTCTCGGATTCGGAAAACCCTTCTGTGACAACTGTAGGTGAAGGAGAAATCGGATTTCTTGACAAATAATCAGCGTGTTCCATGCTGCATCCTTCTTTATAGACTATGTCGAAATCGTAAGCCTGCAGGTATCTAAGCCCACCACCGATGGACACGTGGAAAAACATCTACTTTAGCTTTTGAAGCTTTGAGAGAATTACAGTCTGTGAAAACTGTGAAATGTTGGCCATAGAGATAGTGGCGAGTCTTCGACAGCACGCACCACCGCTAACGTTTCCAGTTTATAAGAATGATACCTGAATTCAGTATCAGTAGTACGGTGACTTAAATACGTTACTACATGCCTCGTTCAATCGGAATTTCAGGATTGAATATGGTCAGAACGGGTTCTGACGTCAAGATCGTGACTATCTTATATCTTAAGAACCTCACGGTGTTTGTTAGACCAGGTTATGGGCCCCTTTAATTTGGTAAGAGGGAACAAGGGTCCGGCGAGTGTCACTAAACCCGAGATCAATCTCCAAAAGTACGATGCTAATCCGAGAAATTGCCTAGCCGAAAGCTTGAGAAGCCGTGGCTGCAGCCGGCGCCTCGATGAGGGCTTGGATCTTACGCGGGTTTGGCATCACTCCGCCGGCTCAAATATCGTACCCAAGACAATTGATTTCTTTTTTTAGGAATTTACATTTCTTAATATTGAAGGAGAAGCCAGCTTCAGACAAAGCTTCAAGAACGGCATCCAAACAGCGCAGTCCCTCAGCTACATCCGCTGAAAAGCAAAGAACGTCATCCATGTAAGCGAGAGCTACGTTGTCGCGGTGAGATTTTAGTGCCTTATTGATGCAGCGCTGCTAATAGAGACCTAATCAATAAATATGACGGCGCAACGAAGGGCGCAACGAAGCGAAGGTTCATCAGTGGAACTGCAACCTACAAGGTTATGTTTTTGTTGTTATTGAAACTTATAACTTGTTGTTGATGAACGTAACACCGGGCACTGGCTTGGCACTAGGCTAGCGGCCTTGAAGTCTCAAAAATGAGCCCATAAGGAGCCCGTTTTCCTTGAATCGAGAGAATTCAGTGCAATATCGTATCGCTCCAACAATAACGAATTGTTTTGATTCGAAACCGAAACCCCATATCCTCGCCCGCAAACCCACATCGGCATGGATAGTTCAGATGACGGCAATGACGTGCCTTTATCAGAAGTGGATTGGCGAAGGCTCAACACTGAGGAAATTGGCGGTACGACCGCAGGCTCATCGAGAGTATACACCGAAGCACCGAGTCTGCTCGCCAGCATGGAGCTGCTTTTATCTAGACTACTGGCGGCATCGTAGGTTTCAGTTCCACTGATGAACCTTCGCTTCGTTGCGCCGTCATATTTATTGATTAGGTCAAACATAAAACTTATGGAGGGTTGAAGTAAGATACATTCCACACTCCATAATAAAACTAAAAGACCTTAGATCAATTTCCCAAAAAAATACTAGGTATCTGTATATACAGCCTGTGGCCTGTACTAGGAGCAAAAATTTTAAACATAGACCATTTAAACCATCGGTAATCAAGTCCAAATGGTTTCAATTAAATCTAATTAAAAATAATTTTCCGTTTTTTGAATAATATATATATGTATATATATATTCCGTTTAATGAAAAATAAAAATAAGTTGTCAAAAGAAAACGAGAAAATTTGGGTGGATAATAAACTTATTAATTAAGAAACGTCACCCCTGTACCAAGGTAGTGCCCGGTACCAAGACATCTAACGACCGTTTACTAACAATCTAACAACTGAAATGCATTGATTATGGGTTATAAGTTTAAAGTCCTTAATCTCCGATTTAAAGCATTAGGGAGCATTAAGATGGGTGCAGCAAAACGTTGTGACGATATTTTACCCACAATCGGCTATCGATTCTAAGCATATGGTTTTAATATTTTTTGGAGTAGGTAAAAAAAGTATTTTGTATGGGATTGGCGGTGTAAGCGACGTCTGCATCCCATACAAAATCATTATTTTTACCTTTAGAATATGCTTACACCATTTTAAATCATGTATTACACCATTTTTTGAAATGTGGTTTAAAATGATCCTTATGTTGGATTGATTCACAAGATTTTTTATTTCGATTTTCTGAATGGGTTACCTTAAAAAGTACTTTGAAAACTTTATTTTCAGTTTCCGCGCTAAAAAGCTGTTTGCTTAATCTCTGACGTCACTAGGATAGTAAATACAAGTGCATTGTCACCAAACAAGTGAGTCAAAACTTAAAACGGTTACTTGTAACGCTTTGTTTACAGTAATAGTGACGTCACAGCAGCTAACAATATGGCGCCTACCGTTTTGGGACAGATTAAATAACAACATTTCATAAATGTAATTGTAAAATTATTTATGCAATTTTATAATTAAAAGACGACGATTTGGGTAGCATTTTTATATAACCTATCATAAATCAAATCAGTACTTCCCGATTTTTCCTTGAATGGTGTATTAGTACATTACTGCAGAGACCAGTAAGTAAGCCATACTTGGCCAAGTATGATATTGACGGACCGAGGCGCCAGCCGAGGTCCGGCTACATACGCGGCCAGTATGGCTCTTACGGTCGAAGCAAGTATAGTGCTTTTCTCAAAAATGAAACACGAATAAAAGACAAAAATATATTTAAGAAATATTGAAGGTTACATTCATATTTGGGCACTTGCTAGTACTACACAACGAAGCATGGAATATACTGCCCATAAGCTTGACGGCTGCATTATTTGGCGCAGATGGTTAAAATAAGCCAGGAACACATTCTCTGACCAATTATAAGCTTTATTGTCTTCCTTCCACTTAATGAACTTTTCGTATTTTTTTAAATATCTCTCCTTTGACTTAGGTGGAAGTAAATTATTTTTGGCTAACTCCGCCTCTGCTTTTAAGTGAGGAGGAGTGCCGTCCATATTGGAATCTGACTCACTTGAACTCATTTTATTCAAAAATGTATTCAATAACACGAACAAAATATGTTTTACTTAAAATCCCGCCTTAGCTCTAGCGCCTAGCTTTTTTTATAATATAAAACAGGTATTCCGAAGTCAACAATTATCTTAACTGTTTCCGCCTTTTTACACACTACAATTGTGAATTAAATGGCTAAACGCAGCATGCAAACGTTCCGCGCACAAACCTTGTCGATAGGTTTTTTTTTAAATATTGGATCATGTGTTTTTTATACGTACTGCCTATTGCGCTGACCTATTTTAGTTTTTTATTGTTCTTAGTGAATATAATGAAACATTTTGTCATGTGCAAAATAAAAAGTACGTATACTTTAATAAATATGTAAATTTAAAGTGAAATGTCGTTCAAGGTAATTAATTTTTATCCTTTATCTATTTTAAATTTATATACGACCTCAGCACTTAATCCTTTGTATTGGTTGGTGGCGATGTAAAAATGTGCTTCGAAATTCAAATAACATGATACGTAATGGAATTACATACGTACTTACTGGACAATTATTGATTCCAAATTCAAAATCTCGCTATTTACTGGACACTTCCAATAAGCCTTCGGTATGACCTACTTACTGGATCCTTTTTAGCGATGTTATGGCAACATTACATAGCATTTTTGAGAAAAATACTTTGATAATACCCTATTCCGATACTTTAGTTTTCATGCAATTTACCTACATTGCTTCCTGCACTGCCATCTCGCGGGGTTTCGGTGAATGATATATAGTTCAAGCACGTCCAAGCATCAAGCACGCGCTGCCACCAAGTTAGGCAGGTAGCTACCCAAGATATTTATAAGATTCACCGCTAGGGGCGCCACATTATCTTATTTAGGCTGCAATAAGACGCAAAAATTTTCGTGCGGCGGCCGCTCGGTAGCCTCGTCACACGGCGGACACGACCTATAAAAGCACGATTTCGAATACAATTCGAATGAAGTGACAATATTTCCGTGCGAGGACGTCTGTGTGGTGTGAGGACATCTGTACACTTGTAAACGTGTGTACCACTACGCGGGCCAATGATTCACTCTCCATCTCCGGATGAAACAAATGACGGTGTGGGGGAATTAGACCGCCCTCACGCGGTAGTTTGAAAAATGTGGACGTGTGCTGTAATAGAACCAACGCTTAAAATGATGCTTTCGTACGATATCTGCCCTGAAAACCATAAATTGAGGATTGATAGGCACTACACACTGATCTTTGTCGAACTCTGAGCCGGCACACCAACTTCTCGGGAATGATATCTCGTCTTGTACGTCAGGTTCACTATTACAAATACTCCACCGGTGGGAATAGTCTTAATATAAAACACTACATAACATTCACATAACTCGCTGAGATACAAAAACACATTAATTTGAGTAAAAACGAAGTTGTTCGGTGCGTTCGCGGGCAAAGAGGTTCAAACACGGTTCAAAGATAGTTGTGAACTGTCGGGTAAATAAAGAGCTGTCTGTTATATCTCAACTGTTTATTTATGTGTAATTTTTATACCATAAAATATATTGTACACATTTGCACCAGCGATTTGCACTTAAGAGAAATAAAACTAATACTACATAACTCTAACATCCCGTCACGGGTAGATAATGTAATTGACTATTTACATAAAATATGGCATTGAAATTGCTTTTCTATTTAACTAATCTACCATATTTTAATTTCTAACAGTTTAAGATATTCTTAGATCACGAAACAACATTAAGAAAATAGCCCGCACATTTTGAGCAAACGTTTAAAAATTGCTTTACATACACAAACAATGCTTCATATTTGTGCGACTTATCAAGATTTCGAGACATCTGCTCCCAAGTGGGCTTTATATATTTATATGGCTTTTATTTAAATTCAGGCATTGGTTTTCGCAACACTAAGAATTACCTGCTGTGCTATTTTAAATAAAGCTTGCGCCAATAATTTGCATTTTTTTAATACGCTTGTGCGTGAAATCCAGGTTTTCTAAGTAGAAATAAATAAGTAGATTAGATATTTATACAGTTCCATACCAAACATTTACAAACGTCCGCTTAACGAAATAGGCTTTAAAGAAAATTGAAAAATATTTAGGGCCTCAAGCAGGAATAAACTATGCTATGGAGTAAGTAGGTAGTCGTCGAATTGGTCCATTGCTGTACACCTCATTAAAGCTTCTAACTTTTGACGACTTGGAGGTGCGGATTTGAATCCTGCTCGAGAACCTAAACTTTATTCATTTTTACGTGATAATATAAATATTCAATTATCGTCACCGTAAACCGACTTTACAATCAACCAATTTCTTTTTCAACCGACGAAAAAAAAATGAGGAGGTTCTCAATTCGACGCGTATATATATATATATTTTTTTATGTATGACCACGTATATCTCCGTCAATTGTGAACCGATTTCGATGATTCTTTTTTTAATTGAAAGGTGTGCCTCCAACTAGAATCCTTTTAATAATTTGGTTTAGTTCTGATGATGGGATCCATGACAAAACGAGGGAACTCCTCGAAATTTGTTAGCATGTGTATGATTTTGGCATCAATTTCAAAGACTACAGTGAGACTTACGTCCCATCGTACACATGTTTGGAAACAATAGCCGAAAAAAATTTTTAAATAAAAAAATAGAACCTACTTCAAACTCCGACAGCCTGTGAAGTCGGTGTCAAGTGAACCGCCCCAAAGCTATGACTATCTTATAGTGAACTTGACACCAACTTCACAGGCTATCGGAGTTTGAAGTCGGTTCTATTTTCTTATTTTTTTTTTTCAAATTTGGTTTGTATCAAGAATCTTAAACTTCAAGCAGTACCTATTGTACATACAATAGGTACTGCTGGAAAGTTTTAGCAGGCAGTGACCTTGCGGATGTTCCAAAAAATGTGAGACATAGCAATGGAAAAAATGACACCTTAAGCAACATACGGAGATTGACATTTAACTTCAGATATCTATTTCAATATTGGAGATGTTCTTTTTTTCGTAACAATTTGCGTGGAAATTATGATTTTGTTTGAAGCTCAGAAAAGGAACTTAATTATCAGAATAGAACGATTGTATAAAAATACATGAAAGTTTTCTTTATTTGTACCCTTGACAATGAAACTTATTTGCAGCTTGGATTCCTAAGTCTTCTAATTTCACTGTCATGATCCGTACTTATCGAAGGACGAGCTGACGGTAGACCTGGTGAAGGTCGCGGTAAGTCTGTGGATGCGAGCGGCACGGGACCGGTCGGAGTGGCGGTCTTGCGGGAGGCCTATGTCTAGCACGGACGTCTATCGGCTGGCATGATGATGATGAATGTTTTTTTGTTAAACGAACCTCCTCAAAAACGCGCAAGTATTTTAAAGTTTTACATTTTACCACTGTATTAGGCCAATTCCAGAACTGAGATTAGTCATTAGGCTTACAGGAACTTCAATAAATTTTTAGTTTATTTAATTTGGTAGTTTTTGACTTTAACTCGACAAGGTACAATAGTGATTAATTTACTTTTGATGTTGGCCGTACATTCCTATAACGGTAATAAGATTAAATACTCTACATAGTTTGTGTTAATTACAAGGCGACCTATCCAAGCGTTGTAAAAAGTGAGTCATTTTTTTCATGTTTTTTTCACTACAGTACCTAACTAGCTCTGTTCAAGATATTACTACGTGGAGTCGTGGACATGTAAGTACATGTAAAATAACAATAACTAGTTAGGCAACTGCGAGCAAAAGTAACATTATCTAGCCCCTCAACAGATTCTACTACTACTACTACTGCAGCCTATTTGCGTCCCACTGCTGGGCACAGGCCTCCTCTCATCACGAGAGGGTTTGGGCTATAGTCCCCACGCGGGCCAAGTGCGGATTGGGGACTTCACACACAATCAATCAATTCAATTCAAATTCAATTTGAATTAACCACAGAGCTTTTCGGTGAAGGAAAACATCGTGAGGAAACCTGCACGCATCTGCGAAGTAATTCAACAGATTCTGCTAAACTCTAATTCCATAGCGTCGTGCTGTTCAGCTCCTAATTTAGGTCGTATTTAACAAATACACAAGGCCATATCAATTGTTGTTGCACAGATTGACATATCGACATAATATTCGTTGTAAAACATAGTGCTTAGGTATAGAAGACACAGACCATTATTAATAAGAAAACTTTACAAACTATTTCATTCGTAGTACAGCTTACATCTTATCCGCGATAATAACTCATAAGCATAGGTTATTCAGCTCTGTACAACAGAATCTGAATGGAAGCTGAGCATTACAATTGTCACGGTTTGTTACATACAAATTCATGAGTTTTGCATAAATATTTTACGAAACAGTATGGACTTCTTTCAAGAAACGAGTCAATTTTTAAAACCATGTTCAAGGCTATACATATGTCATTTACTATATGTACGAGTATATAACTGAAAACTATTTGGTTTTATCATTTATGATTTCTTGAGAAAAATAAATATGGTTAATTAAAATACTTTCTTACATTTATAAAAAGCTTGATTTTTTTTATTGCCATGTTTTAATCAAATCAATGGCTTTGAAGTTTAAAATATGTATTATGATATGATACTTACTAATATGACAGGACTATCACTTTCAGTCCCATTTGCACCAAGCCGCTAACCTCGGGTTAACGGCTTAACTAAGATTATTTTTTATGAATTTGTCGTGGGTTTAAGGCTAAACCGAGGTTAGCGGTTTGGTGCAAGTGGGCTCATTGAAGTAAACCATGACATTAGGTTTAAAAAAATGTATACATTCTGACCGATATCAAAAAACGATCCGGTTCAATATTAAGTTACTTTTAAATCTAAGCGTTGTCAACCATACAAAATATACCTAACGCACCGTAGAGATATACTGCAGACAAAATACAAAATAGTTCATAACAGAAAATCCGCGAAATACCTGGATAACCTTTTTGTAGATCATGTAAGATATATAAATATAAATGTTTTTGTGGTCTAACTAAATCATATAATTCGAGTAAATGGTTATGATATGCATGTATGCATTAACATCTTCGAGATATATGTTTTTTAAATTGGTTAAAAATCTATCAAAAATACTTTCACGTCCACATCAATCACAGAACAAGGCACTTAGACGAAGTTTAAATAAAAAAAGAATATACTTATAGTATTTAATTGTCATACGTATTTAGGGATCGGAAAGTCGGATCGATATTACCTAAGTTGCCAGGAAATATTATTTTCTCAAACATGTATTGAAATATTGATATTATGTTCTTCTTATTAGCCTGGGAAGTATCACGTTTCAGGCGCGGCTAGACAATTGGTCTATAATGAAATTTCATACAAGCGTTGCAGGCCAAGGCCGGGAACTCACTTTTTTTTATTACCATTTGACATATTTATGACACAGCATCTTGGCATTCCGCCATTTAAAAAAAGCTACAAGCAATATTTAGTCTATGGTTCGCTATGACATTCTACCAATACAGCTATTAAAAAAACATGAACCATATTTGCTACATAGGTATAGCAGTTTTATTTATGTAAAAAAGATCATTATCATAAAAAATTTGTTTGATTGAAAAGAGGTTATATAATTTTGATCGTCAATAATGAATGACAAGTGTCGTTCCACAGGTCTATGCTAAGGATTCGTTCAGAAACAAGATTACGCAATGTTCGAATCGTATGATTAGTTTTTTTTATTCAAAATTTCTAAAGTAATATTTTTTTTGATTTACAGATTTTTATTTATTTATTTCATTGCATGTTTGGGAAAAGCACTATACAAACATCGGCGGGGAACGGAAGTTGTCGGCCTCGTAACTATCCGTATATAATACTCGGCCTGCAACATCCTCCTTCCCGGCCTCTGTAGTAATGTACTATTGTAAATATTATTTGTGTCGGGGTCGTCGAGAGTGTAATACCTAGTTTATATACACGGAACAGCATGTTCCTAAGTATATATCTATAAATTACTGAATGAATTGCTATGTTAATCTGGCTAAGGCTCGAGAACTGCTGGACCGATTTGGCTAATTCGCTGCCATTCAGAGAAGTTAAAGAAAGAAAAAGATGGTAAAAAATTGGATGGGAATCCATGGTGATCCCAGAGACAAGGTAATTTTAAGTAGCCTGTAAAGTACATCTGCAATAGCCAGGGCGCACAGGGTTGTACAGCGCCATCTAGATCCTGCTCATGGAGTTCAAATTTATATGCAGGCTACCTAGGCAGCGGCATCTATTATCGCATTTAACTCTTATTTCGGGCGTGCGCTGATTTGTTTGAAGGTTGCCCTTCTATATATGTTTGAAAATTGAATGTGAGACCGTCATTGTGTACAGATTTTGAAGCACCTCAGAGGATTTATAAAATGAGTGTAGATAAAGTTGTATGTATGCAACTGTACATAAATAGGCATTGAAACACTCGTGCGATATTATTATGAAACGAGCCGAAACCTCACTCGTGTTCAAAGGACCTTTGTTATGTAGCAGTATAGAATTTCTCATATGAGTTGATTTGGGGAAAAATCATGTATATTTACGTCATACGTGATTTGATTTCATTATTTAGAAATAACTAAACGACCCAAAGAACTGTGGAATTAAATATCGATCCGAATTTGCGATACGTGTTATTTACAAACTCTATTTTAGTATGTCAAGCTTTGCTGAAGTCTTATTTAGTAATAATAAATATAATACATAATTACGTGATATAATACTTGAAGAATAGTAATACTAATAAACAGACTAAGAAGAGTACATAACATTTACTGTACACATATAAAATATAAATTAACCCGTGGATTTCAGTCCTCGTGAGTAGCTAATAAATGTGTGTATATTTCCTTCCATATCAGCTTTGAAAGCTACCAGAATTACACGGCTTTTTTTACACGGCACCTTTGAACTACATAGTACGTGTTCTTTAAAATTTTACCAGCTTCACACCAAGTTTATAAAATATGTAAGAAATGCAATGTTGTCATTACGAGATATTGTATTTTATGTTGATTCATGATATAATTTGATTATTTTATTTATTAGAAAATAATATTTATTTGTGCATTTGTAATTGTATTATCTATTCTGTACAATATACTTACATGTAAGTAATATAATTTAAGCTCAAACTACAGTAGATAATAAGTGGCGAATGGTAAAGTTGATTTTATTGCGTTGCCGGGAGAAACCAATCGTGACAGACCCTTGATTTTTCATTTTTAACTATTGCTTCCAAACAAGCGCGGGGGGGGGGGGGTCATGACCCTCATGACTGGATCGGCAGGACTAGGTCTACTGCTATTATTTATTTTTAACCCCTGACGCAAAAAGGGGGGGGAGTTGTAAGACGTGACCCCCCCCCCCCCCTTGAGTCAAAAGCTGGATCCGCCCTTGCTTCCAAAGACGACGCGGTGTGTGTAAATTAAAAGATTTTGCTATATGTGAATCGAGTTTTGTAAAAGAAATTATTAAAAACAATCTCTGTCAAATAAATATATTACATTATTGCGATGCACAACGAATTTCCACTATAAATCCAACCATGAACTTTACGACTAACTACATAAATATAATCAACAAACATAAATATTATGGATACTTTAATAAAAAAAAATGAGAATGTTTTGTAAATCATGTTATAGCACGACACAACTTAGAAGGCGCGCGGTGAAGCACTTAAGTCGTTGCCGCAGAGTCTATTATTGCTTAATCCACGCGCCTTCTAAGTTGTGTAAACCTGTAACGAGTTAATTTTAACACCCACTGTAATAACTGCTAACGGAAAATATGTTTTCCTCTCTCCACGATACACTATAAGAAACAAATTTAAATATTTATCAAACAAAATGGAAGACACTCACATTGTACATTTCAATTCAGTGACACTTGCGTAGAAATACATACTTTATTTGAGTTTTCTCAGTCTCTATAATTTATATCAACGGCCTGTAATAATCAACCACTTCAGAAATAAATGAACAAGGGGGCGATTATTTTCAGCGACCAGTATACTTTAATAAAGGTATAAATGTAAAAAATAGTTTCATTTTCATAATAAAATCAATCGTGTCGGATACTATATTTTGAAATGTTTGAAAAAAGTATGAACCGAGATCTCTTTCTCGGTCTCGGCATATCTCGGCCGAAAATCATGCCGAGATCTCTGTGGAACCCAAATTATATAAATTGTGGTTTACAGCGGTAACGTGGGGTTGAAGAAGCCAAACAAGTTTGTCAATGTAATAGGAAGTGAAAGAAGGCGGTGTCTGTCTCCCCTTATTGTAAACAGGCGTGATTATCTTATACATTAAACGCGCTAATCTTGTGCATTTATTTATTTCTCCAAGCGATCTCAGCAACGGCTCCAACGATTTGGACGAAATTTGGAATTTAAGGGGGCGACAAGTCGATCTATTTGGGCTTATATCTAAGAAAACTCGGTTTTAGCTATTTTCACTCGAGCAAAGCTCGGTCGCCCAGGTCCTATTAGGTGTAAATATATATAAGGTAAGGTAAGTATATAGTTGGTAAAAAAATTAACTTATATATGTAATAAAAATAGAGAGCTTTGGGCTCAGCCGAGAATGTATTGGTCGGACCTTACCTGCGTGTCAAGAATACTGGTGCGTAGCCATTGCTAGTTAATTTGCAGCAAGCAGAAATATTGGACAACACACTCGTCACAATATTAAAAAAAGTGCTATTTATTAACGCGACCGTCAAAACCCGATGCACCGTAGCATATATTTATAATGTTTGTCATTATCTTGCTTGACAAACATTCTCCACATCTCCCATCAAACATCTCTCCACAGACGTTGCGAATTTAATAATAATAATTCGATCGTCGCTCACAAATCATGGATATAAAACAATATACACGTCTACTGCAAAATTTTGATACGTTTCAGGATTGCTTTTAGGATTCCGTTATAAAATCATAATACTTGGTTTCAGTTCAAAGTCGATTGCTTCTAGAGGCTTCTGCGTCCTGTCGTGTGATGTTGAATGCCTCCGTCTTCAAGAAATCGACCGTTTTGTACGCGCAGTCCACTTCCACCTCGGATTGAGACTTACCGTGAACTACAGGCATCCTCTCCTTCCTTATAGGCATTTCTTGGGGCTGTAATGTAACACACGTGATAGTTATAAATCTAATCAAATCAAATTCGTTTATTCTCCATCTAATATATAAAATTCTCGTGTCACAGTGTGACACGAGAATTCCTTCCTCCGAAACGGCTCGATCGATTCTTATGAAATTTGGAGTGTATGTTCAGTAGGTCTGAGAATAGGACATAAGCTATTTTTCATACCCCAAAAAATATTCTAAGGCGGCACGAAGTCCGCGGGGTCAGCCAGTATTCATATAAAACATACATTAAGTTATTAGCTTAACAAATCACATAGGGTAAAGGCACCAGTAGTCAGCCAAGAGCCAGTAGTCGGCCTCTTTTGTAGTCTTTTGCGTATTAATAGCTATATTTCCTGAATTAACGAATACTTTCTTGATTAACAGGTGCTTTGATTCCTTGTTAGTGGAAGCGACTACCGTATGATGAGGTAGGTGGTCGTGGGGGTGGGAAAAGTTCGTTGAAATCAGTGCTGTTGGTTAGGAATCGCAAATAGGCGACGCCCGCCATTTTTTTCTACAGATGGCATTGTCTGATGAGTTAAGATAGTTTTTGTTTTCAAGTTTAAAATGTTCATTTTTTTTTCATGGTCTTGTTTCTTATTCGTTTATCTACAGAGTCCTCTTCTTATTAAAATAATACACGTGTCGATAGAGGGGGCTGAGGGGGCCGACTACCGGAGACCATTTTTCTTGAAAAATCCAATACTCGGCCCCCTACGGTCGACTATTGGGTAATACGTATTTTTATAAAATAGAGAAGAAAATCTGCCAATAGATCCGTTGCGCTAACAGTTTAATATTTAGTTAGGCATCGCATGCAAAAAAATGAGAAAAATCCAGTAGTCGGCCGCGTTGGAAGAACTCATTTTATACGGCCGACCACTGGGTTTTGCGGCCCAAACGTTCGTATGTTCAATGTGTATATTTTTTTTCATTTAAATTGTAGCCTTACCTCTAAAACATATTATTTATTAGTTCATGTTTTTAACCAGACAGTCACATTAGTCATTAAACTCTATC
The DNA here is from genome assembly GCA_963971205.1 of Aethes cnicana. Taxonomy (NCBI): domain Eukaryota; kingdom Metazoa; phylum Arthropoda; class Insecta; order Lepidoptera; family Tortricidae; genus Aethes; species Aethes cnicana. The sequence goes on from OZ020272.1 coordinate 9,632,981, forward strand.
TATTTAATTTACATTTAACTTAGTTAATAAATAAGAGACATTGTTCCTGATTATTACTATTTTTGTAACATGATATGGATATTATTTTAATTTGTTAATAATACAAGTCTTATTTTTAAAGATATAAGCCCATACAAATATAGAGGCCGAGCACTGGGTACATAAAGGTCGACTATTGGATTTTAGACGGCGACTACTAGGGAAAAATGTCATTTTTTTGTTTTAAATTGCATATTTAATTTACAAAGATATTTATTCTTTTTGAAGTATTTTCTCTTTACACAAAAGATAAATGACGGATTGAATTTCGTCGTCCATTCCCTAGTTCAACTTCTTCTGTTTAAGTAACACAAGTTCAAACGTCAAAAACTCGTTAAGAGGCCGACTAATGGTGCCATTACCCTAGGGACTTTGTAGTTTAACAAATAGGTATTTATATATGAAAAAAGGGTATGGGCACAGCTAATGCTGATTTTAAGCCCATCCGGCGTCAATATTGACATTTACAATGAATTAATGTTTAATTAGCAAATAACACTATTAAAATTATAAACATATTGAATGAAATCCTCATCTTAATAATATTATAAATTCAGAAAATATATTAACATATGGAAAACCTTGAAACCACATATGAATCTTGGGAGGAACCTAGATTAACACATATGTTACTATTTATCCCGGAAATCATCCCTATCGGAGTTAATAAAGGGGGTAGCAGTTTAGTATGAAATTCCTTGCTGACGAAGTCGCGGGTACAAATTCGTGAGAAAAATAAAACAACTACTGTGGTGTAGTACCTTGGAGGGTTCTGGCTTGGACGTTTGCAGGTCCAGGTCCAGATACTGGAGTGCCTCCCCTTTCATACCATCGTGAATGTGTAATATGACCTGCAACAAAGATACCAAATAAAATGAAAGTGATGATGGTGATGTCACGACACAACAGCAATGTATAGCGAGGGAAACACGTCCTCTAGTCATCATCATCATCATCATCATCATCATCATCATCATCATCATCATCATCATTTCAGCCGATAGACGTCCAATGCTGGACATAGGCCTCCCCCAAGGAGAGCCACTCAGACCGGTCCTGTGCCACTCGCATCCACCGCGTTCCCGCGATTTTTACAAGGTCGTCACTCCATCTTGTTGGAGGCCTACCGACAGCTCGTCTACCGGTTCGCGGACGCCACTCCAGGACTTTCTGGCCCCATCGGCCATCAGTCCTGCGAGCAATGTGCTCCAGTAGGATGCGATAAACTAGTTCGTTGCACGCAGTCAGATGTACGTACGTAGGTAGATTCTAGACGGCGTTTTTTTCCGTTCCAATCACTTAGAAGTGATATAAAACTAGTGAAAACATGACGCAATCCGTGACAGTCTAGTGATTTGACTTCGCTAACTTCAATTGCTTCAAATAGACTTTGCGAAATTTATTTTAATTTACCATTTATGTATATCTGTATTGCCGGAAATCACCGTGAAAGAAACTAACTACGTCGCTTACAAGCAATTCAAAGTCCATGTGAAGTTTCTAAAGCTGTTAGGTTTGTAGTCCAGAAGCCTGTGATGATTGATGGCTCGTTTCCTGCAGAATGTAAGGCCTCTTGCAGGGACCGGCGCCGCGGCGCGCGGGGCAATACCTCCGTTTTCCATTAAGAGTAAAAAGGATAGCGATGTGTGTAGCGCGGCAGTATCGCAACAAAAAGTCGCCGTGGGCAAGGACCCATAGAGCGGCGCGTCCAGCGGCAAAATTAATTATGTGTCGATATATGATAATGTTTATGGAGTAGCGTTGTTTTTTTATATAAGTAGGTATGTGTGTCTTTGTATTTAATGTACCTTTTTTATGTATGTTTTCTTTTTGTGTACTGCTTAATGGCTTTTTAGATTTTCCCCGATTTCTTTTCCTTGTAACCCTTCCCTGAATTACAGGGAATAAATAAACGAAAAGAGAATGAGCTAAATCGGTCCAGCAGTTCTCGAGCCTTAGCCAGACTAACACACGGCAATTCATTTTTATATATAAGAAGAAGATAAGATATAAGATATATATCGGGGATTCTGACTAAGTTAACAGGACTTTCTCCATATGAGTAAATTCAGAAAGACTAAAGTAAATAAATAGGCCCTTGGGGTGTTTTGGTGGGCAAGCCGTGGGTACCTCTCCGTCGAGCGAGTTGCCGTGGCTGACGCTGAGGCTGCAGTGGCGCGGCTTGAGCGCGCGGTCCACAGCCGGCGGGAGCGACGTCACGTTGCAGTACTGCATCGACTGTCACACGACATGTTAGTCAACCGCTATGCCAATATTGACAATACTTAAGGCTATGGAGGGTTGTAGTAAAGGAGTGCAATCTTTAGTTCCAAAAGTAGACACCTAATCGGGTAGGTTGGGGGCGCTGCGGTCGCCACAAGTATCAAGCCACCTAGGCGGATAGTCTGCAGTAGCGCCTTCAGATGGCGCTGCTGAGGCGAAAACGCAGCGAAAACGGTTGTGAGGAGTGTATTTATTTTGTTTTGTTGCTTATCAAATCCGCTGGACACGTTTTCAGCTGTTTCGCCATATAAGATTGCGCTCCTTACCAAGACACATTCCACAGTCCATACTTAAGGCGAAGGGTAGGGTAAAAACGGAAAATCGAGTTGATTTTGTGCAAGTATTATGATGAAATTATAGCAGGGGGTCAATAGAAAAGTACTTATTCTCCACAGAAATTCTACTCAAATAACCGATGCGAACATCGTCCCGCGTACTTGGAAATTTCGTACCCGATGATACTATACATATAGACAGATAGTTATATAAGTATTGAAAAATTGGTTTGACCCGTGGAAAACCACTTCCCGTGAAAATATCGGGATAAAAAGTATTCTATGCCCGGGTTTCAAACTATCTCCATTTCAAATTTCATCCAAATCGGTGAACTCGTTGCGACATGAAGGAAGGACAAACAAAGAAATATAAACAAACACACTTTCACTTTCATATTAGTATGGATAGTATGATGATGACAAGGAAATAGTATCTAAATTGTGTCTTAGAATACTCCGTTTTGTGTCCATTAGGCAGACGTCTTTCACTTTAGAAATGATAATGAGAATTCGATGAAGTAAAACGCCCGCAAGCTTCTGCGCAGTTTTTCAATAGTTTGTTAGTCTAGGGTGCTGTTGTAAGTAGGGAGGCAGAGCAGGTAAAACGTCACGGGAGGTTCGCTACGTTCCCAAATCGTGTCGTGGAAGTCTAATACTCTTACATCGTAGATTTCCACAACACGACATAACGCGACGTCAAACCGCTTAAGTGCCGGACCGGAGGCCCGCGAGCAACGGAAATCAAAAATACTACTTTTTTTTAGTTGATAGGGACGGGGGCGTTTGTGATCGGGATGGTACAGTGGGGACTATCGTTTCTTTGCTCACCACTTGGCGCCACTGTTGACTAAGATCCAGAGGTATAGCTGTCAAAGGCGACTTTATTTGATCGGCGCCGAAACAAAGTTTTAAAACTTGAATCTCATTAAGTTTATTAATTATAAATAACTATCATCATATCGAGTAGCTATGCCGCAATGTTGTGCAGTTCCGTTATGTTCGGATTTATTTTATTTTATTTCAAAGCGTTCACATTCATCGCCAAATAATCCATATTTGCGATAATTTTACGAAGGAGATCACTTTTCAACAGTTAAATTAAAGAAACTATCATTTATATCACGAAGCCCGCCAAAACCAGTGAAAAGTGAATGTTATTGGATCTCACGCGACACTAGCGCCTCTAGTGGCAAATTCACACGCGATAGCCCCCGTTGTGCCATCTGTGTTGTTTACCGGGTGTCCGGGGGAGTAGTCGTCGTCGTCGTCGCAGCGCGGCGCGCGCACCGGCGAGGGCGGCGACGCCTGCGCGCCGCGCCGCGAGCTGTACAGCCCCCCGTACATCCCGCCGCGCATCTACGATCAAACACAAAATTATAAGGCCTCCTCATCCTTACTTGACTTATCGCGAAAAAAAAACACTTCACGAAAATATTATAACAGAACAGAACTCGCTCTCGTCACACCCACGACACTCCATACAGACTGAACGTAATCTGCACACTATAATATGATCTCGTACAAATACGTGCGCGTGTGTGCGAGAGTGCACTTTCCGACCGGATTTGCTATGGTAAGCAACACACGTTCGCTGTGGGCGGCGTGCGGTAACTAATGTTGATGCGGGGCGGTGCGTGTCCCTACTGTTACGTAGTAAGGTGAAAAACCGAATTTGGGCACGTTTAAAGATGAAATATAGGTCTCGAAAAAATACATTTGAGAATTGATATGTGCTCTTCAGTTGCGGTGGGTACGTATACAAGCATTGTCCGCGCACATACCCACCGCAACTTCTATGACGGAAATGGTAGTTATTTACGGTTTTTGACCAAAGTAATAATTATTTTACAATATCCACAGCTCAGATTATGAAAAACTGGATAAAGTTTCATTTTCTGGACAGCCCGTGTAAAGTAGTCATAGTCTAGATATTGAGCAGTAGCGATTTAAAAGGTTGAAAATGCCTTACTTGATGTTTTTTTTTGCAAGGACGACCTGGACGTATCGCAATTTCCGCAGCTCAGATTAAAGAGGACAAATCAATTCTTCATATATATATTTTCGAGACCTATATCTTGGGCCAATTTTTTATTTTAGGCCTTTAAACGCGTCTAAAATGCGCGCCTTAATGTACAAGAGGTACAGTTTTTACTAACCCTTCGATCGCTACGTCAATGAGGGCTATCGTATGATGTCGCCGCTAAAGCCGCTTGTGTCGCGTGAGGTTCAATGTTGCCAATTTAAGACGACGCATCGGAAATAAAGGTGATATGGATTTTAATTTTTCTCATCAGTCATGCTATTTGAGAGAACGATTCTTTTATATTGTATTCTTCATATTTTTCACTTCAATGTGATATATTACTTTTGAGATTTGTCAACTTAAAATACCTTTTCAAAAACCGAGATTGTAATTTACAGTCGAACGGGATGGCCTTAAATTTCAAATATGTTTTACATATTTTTTATGCCATATTATATGGTACATTGGCAACTGGCAACACTGAAAGTCTCCGAAACTTAAAATGTCACAGTAACATTGACACTATTGTATGAATGACAGTGGCGCCAACTGGTGAGCATTAATACGGTAGACGTCATTGTGAATGTTATCGTGGTTTAACAATAGTACATTACAGACCTAGGGTGGTGAATTCGTAAATGTCTCAGATCGCAGGTTTCTGAGGCCCGAACCGAAGGTGAGGGCCATAAATATGCGATCTGGGGCTTTACGAATTACCGCCCGTGGTTTGTCAAAAGTTTTACATCTTGCCTTGGCCAAGAAGTGAGATTTTCTCTCCGCGTAGCGGGCAGAAAATCCCACTTTACGGCCAAGGCTGATGTAAAAGTATTAAAAAGCAATCAATCCTCATGCAAATTATAAAATACTCACGAGAGGTGCCCCCGTTTATAAAACTTACGTAGTCAACGGCTTCCAATGGCTCGCTCATTCTTGGACCAAAATAGGGTTCCCTTTGCAAACTGCTTTTGAATGGAACCGCCAGCGTTTTCGGCGGTCGCGGCGGCACCGGGGGGCCTGGAATGACAATTATAACTAACCCATTTACTGTTAAATTTGTTACCAATATGTTATCATTCAATAGGACCATACATACCGTCCTCAGAAGTGGCGGCCCTCCGAGGGGCGAGGGTGAGTTTGGTGAAGGACTTCGTCACGGACCAGTCCCCTGGAAGTGGACCGAGAGCTACACACGTGACGTCTGAATTGCGAGCGTATCATGCAAAGGACCTGGGCGATCGAGCTTTGCTCGGATGAAAATAGCTCAAAGCGATTTTTCTAGATAGATCGATTTGTCACCCCTGAAAACCCCTACATACCGAATTTCATCGAAATCGTTAGAGCCGTTTTCGAGAGCGTGATTACAAATCTGTTTAAATAGGTACATATATATATATATATACAAACTAGTTTCTGCCCGCGACTTCGCCCGCGTGAGATTCGACATTGACGGTTGGTGACATCTAACCTTTTTTTTTTAATTGAAGACCAAGGTCACGTTCCGTAAGGTCGGATAATGGTAAGAAATGTCACAACGATGATTTAAAAATCTTTCTGGGAAAATTATACGGAATAAAAATATAATTTGCGCTGTTTCGTAATCCCTGGAGGGACCTCTATTACATAAAAATATAATTTACACCTATTCCAAAAACTTTACCTACCCAATTACCTAATTAGTTTGAAAACTTGTGTGTTGCCATATGGGGTCAGCGTCTCTGAGTTTTAACCAGACTAGCGCACGGCAATTGTTTCTCGTGTACGAAATTTGATTGGACATGCGTTTATTTATCATACAGCGATCCCTTGATACAATAATATACTTCGCCAGGTATTGTGTAGTAGTGTGGGTGTCACCCTAACGTCATTCGCACTGCTTTGTGGTGGTGTATTAAAATAATCCCCGACCCCACATGTATCCTGTGAGTGTTTCGTTATATTATTACTTGTCCCATTTTGTGTGCGTAAACGACAATTGTAATGCGCAAATAATTTATTTTGCATCATAACGGCAGGAAATATTTTTATATTTTTTCTTTAATTGCAATAAAATGGCAACTTGACGTACGGGTGACACGCCACCCGGATAGGCAGACCTTGTTTTCTTAGACCATGGCCTCACCTATGTGCGGTTGACTAGCGTTGAGCGATTTGCACTCGTCGTCGCTTAGGTTGGACTCGTTCTCGGAGAACTCCGGGTTGAGGCGGATCTGCGGCTGGCTCAGGGACAGGGCACGGGCGCGGCCCTCCGGCACCGACTTGAACGCCCGTCTGCTCATCACTATGTTATCCGTGTCGAACGTGAACGCTTTCGGATCCTTTAAAAACACCTCGGTTAATTCTACCGATTGAAGCTTCCACAGAACTAATAGAGGAAAAACGGTTCATCGATTTGTGCGTTTTACGTGACTCGATTCACAAGTCCAGCACTTTTTATAGTATTCGACCAGTTAATTATTTCACAAGGCAAGCAATGAGATTCTCATCCCATGTTTTCGGTACAGTTTTTCCTTCTATCTCGATACCGCTGCGTAGGTAATATAGTTCTATTGCAAGTTATTAATTTTTATTGGACGTTTCCCAACGACCTCCTCCCTTCTCAAATCTCGCCTGCAACTACTTTATTGTACAAAACACAAATTGTTCACAAACATCATTTACACAAGGCAAGCAATGAGATTCTCATCCCATGTTTTCGGTACAGTTTTTCCTTCTATCTCGATACCGCTGCGTAGGTAATATAGTTCTATTGCAAGTTATTAATTTTTATTGGACGTTTCCCAACGACCTCCTCCCTTCTCAAATCTCGCCTGCAACTACTTTATTGTACAAAACACAAATTGTTCACAAACATCATTTACAATAGAAAGACGTCCGCCCGAAATAAGCGGCCTCAACAGACATGACCGAAGCTGTGCCCTAAGATGAAATGGCTTCCCGTATTTTATGACATGATGTTAATATTTTCGTAATTTGATGGAAAATCAACAAAAATCCGCACATACACCCATTCATACCTACAGATGAACATTCTCGTTTATAAAATTAGTGCAATAATAATAGGTATGTCATTATTTTTACCTCTGTTCGATTTCCTGTTATACACTCCGATATTCGGATGTATGGGCCAGTGTTATCGGGACACTCATATTGTTCATTCATCGCTGCTAAAGTAGTGTTATTCCGGCAAAGGCCTGAAATAAATAAATAAACATTACCGTTAATTAAAAAAGTATGTTTTACTTTATACAACTTGACCCACAATCTACTTTAGTGCCTTCTATACTACTATTACTACAGCCTATTTGCGTCTCACTGCTGGGCACTGGCCTCCTCTCATCACGAGAGGGTTTGGGCTATAGTCCCCACGCGGGCCCAGTGCGGATTGGGGACTTCACACACATCTGACACCATCTATACAGGGTAACTTAATTAGGGACTTGGAATCTTTAACTTTTGAGTATATCACGAAAACGGAATTTTATGAATTGACTATAACATAAACATCACTAAGCACTTCAATCACTTTCCACATTTTCTACACACCGCGTGTACGGAAAATTAAGAGAAGCTATCCTGTAAATCTAGTTGTATTAAGAGTACAAGTAGATAACATTTTTTTAGCTGGACGATCGTTTTTGTTACCTCCTGTTTATATACAACACTTGAGAAAAATAAGAAGTAACGATAAAATTAGTGGCAATTTAAAACATTAAGAAAAATAATCAGATTATGCAAATGAAAAGATCCATTTGAATTTACCACGAGCTTTTCGGTGAAGGAAAACATCGTGACGAACATACATACGTGATTGTAATAAGATTATATGATATTATAAACAGTACAAGCTAGCACATTACTTTATTGTAGAAAATGAATTAAACCTGAAGAATGTACCCTTAAACAATAAAACTGGTGTTTAAAACATTTTTACAATCAATACCATAGCAAAATTTCAACATTCGCAAATGCATAGGCCAGTTAAAATAAATATGATTCAATATATGTTAAATCCCAAGTGCCCTTTTTAGATTTTGGCATAATAATTACAACTATTGTTATTGTTTTCCATAAAGGTTATGAAATAAAATAAATTAAAAACAACAGGAGAAATTATAATCCAGGTAAATTTAACTTAAAGTAGCTACTATAAAAATAAATCTATATACATAAAAATGCAGTTTTTTTATAGCTTAGTAACATATCTCTGCACAATACTAAACTAGGTACTTACACATTATGATATGAATCAAAACAAATTCAATTTTTAAATTAATTTCGCGCTGCAGGAAAATTAATACCATAATTTAGAAAGGCATGTAATATTTTTTTGTAAATAAAACAAGCAAAAAGTAGTTATGTGTGATTTGGGCAGTCAATTAAGTAGAATTACCAAGAGAACTATAGAAATGATAATGACATTAACATAGAAAACCGGCCAAGTGCGTGTCGGGTCACGCGCAATGTATAGGGTTCCGAAGTTGGCGATGCCCACAGTTCCTTAATAGTCTCAAGACTGCATCTTAGCTGGGCTGCGGTATGACGTGTCGCACTAATTATTATTCAGAAATGATATTTTATTTTACTTATAGTGCTCATAACTCATAACTTAATATTTAGAACCTATCTTACACAGCTTAAGACATTATATTTGTAATTTTCAATAGTATGTATAAAGGATTTTTACTTTTCTGTACGCATTTTATAAGTTGGTCGACTATGACCCGGAAACTTGTATAACCTTCTTAGCCGTGATAGTTTTCCTTTCAATTGCGTTATACATATATGCCACCACCATGATATTTTTCAGCCATCCGAAAACCACCAAAAAAAGTGCTCTTAAAAGCTCAGTATTTCCCAAATGCTTCCTTTAATCAAAAAATGGTTTTAACCTACCTACAATGATTATGGGGTACGCAAGAAAAAAATACATCTCCACTTTACGCGTAACTGATATAATATATTCATGCCAAATTATGGCTTTCTAGAACAAAGCATTTCCGAGCTATGCTGCGGACCGACGGACGGACATAGCGAAACTATAAGAGTTCCTTGTGGACTTCGGAACCCTAAAAAAGAACATCCATAAATGACTTATCTACATAGAAAGTGATTGCATAAAATTAGTCAAACAAATTGTTTCGAATATTTACTCGTATGTACTATTTCTATTAGTTTGCTTGTTTACCAAGGTACGAGTACTTATGTAGGTACTACTTGGTTAGTTTGTATATACACGGTGGGTCCGAAAATATGGCAAATAATTAACCCACCGTATCGGCTATCGATTCTAAATATATTGTATAGGTCTTTAATTTTTTTCGAGTTGGTAATAAAAATAATTGTATATGGGATTGGTTGTGTGAGCGACGCCTGAATCCTATACAAAATAATTTTTTTTACGAACTCAAAAAAATTCAAGACCTATACAATATACTTAGAATGGATAGCCGATACTGTGGGTTAATTATTTGCCATATTTTCTGACCCACCATGTATATGAATGTAAGTTTTTTGCCTGCAGACAAACTGCATACAATTAGTTTTGCGGGAAAATGATATAGTTTTAAGTTTTTTATTTCTGTAAGATTTATAAATTTTCAATAAATAAAATAAAAATAATAAGTATATCAAACTTAACTTCGCTCTGCTTTTGGACTTTAAACACCTATCATAGTTTTATAATCTATTTTTAAGTATATATACAGAACAGTTGGTCAATATGTACACATTTTAATTCTTTCTACAACAATGAACATGATTCAGGTAAGGTTTAAAAAGAAAAGAGAAAACGGGAATCGGGAACACAAAATAAAATGTATGGGAATCCCTGGTGAAATTAAGTTTACGGGGCGAACTAGTAATAAATAATTTGTTGTTTTTTTTTTATTTGTTGTAATGAATCTAAAAATGTATAAGTACATTTACAAATCTTTTTATATAAAGAACATTAGCTTGTTTGGTGCCCTGTAATGGATGTTTCAATATGTGATATGTTTGTAACAATTGCATGATAGTGATTAACTATTTTTTGACAAAGATTATGAACTCTTTTAGCTCTAATACAAATCATTGTGGTTTCCTAGATGCTAAGTTATTAACATTTCTAAATAATCTTGAAATGATAAATAAATAAAAAAATATATATAAATGTACTTGACTTTATGTGCATAAAATAATTCATAATCTATAATTCATGCCATAATATTACATACCTTTAATTTTAGTAATTTTATAAACTAAATTTTAATCAATTGAGATTAAAACTATTGAGTTTTTAGAAAATTTCTGATATCAAATCACTTACCTGCATTTTTGGAAGGATTGTCTGTAGCTCTCAAACCACAAACTTTACAGATTGCATCAACCCACTTCTCCATGTCGTCTTCACACTCAGCTTCAAGGTGGTAAGTCCTTGACTGAGTCTGAATTGTGAATACTGAGCCACGGAGCTTGGGGTCAAGTGATCCACTCCCACTACGTTCCATATGCAAACCCGCGTCAACCTGCCAAACACACACATCTATCAACCACAAGAGGAAAATATAACAAATAACAAATACAGAAAGATTTACATTATTATTTAAATGTACCACTTAGGGTTGCCATCAATTTATTTACAAGTTTGAGTTATTAAAAACCTAAAATAGGTTTGCTCTTTTAAAAAGGCCAGTTGTGATAAATTGTATCAAGTTGCTCTATGTTCATATATTAACCATATCAAGTGTGTAGATTATTCCGACATGATATTTAATGTTCATTATCATGTCATGAGGTACATAAATAAACAACCATCATCAACCGTCAATATCGGACTAATAGAAGCATGGGTATTATACTGAATGGGTTACTTATAATGCAAATGCAATGTGAATTTTCATGTGGAATTTTTGAAAAAAAAGGCCTTCTGCTGAGCTCGTTGCGGCGCTTCTTTTCAAGCAATGGGTCTAGGAAGCGCTAGTAAATTTATTTCTGATGTGTAAAAGTGCCCCAATGTGGCCAATTCGCATAATAAATGATTGATTGATTGATTGACTTAACTTTTAATTTGAATCAAAGGTAGAATTAGATTACCTGTTCACACAAATCGAGATTGATAGTGCCCTTGAGGCGCCTGCAATTCCTCTCGGCATAATAATCTAGGAAATATTGGCCAGGCAGCTCGCCCGATTGCCTTAAAGCAAACCATCTCCTTCGCCATTTCTGATAAAGAAAAAAAAACAAATAAGGAATGTGCGGCGACGGACCCAATCCAAAATATTTAGTCAATCTTTTAAGAGCTGCATACATTCTAATTGAACAAAACTAAGATTAACCCGATCAAGGATCAATGTGTCAACAAAGGTAAAAGTTGTTTTTTTGCTTACCGTTCTCCATATACGTTTCGTAGGCGGTGATTTGGTTAACCAGCCCTCAAAAACAATATTTCCAGACATTATTTAATTAAACACAAACATATCCTAATAAAACGAGTTAAGAATAACTACTACTGCATCAGATTTATTGTGATCGAAATTGCACTTTTTATTCATCATGTACTGAATTGTACTGAACACCACTGTACACTCTACTACAGATTATAAATTAAAGATTTAAAAAAAAACATTCTTCGGGGCTGCCAGATGTAAATAATCAGGAAAGTGTGAGTAAAACTATATAGCATGAGACTAGAAAATTATCATGAAATTATAAGGAAGTTTTGGGTAGATATCTGAAATATCAGTAGTAATTCTGCTATATGTTTTTACATTTATTTGCCAGAAATTCTGGATCTAAAATGTAAAAACGAGAATTCTACTTTGACAGTTCTGTTTGTGGGTAACACATTAACACTAGATGTCACTGGTGGCATGATACCTTTACAGAATATAATACTTCGCCAGGTATGCCACTCCGGTAGTCTGTAGTAGTGTGGATGACACCCAAACGTCATTCGCACTGCTGTGTGTTGCAAGTAGTGTATTTAAATAATCCCCGACTCCCATGTATCTTGTGCATGGACTTGTATACAATATACCTATAACCTGGACACGGAACTGGCAAAATTGCATTAATAGAAATTAAACTCTAAGCTGTGCACTAGAAGGTCGTTTTTAAATTTAGAAAATTATTGGGCTTGATGAGAGGCTCCTTGACTATCTTGTATCTCTTTCACAAAACTGCCATTTCAAAAACATACTTTCTACTTGGTAATAAATCATATGGTATTTTATATTCATTTTTACACTTTATTTGCCATAAGTGTTGTTTTGATGGATGATAATTAGGTATTTAGATTATAGACGTATTATAAATTAAATAAACATTTATGTTTGTTGTAATTCATACCTTCATCATTACGTCATCTTGACAGTAGTAGAAGTTTATAATCTATTACTGGCAGGAATGAAAAGTCAAGATGGCTCCGTTTTACAAATATTACGAGGTTTTCGCATATTTTGAGCAATTTTAACACAAATAAAAACGAAAATGGTGAACAGAGTGTGTGTCGTAAACGGCTGTAAGAAGGCGACATATCCCGGGAGTGGAATACCGTTCCATAGGCGAGTATTTACGATTTCTAAAGAGTAGGGTGACCAAGCCTATTCAAGTACTGAAACATTTGTAGCACGGCTAATAATAAACTTCTTAGCCTTGTGAATAGATCCAACTGTGTACCTACAACAAATAAAATATGAAGTGCATTGACTTCGTATTTTATTTGTTGCACGGATGTGAGATAACTTGAGATAAGGTTAATCGGGTTATATCCATAGACATATATAATACTTCGTATAGACCGGGTCTACGCACACGACATATGACCCCACGTTGTTGGTGCCAAATCCAAGTTTGGGCACCAAGCGTGACACAGTGCTCAGCGAGACACCGGCGAGTGCGGATGTCAAACAACATATACGCAACCCTTAAAAAAGGCTGACTTGTGTGATAAATGGCTGCAGAAATCATGTAGGCAAAGTGAAAAAGTGTCATGGAATATCGTATCAACGGTGATTAACATTACCTTGTGTTTATTCCATCACTCGAAATATTTTTAAACCATAAATTTATGACACGAAGTCGCCATATTTACGCCATGTGACGGAGTCGCCATAGTTAGAGACTGCTTGTTAAAGTAACCTTGTAAGGACGTAATTTTTACACATGAAGAATTTCACGTGAAATGTTTAATTTGGACTTCTAAGAAAATATAAATAAATAATTATTATGTAAATAAATACACAAAAGTTGATTTTTGAATCATGTCTTATTAGAAAAAAGGTTATTACAGCATTCGCGTCGCTTGTACTGAATAAAATAAAAAAGCCAGGAACACTGAATGTTCGAATAGGCCTATCCCTAAGTATAAAAATCATTGGTTATATCTTAGACAATCTATATTCATGATTGGTAGGTGTATTTAACCAACAAAATTCAAACAAGGTAGAACTTGAAAGTGTACTTACCTCGCGTGATTAAAGTTGGTTCTTATGCCCCATCCACACTCTCGCGAGGCTCCTCCTGGAGGCTCTCGCACGAGTCTTGGTGAGTATTTATAGAGTTGCCTGCTACGACTAGGTACTACAAGATGGACGTGATTGAAGTGAAGGCGCCAGCTACTTTATGTGCTTACCAATATTGAAATGTCTTGCCGCTATATCACCAAAATAAAAATAAAAAAAGTGAGCGAGCGCGTGGGTGCGATTGCCTCGCCTCACCCCCTCACATCGTTTGACTAGTGTCCGAAAAACCGACACAAAGCGGAGCGACGGCAAGGCGAGGCGAGCGAAGACGAGGGGATACGAGCGCACCTCCCCCACTCTCGCACTCGCGTTCCCTCGTGTAGCCTCCTGGAGTGTGTGGATGGGGCTTTAGATCGCACAACCTCAGTTCGCTAGTTTTCACGTACAGTCTATGTTCTACGTGTCAACTTATCTTCGTTAGGCCGTACGTTACGCTAGACAGTGTCGGCACTAGTTGTTTCTACTGACCTATACCGTTAGGTTTATAGATATACGTGTACCTACCAATACCTATGCAACATATCTAAATTATCAAGTTTATAGGTCATCTGGAAGTGGGTTAGAATTTTGATTTATAGGTCGGTCAGTCAGTGATAAAAATTTCAATTTTTGGTTGTTAATATCTAAATAACCGTTCTAGATGCGTTGATAAAATTTAGAGCACGTGTGTATCTCACAAGTCTCAAATATATGAGCTGAATTTGACACGATGCCGATGAAATAGTTTTTGAGTTAAGAGGGGGTCAAAATGGGTCGTGTAATATTACACACGGTGCTGCTCGCAAGTTCTATTAGCTTAGTCAGAGGGAACAGACAGACATATATGCAGGGTAACTTTCGCATGTATAATATTAGTTCGTGAACCGAGTCATTAGTTTATAAGTTGTACTTATTTAAAATTATCTTATTTGGTAAAAAAATCTTTTTTAACACTTAAGCCAACCAATGGTCAATCCACAAAAGTAAGTTAAGTATGGTCACCATAGTTTGAAAGAGATGCAAGATGGTCGAGGGACCTTTCGACGGGCACACAGCTTGTTCAGAGAGCGCAGTCCAGGTATAGGTATATTAAGTCCATGATCCTGTGTTTCATTAAATTATTACGTTCATTTGTTTTTAAACTTGTCCCGTTTTGTGTGCTTAAACAAGTAGATAAATGATAACTGTAATGCGCAAATAATTTATGTTGCATTATAACGGCAGAAAATATTCCTTATTTTTTGTTTTATTGCAATAAAGTGGCAACTCTACTTTGACGGAAGGGTGTCACGCGACCTGGAGCGGCAGACCTTGTTATGTTAGACTATGACTCGGCTGGTGACCGTGTGACAAATTAAATAATGGAGAAATAAAATGAAATAAGGAAAAATACTTTTTTGCAATCAAATGTAAATATGGAAAATAAACCTCAAAATCATCCTTTAGATCCTCATAGCAATGTGCCGAAATTCGGTGGATATGATCCCAACAAGTAATAACAATTTACCTATTTACACCTATCTTATCTAAGAGCCCTTGCCCACGGCGACTTTTTGTGGCGATGCTGCGGCGCTACTCATATCGCTATACTTTTTACTCTGATGTAAAAAAAAGGTTGGCGATTATGAGTAGCGCGGCAGCATCGCTACAAAAGTCGATGTGGCGAGCGAGGGCCCTAAGTAAGCATAATTTACGTATGGAATAGGTACCCAATTAATTAAACAGTTACGTGTAATTGATCTTTAGATACGTACTGGACCACGTCCCAAGTACTGTTCTCACAGATGAAGCGTTAACGCCTGGCCGCCCGCCATGCCAGACCCAACGCACTATCGGCAAGTTTTTGCAACCGCTTACCAGAGAGCTAGTAGAGGTTCCACCAAGGTACTTAATGATAATCTATATACTTAATAATAGTACATTATAGACCCAGGGCCCCAGATCGCCTTGCTTCCTTCCTATGTTATTAGAGTTGCCGTACACATATGTATCCGCTTCAGCTGGAAACATATCTTTGCCCTTTGTCTGTAAGTAGCATAGGCTATGCTAGCACCAAAATTAATTTTGAAACGATATATTTTACTTAGTTAACTAGTGGTAATGGTAACCCTGCTGTGTGGTGAGCCTTACTGTATTTAAAGACATTCCACGCCATTTAGGCATGGAGCTTTTAACTGCCACAGCCACAACACAGCCACCGCACATAAGCTTGCTGCAAGTCACACCGCATAGCGTGTGCGTGCTAGTGTTGCAAACGTATGCGTAATAGGGATGACGACAATTTTTTTTCCTTAGTCTATCAGGAAGATTATTGAAAAGTATTGGACACGTATTTTTTCTTTTTTCACGAAATCTTTTTTCACGGAGATATATTGAGTTGAAATGTCGCGTGACGTCACGGTTAGGTACGATTTATACTTACCTAACGGTGACGTAGTTAGCCCCCACTCTCAAACCTTGATGCGTTTTAACTTAGTCATTCTTTGTTAATTTGATAAAACAAAAAATACGTGTCTAATATTTTTTTCTCAAACATGCTCGGAAATGTTCGTGTTACTTTCAAAAAAAGAAGACGCGAGGCTGTCCATTGCCGGCCATGGCCAGCAAAAACATTACGAGTATTGTCGTGTGTGTTTTTTTTAATTCGCTTGCTATTTGAGACACGTCTGTAGAGAAACTGACAAATCCATGGAGGTAATAAGAACAACTTCCATGGCCAAATCATCCACGATCATGGAAGTAGTAAATACTGATGTGGGGTAAGTGCGCCTAAATTTATTTCGCCCCTATGCCTTGTAAACAGCCAACTACTAGTTGAGTAATATTTATACGTTTCGATACATTTATGTTAGGCGCACTTACCCCATCCTGGCGCACTTGCCCCGAAACTGACAAATAAATGGAGGTAATAAGTACAACTTCTATGGCCAAATCATCCACGATCATGGAAGTAGTAAATACTGATGTGGGGTAAGTGCGCCTAAATTTATTTCGCCCCTATGCCTTGTAAACAGCCAACTACTAGTTGAGTAATATTTATAGGTTTCGATATATTTATGTTAGGCACACTTACCCCATCCTGGCGCACTTGCCCCGACTGACCTTACGTATTTCCTCGCTGTTTGAGAAAAGCATTATATATACCTCGGCCGCAATTGCGATTGCCGGACTCGTACTAATAGAAGGCTTCGCTTCGCTCAGCCTTCTAACTGACTCGTCCGGCAATGCGCTACTTGGCGGCCTCTGCAATAATGTACTATTTATTACCTGACTGACGGATTAATTAGAATTTCGATTTCTTCACCCTGTCGTCATCCCTATTATACAATAAGATATTGACACACACATAGCACTGCGTGCGTGAGACGGGGCTATATTCGAAGTCTTAAATAGGGATCTCACTGTTCCCTATAGGATCGGTCACGCGTCACGGTGCTCAAGTTGAACTTTGAATCCAGCTGCTTAAAGTTCGGTTGCAACGCCGCGAAGCGTGGGCGATCCTATAGGGAACAAGGAGATCCTTCGAATATAGCCCCTTACAATGCACGCGCATTGTGCACGCGCACGTAGGTATGTACCCAACACTCGATGAGACCCTGGCTTTAGTGTGACACGTTTGTCAGGCCTACAATTCATGAACTGCCGGACTCCGTGATCGACCAGATGGTGAAGCGCGACAAAGCCTTCTGGGTGGACAAGCCCGGGGCCAACGCGTACACACTTCACGACGCTTATTACGAATACGGCATGACCACGGAAATGGTTAAACCACGTACGTTTTACTTATTTCTTGTTAGTTTCATGATAGGTAGGTAAATAAAAACATTCGTCCTTTCGATTCTTCGAAAAATTCTACAAGCAACCTAAATAATTTGCGGGCCTGTGTCTCGATTGCGTATCTTTCTGTGGGTCTATATTCGAAGTCTTAAATAGGGATCTCGCTGTACCCTATAGGATCGCTCACGCGTCAAATTGAACTTTAAACCTAGCTACTTAAAGTTCACGTGACGCGTGAGCGATCCTATAGGGAACAGTGAGTTCCCTATTTAAGACTTCGAATATAGCCCAAGGAGGTGTAGGTACCTTACTGTATACTCTGTTATGAAAAAAGCTCACCTACGACGTAGTTTAGGTACCTACCTACTGTAGGTACTGAGCTGAGAGACTCCCATTTTGGCCCTCGATGTGGAATAAACGGCGAATTAGTTTTATAAAGAAAATCCCCTATTTTGTGCCTCAGCGCATCAGGACGTCTTTCCCCGGTCGTACCAATATGACTTGGACTGTGTTCGCTACCGCCGTCTGCACGGCTGTGACGGCTTACACCAAACGGGTAATGAACCGAAAGTAAGTTTCCCTAATGACATCGGTATTTTACATATTTTGACTCTTTGGCTGGATTGGATTATAGTTGAAGCCGGGTGAGTTGACCAATTTTTTCGCTTATCTTTTGCAAAACTTTCCTGCCTAAACCCTCTCCTGAAACAAATAAGTAGTAGGCCGGGAGATCCTGACACTGAATTCCGAACCATTTGTACCAGGCTGGCGAGTCTACAGGGGTATAATTACGTAATGACGAAAAGGAAAATCATGGTCATAGCGCCAGTACCGGGGGCCCAATCGCGTGAGCGTTAATCGAACGTGTCGCATAAATTACGAAAGTCGAACGATTTGTACCACAAAAATTCTTGTATTTTCCGATAGTCGATGAAAAACGAAGTAGGCGATCGCGTAATGCCATACTTCTCCGGCGCGGCCTACATCCCGCCATACCGACGAAAACATGTTAATTAAAAACCAAAAATTGAACCATTTGTACCAGGCTAATTTTTGCACGGATAATCATCGTCGAGTAGCCATTCACGAAAATCAGTATGCCATACTTTTTCCACGGGGCCAAATGGCCGCCATACCGCTCCAAAGATGTAATTTATTTTTATTTTGCAGAACGATTTAATACCTAAGGAGTTTACAGAAGCCGCTGAAGGCCTACTGTAGGAGCTGCGCGAAGGCAGACGGGCCTGGCCTGACGCCGTTCCAGTTGGCGTGGGCGCAGGATCCGGGCCAGCGGCGTTGGCGCTACTACCCCGACCTTACACACAAGTTCACGCACGACGAGATCAAACAAGGAATGGACGAGTAAGGCTGTGCTCTACGTAGGGTAGGGAGTCGAACGCTGACCATCCACTCCAACGCTATACCTACCTACCACAGTATACCTAATAGGTACTATCGTACCAGTAGCGACACGCACCGCTCCGCACCAACACAAGTTACCTTATAGGTATCTACTGCCCGCGGCGAACGTGCACTCACGCACACATGCGCACGTATTTGTACAACATATTATTTTAGTGTGCATATTACGTTCAGTTTATATGGAGTGGCGTGAGTGTGGGTAGCTATGCGATTTAACAAGAATTTACAGCATGACAGACTGCTAAGCCGTGGTGGCCTAGGCCTAGTGGTTTGACCTGCCGCCTCTCATGCAGAGGGTGCGCCCACAGGTGTTTTTTGTCAGGCGTGACTTTTTCTTCAGTTCGCTATGGAGATGATTTTGAGGTGACAGAAACTTTTTTGTCACGGCGACAAAAGTCACCTGTGGGCGCATCTCCATACATCTCCTTGGACTCGACTGAGGAGTGACGAAACTGTCGCCGGATTGGTCGCCGGCGACAAAAGTCACCCGTGGGCGCATCTCCATACATCTCCTTGGACTCGACTGAGGAGTGACGAAACTGTCGCCGGATTGGTCGCCGGCGACAAAAGTCACCCGTGGGCGCATCTCCATACATCTCCTTGGACTCGACTGAGGAGTGACGAAACTGTCGCCGGATTGGTGGCCGGCGACAAAAGTCACTATTTTATTTTTTTATATATTATCATTTCAGGGTAGGTCGTCCATATCAAAACGAAGCGTGCAACTGGTACTACAAGAATTACCCATCGGTCAAATACGACTGCATAGTGAGGAAGTTTTCCAAATAAAGAAAGAAATTTAAATTACTGTTTTACTTCTTTTTTTAAGCTGCCTTTTTTTTAAGCCGACTTAAAAAAAACGGTCACCCTTAATCTTCATTTACTATTTCAGCGCCTCTATTAATTAATTGTAATGAGGGCCACCGTATTCCTGCTCTATTAGGTCATTAACTTCGTGCCCGACCCTTCCCTGGAGGTACTAAGAGACGGTCGGGCTGCAGGGAGCACGTGAAATTGATGACGTCACAGCACAGAACACAAGCGCACGCCCGAGAAAATCTGCAGACACTGTTTATAAAGAGGCGTTATCGTGGATCATGGACTTAAATTATATACATATGGCGTCATAATATTAGCATCAATAACGTACTTTCAAATGTCAGTTTGTTTCATATATTTTGACGTCATCAGGCACTGTGCGTCCATATGTTATTATAGAAATAGATCAATGTTGACGACTTGAGTATAGAGTATGGACTGTGGAATGTGTCTTGGTAAGGAGCGCAATCTTATACGGCGAAACAGTTGAAAACGTGTCCAGCGGATTTGATAAGCAACAAAACAAAATACACTCCCCACAACCGTTTTCGCTGCGATTTCGCCTCAGCAGCGCTATCTTTTGAGATAGCGCTGCTGTATATTTTCGCTTTGGCGCTACTGCAGACTATCCGTCTAGGTGGCTTGACACTTGTGGCGACCGCAGCGCCCGTATCCTGTCCGATTTGGTGTCCACTTGTGGAACTATAAAGATTGGCGCTCCTTTGTATATAGAGGTTGTTGAGCTGTAATGTGACCCTAAACGGCTGAACTCTATGGAGGTCATTTCCGTATATACTTGGATCAGTCATAATATTAAGAAGACTTATTTAATATCCGACTGCTTTTGTTTCAGTTGTCAAAATTTTGGTACTTTAAATGTAGGTCGTTGAAAAAAATTATAAAATTTTAAAATCCCATCCCCGGAACCTAACTGCGATGGAGAAGTTCGGCAACGGCCTCTTCCTCTTGGAAGTCTTGGTAGACAAAATAAATTTCAAGAAGAGTCCATGCTTCGCTGACAAGGATTTTAAGACCTGCGTCACCATTTCGTGCTCTGGCATGCCACCGATGGAAATCTGGAACACCGACACCGGTCCGCGGACAGACGGCCCCTTCGTTTCAAACTTCAATAGCGGCAAATCCTGCCTGTTCCCTCTAAAAGACAGTGCAATGGCCGCAGCCAAATCCAAGTTCACTGTAGATGTGTCCGTTTTCAAAGCCTTGCCGTGTAGTTGCCTGCCAACTGAAATCTCGTTAGGCCATGCCACTATCGATATGACCAAGGAATTCGTCCAATCTCTTCAAAAATATACAGCAGATCCTAGTGCCGCAAGCTATGAAGCATTGAAGGATTCGTTCGTATTAACTGAGCAAGGCGGTGGTGAAGTCGGACAAATCACGATGTTCTTGCGCATTTCTTGTTTTGGGAATCAGATAGTAACTAGATTCCAGGGTGATGCGGGCCCTCCTAAATTAGGGGGAGGGATGGGTGCCCAATCCTCAGTGAACAGGTCTTGCAATGAACCTAGAGCATTGCAGTCGAGCACGGACCCGTGCGCCTGCTCAGCAGGGCCTGGAAGCGCCGGCGGGGGCCGCGGCTCCGGCGCGCCTTGCTCGCACGGGGCCTCTGGGCCGGTGTGCCCGCCAGGTAATCAAACTAATATAAGGTAAATACCTACCTATTTGAGTAAATAAATCATTCGGAGAAGAAGATGGACGTTATAGAATTTGTATTATTTATATTTTTACAAGGTAGGTATCCAGTGTGATTGTACGTGCAAATGATTCCTCAGGTTCAGAGCACAATGCCCTTATTGTCAAATTATTTCCTTGAAGTTTGTGTACTTACTAGTAAGACTTACGGGAAAATAACGAACCGTGTTCGCAGCGCGCGACCCCTACACCAGCACGCCGTGCCAGGACCCCGACGACCCTTGCTACTGCACCGGCCCCAAGCCGCCCGCCCGGCAACAGATGGCGTGCAGAAACACCGACCAATACTGTTTGCACCTCCCGAAAGGTGAGCTCATTGTTTTCTAGCAAAATTAATGATATTGTACATACAACGAACAATTTCCACACACCTACAAGGATTTATAGTATGTATAAAGGTAATTTTTCAAAATTGCTTTTTTTCAGCATGCCATTTTAAGCCCACTTGCACCAAGCCGTTAACCTCGTGTTAACATCTTCCCTCTGATTTAGCTTGTTCAAGTTAGGTACCTCGCGATTTATTTAGTAAGTATCCCGAGGTTAGTGGCGTTGGTACAATAGTTCTGGAACTGTACGCCAAAAAAAAGCTGCAAATGCTGTTAAAAAGCAGGAAATGCAGAACGAGTGATCTTAATCTACATATATCAACTTGACACAGAGCACCAAAAAAATGGATAAGTAAAATCGGCCAAGTGCGTGTCGGGCCACGCGCAATTTAGGGTTCCGAAGGTGACATTTAAAAATTTTAGTAAGGCGCCTAATTCCAACACCGATATGGGACTGACACCGTATTTCAGTATCGTAGGGTTGCCATCTGTTTGTATTTAGCAGGACATGTTTGGCTTTTTCGAGTTGTGTCCGGCCAAATATTCATATGTCCGGCCGGTCCAGCTTTTGTTTGGCTTTTTGGTAGCGCCTCAAGTGAAGCAATCGTCGTCATCATTACTACTGTCAGTCATGTCAGTACTGATCGAGGGAAGCAAAGTTTTGGCAATTGTAGGTTCCATGAGGAGTGTAAGGGTTCCCTTACACTCCTCATAGAACCTAAGGAGCTCTGGGAGAGGATTTCCCGAATTTCCCACGGAAACGGAAAAAAGGAGTTTAACATTTAAAAAAAAAAGGTATGTGCGGCCTTTATAAAGTCGTGTTTGGCTTTTAGTTTTGGACGTTGTGGTGATGTCAGGCTTTTAGGGTGAAATGGCCGGCTTTTTCATTTTAGGAAATGGCAAACCCGTGTCCCGTTACATGTCCCGTATATCCATCACACGTACTTAGTACTACTTCTACTTTAATTCAGTAATAGCATTCCCGAGGGAACTATGCGTTTTTTCGGGATAAAAAGTAGCCTATATGTTACCAGTGTTATAAACTACCCCCATGCTAAATTTTGTTACAATCGTACCAGTAGGTTTTGAGTTAAATCCGGACATACATACATACATACAGATGATTTTTCTAGAACTCGTTTTTTTTATTCAGTATCGTTTATATAGTCCCCTCGACTTGATAGTTTCTTTTAATTTTCAAGTTACAGACGCGACTTCTTCTACAGACTTATTATTAGTATATAGATTTAAAAAGAAAGCCACTGGGGTTTGCCATCATTATTGGAAGACCTGAGCTATTGTTTTGATTCTGATCCGTATTAGCAGTTAGCACCAAAAGTTGGAAAAAGTACTAAATGTTCATAACTAAGCAGGTACTTTCAAAATTTGCTTTCTTGGGGTTAGATAGGAGGATATTTAGGTGTCATTTAAGGTATATTTTACAGAAAATTCAAATTGAGCTTTACGGTGAAGGAAACATCGTGAGGAAACCTGCACGCGTCTACAAAGTAATTCAAAGATTTGTGTGAAGTCCCCAATGCGCACTGGGCCCGCGTGGGGACTATAGCCCAAACCCTATCTTGATGAGAGGAGCCCAGCAGTGGGACGCAAATAAGCTGTAGTAGTAGTAGTAGAGTAATAGTTGATACAGAAAATGGTAGGTATGTTTTGAAAATGATTTTAATTTAAATTTAAAAGAAGTGACTGAATTGTAATGATGACGTGATATATTGTTTTCATATATACAAAAAAAAACATGACGGCTTAATTCCTCTCCTTTTTAGTTTTTTTTTGGTGCTACTTGTCAAAATATGAGATCAATCCATGATCAATCTGATTTTCATACTTTTAACTCCATTTGCCGCTTTTTAAAGTGCACCTATGTGGCCAATTTACTGAATAAATGATTGAATTGAATTGAATTAATACTGAATTTCGGGGTGTACCGTCTCTAGCACTACAAATGGGCTTTTGACGGTCAGAGAGTGTAAATTCCACTTCTCCATCACAATTGGAATATAATGGTTTTTTTTGTCTCCTCCTTTAAAGTCTAATTTTGTAACCCACGGAAAAAACTTAAACTAAGCTAAGGCACAGTCAAATGTACCTACACATAAGGGGCTTTGAAAATACAAGGGCTAGCTGATAAGATTTTGATTACCACAAGTTTGAATCTATTTCTTTAAATGGATTAGTTTGGCTAGGGCCACATTCTTTAGACTGCCGTACCCTTTCAGTGGCCAATTTCTTGTACGGCCATTTCTCTGGAAATGCCAGTTTGACACATTTCATATTACCTTGAACGGCCACATCCCTTTAACGGCCAATTCAAACGTCTTAATTAACCACATTTCTTCTATCGGGTTCGTCTGTGATCTCCGCGAGCCTTCGACCTCCGCATTAATTTTCTCTCGGTTTGTTTTTAACACGCACATTTAGGCTGGGCGGCTGATGCGGTTTTCAGATTCGGTTTTCCGAATTATGTCACCCGAACGCAGCGCTGCCATAATTTTTGTTTTTGAATCGCCCCACACGGCCTAACGGAAACCGAATAGGAAAATATCCGTACGGTTTCCATTCCGTTCATGTGGGGTGCTTCAAACAAAATGGTTCCGGGCCATAGACATAAATAATACTTCGTATGGACCCGGCCTAACGTAGATACATGTCATGTTTCCCCACTTCATTGGTGTCCAATCCAAAGTTAAACTTATATCGTGACACTAAAGCTGGGTCACATTTTTTCAACAACGAGACGAGTTTTTAGATACTGAGAAACAGTTTCGAAAAAAGTTTTTTTTAAAACGCTTATTGTCACGCACGCTCGGTGACTGAACTTTGGATTGGACACCGTGGAAGTGGGGACATATTACGTGTACGTTAGACCGGGTCTATATTATTTACGTCTATGTTCCGGGCACTGCGTTCGGGTGACTCCATTCATTGAATACCGTGTTCCAAAATCAAACGTTTCCGTCCAGTCTTAAAATGCCCGCCATTCGGTTCTGGCACTCGCCGACCGCTACCGCAGTACGACCGCTACATTCGCTCAACTCGTGCGTGTCTAATACATACATAGTTGTGTTCCAAAATGATATGAAAATTCGAGGAAAATTCAAATATGGAACGTCAACTTTCGTATACAGACAGGTTACTACTACATACAACAGGTGAATTACTTAAGTTTTTTACCTATACCCTCCTCGCTACCTATGTTTGTGAACTATGGTAGGTATATGCCATTTCGGAAATGTAATTTTGAGGATTTCGATGTTTAAGAAATTGAATTGTAGTCATTCGGGTAAATGGCCGAAAAATGAATAAGCTCTAAGGTCATACATGCTGTGGTAGTTAGGGGAAATAGCCCAACTAAGTAGGAAAGGAACCAAGCAGGAATGGACGAACAGTGGTCGTTCGGGTAATCATGAAAATGAAATGAAAAAACATTTATTCGTGACAAGTAAAAAAACAAACATAGTAAATATAAACAAAGTAAACAGAACGTAGTGAATCACGATATGCTCCCAACTCAACTTATGCTCGCAATGCTGGCATTATGCCGCTGGTCTTCCATTGGGAACTTGGGACCATTTTAGTGAAACCACGGCAGGCTACACACATACCTATTTATAAAACAGAAGACGAAAAAAAAACAAGAAAAAATAAGAACGGACTTATTAAAAATAAATAAATAATAAAAATAAAGAACTAAAGAAAATTAATTAAAATAATATTGAGAACCACTGAGTGGGTCTAAGTACGAGAGACGCGCGTCTTGTACGATTTACTTACGGCTCGAGACGCCCGCCTATATACGTACTGAGCATAGACATAAATAATACTTCGTATGGACCCGGCCTAACGTAGATACATGTCATGTTTCCCCACTTCATTGGTGTCCAATCCAAAGTTAAACTTATATCGTGACACTAAAGCTGGGTCACATTTTTTCAACAACGAGATGAGTTTTCAGATACTGAGAAACAGTTTCGAAAAAAGTTTTTTTAGAAACCCTTATTGTCACGCACGCTTGGTGACAGAACTTTGGATTGGACACCGTGGAAGTGGGGACATATTACGTGTACGTTAGACCGGGTCTATATTATTTACGTCTATGGTACTGAGTCATACTCTGCGGTGGTTGTCGATAGATCGTGACATAACAAACGCATTTTTGAAATAGTTATATTATTTTCAATAGGTAATTTCGGAAACTTATCACTATCAGCTGGTTCTCATTGGGTCTGTAATAAAAGCAAAAGCAAAATTAGGTACGAATAAATGTGACAAACATAATTATCATGTAGTATCTAGTAAGCTGTAAAGTAATTTATTTATTGTTCTGTCGACTAGGTACTAAAACTGTATCCATATAATGATGTTACTATACTTAACAATCATATTTGAACAAATAGTTAACGGTTTGGGATTTGATAAGTTATTCCCACTGGGATGGGACCAACTAAATATGAGCGCGAAATCAAAAGCAGAAAAGTAATATTAAAATTTGAGTTTTCTTAAAATTGCAAATGATAGGTAAATTTGTGTACAAAGAAAGAAAGAAAAACATTTATTCATGACAGGACAACACTTTTAAAAACCGGCCAAGTGCATGTCGGGCCACGCGCAAAGTATAGGGTTCCGAAGTTGACGATGCCCACAGTACCTTTCTAAGACTTATTAGCGTCTAGCTAGCCTGTGGTATGACGTGCCCGCCCGACGCCCCTGCCGCTCGAGAAAAATCATTGGTTTTTTAATCATTTCATAAGTTGGTCGACTATGACTCGTAAGTTTGTGCAGCCTACTTAGCTGTGATAGTTTTCCTTTCAACTACGTTATATATGCCATAACCGTGATTTTTTTCAGCCATCCAAATACCACCATTTAGCTGGCAGGGGGGGGGGGGACACGTGACTCTAACAAAAAATAGCACTTAAAAGCTTAATATTTCACAAACGCCTCACTTAATCAGAAAATGGTTTTTACAAACCCACAATATTTTTTAAGACCTATTCAACGATATGCCGCACAATGGGGTGCGCAAGAAAAAAAAAGACATCCCCACTTTACGAGTAGGGGAGGTACCCTATAAAAAAATATATTTCAAAATTCTATTGTACCACTTTGTCGGCGTAACTAATATGTACATTCATGCCAAATTACAGCTTTCTAGAACTAAGCATCTCCGAGCAATAGTGCGGACGGACGGACGGACGGACGGACGGACATGGCGAAACTATAAGGGTTCCTTGTGGACTTCGCAACCCTAAAAACGGGCGTTGCCGTTAAAAAGAAAAGCTATGAATATTAGGAGAATTATAACATTCACACGTAGACCTACATTTACTTTTAAAAATTATATACAAACGCATCACGTTTGTGAAATATTAAGCTTTAAAGTGCTATTTTTTGTTAGAGTCACGTGTCCCCCCCCCCCCCCTGCCAGCTAAATGGTCTTATTTGGATGGCTGAAAAAAATCACGGTTATGGCATATATAACATAGTTGAAAGGAAAACTATCACAGCTAAGTAGGCTGTACAAACTTACGAGTCATAGTCGACCATCTTATGCAATGATTAAAAAACCAATGATTTTTTTCGAGCGGCAGGGGCGTCGGGCGAGCACGTCATACCACAGCACAGGCTAGCTAGATGCTAATAAGTCTAAGAAAAGTACTGTGGGCATCCTCAACTTCGGAACCCTATAATTTGCGCGTGGCCCGACACGCACTTGGACGGTTTTTTTTTCCGTCGGATTACAAAATTATACTTTGAGTAGGTAACGAATTAAGTATATAGTGAAATCCATACATACATTATAAATGCGAAAGTAACTGTCTGTTTATCTGTTACCACTTCACGCTTCAACCACTGGACCGATTTGGATGAAATTTGCCATGTAGCCATGGCATAGTTGGTGTCTCGGGAAAGGACATAGGCTACTTTTAATCCCAGAAAAACGCATAGTTCCCACGGGAACACGATAACTGAATTCCACGCGGGCAAAGTCGCAGGCAGAAGCTAGTAAATAATAAGTTATTGTCACGTTAGTTAATAGACGACTTACCTATTTGTTGCTTGACAGCCTATTAATGAATTTTATAAACAAGTAGGTTTCAGTGTAAGTTGGTACTAAGTAGTTGTAAAATATTAATTATAATCAGAGATTAATTTTCGTGGCTTTTTTGTTTTGCCGTAGTGAGTTCCTATTTATACAAATAAATAATATTAGGTCCTTACATATGAAATTGGCGTTTCATATGGCAGAAATGAAAACGATTTTTTTTTATGAAACTATTTTTTTATTTAGTCAAAGTATGTACCATGGCTATCTATGCACTTTTGCCATCTCGAAGGTAGTTCATTGATTCCTTTACTAAAAAAAGTGTGTGAGCGAGAATCAATAAAATCTTTGAAGGCCGTTTGGACAGCCTCGTGAGAATTGAATTTTTTTCCTTGCATGAAGTTGTCCAAATTCCGAAAAAAATGGTAATCAGTTGGAGCAAGGTCCGGGGAGTATGGTGGGTGTCGAAGACATTCCAGTCGCAGCTCCCGTAGTTTTGCGGCCGTCAAACGTGCCGTATGTGGTCGAGCGTTGTCCTGAAGCAGCAGTGGGCTAGATCGATTGACCAGTCTGGGTTGTTTAATGGCTAGCTTTTCCATCATCGTTTGCAATTGTTGACAATACACATCAGCCGTGATTGTTTGCCCAGATCTTAAGAAACTGTAATGGATGACACCGGCACTAGTCCACCAGACACTTACCAGTACCTTTTTCTGAGTCAACTTTCGTTTCGGGCAGAATTTGGCTGGTTCACCTGGGTTCAACCATTGTGAAGAACGTTTCCGGTTGTCGTACAAGATCCATTTTTCATCACAAGTAACGATACGATTCAAAATGCCTTCATTATTGTGCCGGTTGAGAAGTGAAACGCAACACTCGACGCGTGTTTCTTTGTTTGCGTCGCTCAATTCATGCGGTACCCATTTTTCAAGTTTTTTCACTTTTCCAATTTGTTTCAAGTGAATCAAAATGGTTTTATCACTCACACCGAAGCCTGCCGCTAACTCTGACGTGGTTTGCGATGGATCTGCTTCCACAATTGCTTTTAATTCTTCGTTATCAACTTGTGTCTCCGGCCGTCCACGAGGCTTGTTCTGTAGGTCAAAATTTCCAGAACGGAAACGTTGGAACCAATAACGTACCGTATTTTCTTTTGCAGTAGCTTCCCCATACGCATTGTTAATCCTACGAGCCGTTTCTGCAGCACTAGTGCCGAGGTGAAACTCATATTCGTAAATATAGCGATATTTTAAGTTCTCCATATTGTGAACAGAACGATGTGAAAGAAAAACAAATGACGCGATAACAAATAAATTTCGTAATTCGAACACAGAAATACATGGTCTTAAATTTGAAATAAATTTGAATTTGGAATTCCTAGCCGAACGCCACATATTTTGAATCAAAGTTGCCAGTTCGCCAAACGCCAATTTCATATGTAAGGACCTAATAATACACTATCGATGTACCTACATAAATAGGTATAATTCGATCCTTTACACAGAAGGGCTTTCTTATTCTGACTAATTCTCAATATTCGAGGACATATTTTAAATTAGGTAAGTCCTCGAAGTAACAAACAAATCATCTTCTAAGTTGAATTGAATTGCAAATATTTTGCATAGTGATCAAGGGTTCTGTTTTGCCGCCATCAGGCGTCAGCGAGCCATATCGGTCCTAAAAGCTGTCAAAATAAAATAAGTTTTATTTTAATGTATACGTATGTATGAAACGTTCGCGTTTTCGTAACGGTTCTTGGGAATTATCTAGTAAATAATAGGTAATTCCCAAGAACCGTTTCAGTGCTAAAAAAGAAACTTACATTTTATAAACAAAATTTGGTACTTACTGAATTGACAACATTTAACATTTTTAGTAAAATGTAATTCGGGAACCATTTCAGTATCTCTGTCTAAAGGATTCAATTCGAAAGTTTCAGATCTTTTTGTTTATTACATTTAGAGAAAATCGTGTTTTAGTGGTAACGGTGGGTGACGACCAATTGACGTCATCTAGCTCTTTCTGTGTGTTTATATCTACGACATCTTTTTGGTCCCGTTGGTCCAATCCAACTCTCCGTTGGGACCTCTCTCCTCTGAACTCTGTGGGAAACCCGTATTCCGCTAATTATTTCTGGTATGTACGCAATAAAATACGTTCAGTATGTTTTAAAGCTTTCCATTATTTACTTACTTGGATGGAAGTCGAAACTGGGTACTCTCCGCGACACGACAAGTCCCACGAAAAATACCATCTCTGATTATAAACATGAAAGCGAGTACCCACATTTTTTTTTCTGCTAAATCTTGTAGGTAGTTTGAGTATGTGCTATTGTTACGTAAAAAGTGGTTATTTAAAACATACGTGTGAACTCTCTGGGCTCAAATAGGTACTAAAATAATGTACAGTTATACCCACGTAGCAAAATAATTTAGATACGATAAAAAATATAAACAATCATCTTGATCTTGACATCAGCGATAATGTTAGATACATTCATAAAATATCATTTACATCACCCTTGGCCATAAAGTGGGATTTTCTGCCCGCTACGCGGAGAGAAAATCTCACTTCTTGGCCAAGGCAAGACGTAAAACTGTTGACAAACCACGGGTGGTAATTCGTAAAGTCCCAGATCGCATATTTATGGCCCTTACCTTCGGTTCGGGCCACAGAAACCTGCGATCTGGGACATTTACGAATTCACCACCCTAGGTCTGTAATGTAGGTACTATTACGTTACCGTCAAGGTAGCGCACACCGTAACGTTATTCTTTATATCCACGATCTGATTATGCAAATAAATAGTACTCAAATAATAACTAGGTACGGAATGTATAGGTTAAAAAAATAGTACTTACCCTTAAACTTCTCGAAATATAACGCCTGTTCATGGTGGACTATTAGCGAATGTCAAGCTGGCGTACAGCAACACTTTTAGAAGTGTTGCTGTACGCCAGCAGAAGAACAACTTAGAAGGCGCGCGGCGGTGTCTATTTTTGCTTAATCCACGCGCCATCTAAGTTGTCTAAACCTGTACACCGCGTATCCAGGATATCCACCTGGAACGACTTTGTCCTCGGGAATAATTTAAAGTTCAAAAAATAGTAAGCACCCTACACTGTTAAATTTCACTAGGTACTCTATCTATAATAGAATCCGAAACATGCCACCATTTAACGGTAGGTACATACGAAATTTGGCAGCGTTACCTCACTCAATATTCACTCGCACAATATACACTCAGGCTCAAAGGAAGGATGAATGATGGAATAATCTCAGCTTGTATTATAGAGCGGTGAAATCAGATGGGATACCTACTATTTTTTGAGCTATAAATCATTCCGAGCCAAGACGTTTCAGGGATCCACGCGGTATACTTACCACAGCCTGCCTGACGCTCCGTAGCGTAAGTACACCGTGAGCATAATATATCTACTTAATTATTTCGAGAAGTTTAAGAGTACTATTTTAATAGTCCGAACCTTAAAAGGTAAACATGGAACGCTTATAGGATCACTCGTGTGTCTGTCCGTCCGTCTGTCACAACCGATTTTCTCCGAAACTACTGAACCAATTAAGTTGAAATTTGGCATTTAATGTATAGTTAGTGACCCGAAGACTTTTTTTCTAACTAAACATTGTTCACTGCTTGCCTACTACCTAGTTTACGCATGTAATAGCGACGTCTATGAAGTCGTGTGTAAAATGGATTTTTCAGTTTTCAAATGTAGATAGAGAGAGCATCATTCTGAGCTACATATACGAGGGGCGGCTGAAAAGTAATCTACCTAACATAACAAACGACTGTCGTGGCTACTTTATTTTTTATTTTTCTATATAGTCCCCTGCTAATAAAATGCACTTTTTTCAAATATTGAATTTAAACCATTAAAAAAAATTCTTTCTGTTTGTCGTCAAAAAAGTCAGTAACCGCAGCCTTCATTTCCTCATCGGTCATAAAACTTCGTCCCCTGAGGTCTTTCTTGAGAATTCTAAACAGAAAATAGTCGCAGGGGGCTTGATCTGGACTATAAGGGGGGTGGTCAATGGTTTCGAAACCATTGTCTTTAATTGCTAGCTTCGTTGTGCGGGCGGTAGGTATGCACTGGTGCGTTATCGTGCAAAATCAGAATTCCTTTGCTTAGTTTACCTCGCCGTTTTTCTTTTATTGTCTCTCTTAGTTGATATAGTAAGTTTGAGTATTAATCAGCATTCATTGTAGTTTTCTTCAGTAAATAATCTATGAGCAAAATCCCTTCTTTGTCTCTTTCACTAGTCCGTGCGCCCAGGGGGGGTGGCAGTTAAATGGTGGTATTTGGATGGCTGAAAAAAAAATCACGGTTGTGGCATATATAACGTATTTGAAAGGAACACTATCACAGCTAAGTAGGCTGTACAAACTTAAGAGGCCCGACACGCACTTGGCCAATTTTTTTTTTTGATTTGTCTGCACTCCGATTGGGATAATAACCATAAAATACTTATCAAAAGACTGTTAGGCGGTAAGGAGTACGCCGCGTCAGCTCGTACATATATATATAACAGACAGACAGACTGACATACAGACAGAGTTTATAATATTAATATGAATAAATGATCTTAACCCTCTCCGGGCAAGTTCAACTCGCTTTTTGGCCGGTTTTTTTAACCTAGATATTCCGTAGGTACTATTTGGGTACTACATATTTGTTTGCATAATAAGATCCTGGATAATGTTACTGTGTAGGTACGCTGTCTTGACGGTCACTTATATATTTATATACCTACTAACCGTTCCGATCATGTTTAAATATATCGAATCAACATCTAGATAATCGATATCAAATTTTTAGGCATTAGGTCGAGAATTCACACGTTTGCTTATGTAATCCCCAACAGCAGTCGTACCAAGTTACATTGTGTTGCGCAGCATAGGTAACAGACTCAAACTTTCCTTGTAATGTAAAAAATGTCTCATTTTTATTAATTGAGAAATAACTGGACGCATGAGAACAAGTTTATTAATATGGCCAGGTCGCAGTAAACAATTTGAAGAGATAGGCACCACCCTTGGGGGCAACGAGCTTAAGATCAAAGTACCTGCTAGTGCCTCAATTATCAAGAAGATTAGTCAGACTCATTGTGCGATGCAGTGTCCGTATGTGAAAGGAGGAAAAGACGGCGGGCCATGTGTTCCGCCGTGTGGGAAGAATCAAATAAGCTTGGCTCTGCCCAGCGAGGCCACGTGCTGCCGCGGCGCGCAGCTCGCCGACACGCAGTTCACGTGCACCACCGAGGGCTGCACGCAGGTCTCCAAGCACGGCCAGCAGGCCGCCATGGTGCGCGGCACGGGCGACCGCCAGGAACTGCCCAACAAGGACGTTTTCGTGCTCAAAGTAGCAAAAACGGCACTGCAGGGAGACAGAAAATGCAAACTGGAGCTGGAGCTCGTTACGCCTAAAGGCGCAGACAAAGATCTTCCAGTACAAAAAGTAAACACCAGAATACAGTCTGACCTAGACTGTGAATGTTGCGTTAGAAGAATAAGAAAATCAAAGAAGGTCAAATAAAAATAAGCATTATAAAACTAAAAGATTACTTACTATAAATTAACATACAATACAATTAACGCAAATCTCGTTCCTAACCCTATTCTGTATGTTTATTTAAACTTGTTTATATAGAAAAGTAGAGATCACCATCATCATAGTTACATTAGTGACTATTTCATTAGCTGATCAAAAAATTGTGCAGATTGCTGCCCGACGGGGAACAAGGTCATATTCCAAATGCCGCAAGATTGCTGCGGAATGAACCACAAGCAACGTGCGCATTTCAACTTGAGGTCGGACGGCGTGGGCGATATGTCTAGAGATGACCCGGCCCAGTTGATACCGACCACTGCCGAGGCCTATCCGGGTGTTGTTTACGACTTCCCTAAACAAGTCATAAAGCTACGAATCGGGAAGACGGTCGAGATGCCAGGTCGAAAGTCCAAGCTTGAGTATCAATTCGTAACACCAGTCGTGAACCACGAGCGAGTGGTCGCCGTCACAGACACGCGCACTTCTCAATGCATCCCATGCTGCCGCGATAGGTCTTGTAATAAGTGTTGCAGGCCATGCTGATAAAACTGTGTTTAATTTATCTGAACATGACAGATATTCAATAAAAACATCTCGTCTTCGTTATTTGTTTCCTTTTCCGTATTACCATCCTTACATCCATTTTGTTCTTAGTAGCCTAATTTGCGTTGCGTATGAGACAGTCAAATTGATACAAGATCACTAACAAACTCTCTATTTAAATTTCGATCTTGCAGTTCGTGAGATCGTGACGAATACTTTGGATTTTGAAAATAGTAGTTCAATAAGTAGTAGCGATGTAAGTAATTCAAAGATGTGTGTGTGAAGTCCCCAATCCGCACTGGGCCTGCGTGGGGACTATAGCTCAAACCTCGTGATGAGAGGAGGCCTGTGCCCAGCAGTGGGCTGTAAATAGGCTGTAGTAGTAGTAGTAGTAGTAGTAGTAGTAGTAGTAGTAGCAGTAGTAGTTGTAGTAGTAGCAGTAGTAGTAGTAGTTCAAATCCAAAAAAGTGTGTCATATTAAGTCTTGAATTATTGTTTGATCCTCACTTTGTGTAAAATTACCTTGTCACAGATCTCACCAACTGTCGGCTAGATTGCTTTAGTTTTGACTAGTTGTGCCCCGCGACTTCACCTGCTTGGACCATCAAATTGCCGATTAATTAAACATATGTAGCTTATATGTAGCTCCGAATAATGCTCTATCTACCCTTGAAAACTGCATTCAAATCGGTTCAGTAGTTCCGGAGATTAACTCTAACAAACAGACAGAAAGAAAGAGACAGAAAAAATACTCTTTTATGTATTTATTATAGTAAGATAGAATATAGATTGTAAAGCATGCCTAGCATATGTTCTTGACGCATTCACTGCTGCCAGCGTATCTATTTATGCGCTGTCCATAATTTTTACTATTTTGCTTTGTCGCGTTTAATTATTTCATGTTGTGTCAACGGATCACGTACATCCTAGTTTTTTACGAAAACAAGGATTTTGTGATTATTTTCTTATTTGTGCTGCCATAGGTAGTTAACCTGGCCAAGTTTCGACATGAAGCGGCAGCTAATGCGTTAATTATAGAGGTAGCTAGCAATAAAGGTTGGTCCAATTAATCGTAGGTGCACCAGAGAGATTGCCGTTTTACCAAGACCTGACTGAAGATCGAAAACAGATAATAAGATCGTGGGATATTACGAAACACATTTTTCTAACTAACTCATATGTTATGGCTGCAGTGAATAAGTATCAAATGGCAAAAATTAATGTTATAAACGAAAATATCGACAGTGAGAGATCACAGATAAGCATGCCATCGCCAGAAGAGTCTAGCGTAATAAAACTCGATTCACTGACTTCCTACCCTAGCATCTGTACTCTCAGGTCGAAGAGGCGCAGCGTCTCATTCTCGGATACAGTACAATACGTCTGGAAAAAGGATTCAAGTGAAGTCATTTACTCAGCAAACACATCTCATTATAATTACGAAACTAATTTTGGAGAGAAAGAAACCACAGTGTATATGACGCTGTTTGATGAGTTTCCCCGTCGTCGGACTTCCGCATCACAGGCCACCGCTTCGATAAACAAGTGCTTTCAAGTGTCATCATCACACAGTCTAAATCAAAGTCAGACTAGCACTACGCTTTGCAAGTCCGAAAATAGCTATACATACGTTGTGCCTAGCCAGAGCGTCAACAAAACTTGTCGCTTCGAGCCCATGTTCAATCCTACAATATGTTTCTTTGGAAAAAAGAAAACATCTAAGCCCTGTAGAGAGGGGATGGGATCAAAGAAACTTTCGGGACAGATTGAAGACGGTGCAACTCGAAAAACATCAAGTACACAAAATCAACCAAATAAGTTATCAATTGATAAGCAATCAATGGCTAGAGATCAGAACACTTCGGGAACAAACGCGAGGAGTTCAACCCTATCTTTTAAGGAATCTTCAGCTGGTAGGAATAAGGCATCATCTCTCTCAAATGGAAAGCCTTGTCCAGCGACTATTGGTACTAAAGGAGACATTTTTGCAACTATATCGCACATTCAAATTGGACCACGAGAGCCGTGTCCAGTACATGGGAATGACCCGTGTCAAGGTCCCAAGTGCATTGTTAACGCTTCTGGCGCGGATAAGGTTCCTATTAAAGTCACTACAGTAAATAACCCACGCCGTGGAGTATTCGAGTTAGTCATTCGTAGATTGACTAAAGCGCCGTTGGCTAGAAATGAACTCATGTTGGAATGGACTCCTCCGCCTGTGCGCTCACCTTGTGGTGTACCTTGTTCGACCATATGTTCACCTGGACCTTGTCGCCCCGTGAAATGCAGAACTGTATGCCGCCCATCATGTAAACCTAAATCTAGTAAAAGAAGGTGCAAAAAGCCGTGTCGGCCAAAGCCATGTCGAGTTGTGCCTTGCTCTGGAGGTCCATGCCAGCCATGCAGGCCCTGCAAACCTTGCGACCCGCCATTCCCCTTTAAGCCCACTTGCTCTCGCTGTTCTTCCTGCTCTCCCTGCTCGTCATGCAGGCCTAAGCCTTGCAGACCATGCAAACCTTGTAAGCCTTGTGTACCCTGCAAACCCGACTTAATACGTCCAACACCAAGAACTAGTATAATTTTTAAACCCGATGTACCTTGTAGAGGTCGTAGTAACCCCTGTAGCCCTTGTAGGCCCTTCAAACCTCCGTGTACTACCATTCCTTGCTATTCTTGCTACTTTTGTAGTCCTTGCCCCCCTTGCCCTCCTTTCCTGCCATGCTCCCCTTGCACTTCTTGCCCCCCATCGCTTTGTAATCCACGCAAGCCATGTAAACCTCGTAAATCATGTTGCAAGCGCAAGCCTTGCAGGCCTCGCTTTCCGCCCAAGTGCCGATCCTGTGGACCATGCAAACCGTGCAAGCCAGGTCCTTGTCTTACCTCTTGCATTCCATGTCCTCCCCAGCCATGTTTAGGTCCTTGCTACCGTCCCTGTGCTGTAGGGAAAAGACGGCCTCGTAAACATAGTTGTCCCCCAAAAATAAAACCGCACAAAAATAGAATATCTCCTTGCCACAACCGCATCAAGAGCTGCCCGATGGTCTTGTGTCAAAGCCAGCCTGCACCCGGATCTTGTGTTGAGTGCTGGGCTACTCCACCATGCCCTCCCCCTAGATGTTGCAAAAGTTCTTGTTCTTCCTGCTGCAACTAATAGGAGATAGCCCTGGACCATTCTAAAAGTTCACCGGGGTGAAAAGCTAATGTTAAATGGAGTTCTTACGGTGGTCTTATATGCTGCATTAATATCCAGATTTATAAAATACACTAAAGCTGGTAAGCCTACAATGCTTAACACAATTTCACAAGTCGACAAGGCTGGTTCCATGTCGATACACGAGATAGGTAACTGTTTATATGTTAACTATTCCATTTAGATTAATAGTTATCTGCAAGGTACTGAATTTTCTCACAGTTAACTCTTCACCGCACATTTATCTATTCCTTGGAAATAACTAAGTTAGGTATTCCTCAGGAAAAGTTTTCCTGCATATCAATGTGCTATCTTTACAAAGCAAAACTCAGAGATACCCAGGTTGGGAAGATCGTAGGTATGTTTATATAAGACAACGAACGAGCGGAACGAGTTAAGCGACGAGCGTCCCGTCATAGTGATAATGATAATCATCGTCACGGCACAGTCCTATTCTCTTCATAGAAAAATCTAGAAGGAAAATTATAGATTTTCTTTATAAATAACTAGCGGTCTCCTGTGGAATACCTAACCTGCATAGTTCCATTTTATCCCGTTTTGGTTAGGAACCTATTGTTTTGGCTGTTTTAGTCCATCAGTCATCGCTCACTTCGCACAGTGTCTTGTTTTCTATACCTATACAGATTATTTAACTACCTACTTATTCTACTTCTACTACTACTACAGCCTATTTGCGTCCCACTGCTGGGCACGGGCCGCCTCCCATCACCGGTGGGTTTGTTATTAGGGGGGCGAGATTATTTAAGAAAACAGTTAAATGTGAGGAAAGTAAATATCTTGCAGACATACTAGTAGGTACTCTCAGAGGAAAAAATCTTCACAAAAAAAAACAGTTACCTCGGTTATGGACGTTATGGTGCTCCCACACGGAGGTTAATAAAGTGGTAACATCTATAACACCATATAATTTATTTTTTATTGTTACAAAATGTTTTCTAATTTCTATTGATATGACCACTGTGTAGAAGCATCATTATCTACATAGAACAAGTGGTTGACAAACGGCCTTTTGCACGTTGGTCAATTTGTTAATTTAGGAATTTATCTTGCAGATTTGCTGAAGGATAAACGTTACTAATAATAAATTAATAACAAAGTCGAATGTATATAAACAAATCAAATGACTTTCTTCTTCTCATCAATAGACATAATATAAAGTAAAATAAAGATCTTCCTTGCCATTTATTTGTTTTATTTTGAGAATTGAGTTGAAAGATATTTTTTAACCCTTAAGTACTGGCCAAGAACACACGTCCCATGTTATTATTGTGATACAAAAGCTGTCTGTCACTCACACCCACACCACGCACACGCCAGGGGTGGCTGACGTCTAAAGCGAATATTGATCTTATACGCACACATGCGTATTTATCCTCTTTAATTGCACCTTAGCTTGGACAATTTTGTGTCGTTGGCGTCACGGCGTAGCCGTGGTAGCGCAGCCGTGATAGGTAGATATAGCTAGTGGATTGACCTGCCCTCTCATGCAGAGAGAGGGTCGGGGTTTCGAATCCAGCTCGCACCTCTGAAGTTATTTATATTTTTAACCGACTTTGAAAAAAGGAAGTTCTCAATTCGTCTGTATTTTTTTTTCTTTTTTTTGTGATCCTCGATTACTCCGTCAATTGTGAACCGATTTTGATGATTCTTTTTTTAACCGAAAGTTGGTAAGTACGAGGGGCGTTCAAAATATTCTCGGTATTGATATCTTATAACCTCTTTTTGAATTTGTTTTGTTACTGGCTGGTAAGGTTCATTCTTTGACATTAAAAAAAAGTATAATTCAAACCGAGATGTTCTTTTGTTTTTCTGCAATTTCTGAACAAACACGAACACAATGAGTGAATTAACAATGTTAAAGAAATTAGAACATCGTTCCGTAATAAAATTCTTGACGAAACAGGGTAAAAACCAAAAAACCATAAAAGAGGAAATGGATTGTGTTTACCGTGAGTCTGCTCCTTCTTTATCTACAATTCAAAAGTGGTCAAGCGAATTCAAACGTGGCAGGGAGAGTATTGAAGATGACCCTAGACCTGGCCGGCCTGTAGTAGCTACTTCACAAGAAAATATTGATCAGGTGGAAAACCTTATATTGGAAGATGGTCGAGTGAAGATAAAATCAATAGCTCAAGTAACCAATCTTTCTATTGGTACCGTACATGACATTATCCATGACCATCTTAATATGTCAAAGGTCAGTGCAAGATGGGTTCCGCGAATGCTGACTCGACTTCAAAAAGATGTGCGTGCAGCTTGCTGTTCCGATTTTATTGACCTGTGTGGTGAAAATCCTGATGAGGTGCTGCAAAAGATAGTTACTGGAGATGAAACCTGGGTTCATCATTATGACCCAGAGAGTAAACAGGAGTCCATGCAGTGGCACATTAAGGGTTCAGCTCATCCCAAGAAGTTCAAGGTCGTCCCTTCCGCTGGCAAGGTCATGGCAACAATATTTTGGGATTGTGAAGGAGTATTGTTGATCGATTATAAAGAAAAAGGTGTAAATATCACGGGACAGTACTACGCGAATATTCTACATCAATTAAGGGACGCAATAAAAGAAATAAGGCGAGGAAAGTTGTCTAAAGGTATTCTGCTTCTGCATGACAACGCCCCTGTCCATACTGCTCATATTTCCAAGGCAGATTGCTGAATGTGGGTTCGGAACTATAACTCATCCACCGTATAGTCCGGACTTAGCCCCCAGCGACTTCTTTTTGTTCCCCAATCTCAAAAAGGATCTGCGTGGAAATCGATTTTTTGACGATGAGGCGTTGAAGGCGGCAGTAGAGGAGCACTTTTATACCAAGAATAAAAAATATTTTTATGAGGGATTAAAAAAAAAAATTGATCGATCTTTTAAGTGTATTAACATAGGGGGGGAGTATATTGAAAAATAAAAAATATCAAACTGTTCATACTTGTTTGTTTTCATTCCAATACCGAGAATATTTTGAACGCCCCTCGTACCTCCGGATTGGTTCCATTTTGAGGTTCAGTTCTGATGTTTTGTTCCATGAGAAATAGAGGGAAACTCCTCAAAACATGTATGATTTTGGCAGCAATTTCAAAGACCACAGTGAGACTTACGTCCCGTTGCATCCATGTTTGGGAACTGTAGCCGCAAAAAGAATAATTAAAAAAAACAAAAAACCCGACTGCGTAAAAAACTAAAAAGAAAAAACAAGAGTACTTAGTTCAGTAGTAGCTAGGATTATGTTAAGTAATATTTACCGTCGCCATCAGATATATGGTAGCGAACAATGTGATCATAAATATCTGGACACGATCTTACTGTCCAGACGTTAGACTACATGCTCAGATATTTCTGATCATTCTTGCTTGCTCATATTACGTCTAATGGCGATCGTACCTACTGAGAAAATACACCATGGAAATAATTTCATGTTCGACACTAACATAAATCAAATATTGATTGCTATTGAGGAATCTAAAGATGCCTACTATCGGGACCCATTATTTGTAACATTTTACCCTAGATTTTAAATGGGTCCCGACTGTAGGCATCTTACAAACACACGTAAGAAGAATTATAATTATACCTAAGTACCTATATTAAAATTTATAACTTGAGATTGCACTTTATTTATGCATATACTTTACCTGCTTTCCAACAGGCGAGCCGACGGAACACATTTCAAAACTCACTATCCATCAGGTGGGCCAAAATGATTAATTTACTAATTATACAAGAATGATAGAAACTCATATCGGATCAGGTGCGTCTGTCGCATCTGTCGGCCGCACGCGTCAGTCGCAACCCACGAAAACGTCTCCATAATTCCCATACTACACCGGCCGCATCGCCGGCACGCGTCAGCCGCAGCCGCAAGCCGCAGCGATCGATCGGAGACATCCAAAACCGACCTTAACCCGGCTCAAAACGCTGGCTGAATTAAAATTCTTCAAGTCAACCGATAGATGGCACTACTGGTACTACATTAGAGTATTAGGTAGCTATTTTATTTATTTACGAGCGCTGAGTACTGACTAGTGTAATTGGTACCTATAATCAATTAGGTTATATTTTACTGTATTAAGTAGGTAAATAACACTATTGAGACTTTAAATGTAATAACGAAACTAAAAGTCTTCAAGTCAACGGATAGATGACGCTACTGGTACACTACATTACACATGCGTACGTACTTGATTGAAGTTTGAGATTTATGAAAAACATTATTATTTTATAGTCGTCGTGACCTGCTTGAAGACTCGTTGATCTAGATTATTTCCTGTGTTGCTAATTCGAACGGATTTACTACTGGGTGGATATAGGTACCTACTTTACGTGGTTAGTAAAGGAACTTTGAATCGTTATAAATAATAAACGGTTCTTTTGTCTGAAAAATGGTCAAAGAAACCTAATAATGATTTTTAAATACCTATTCAACGATACCTCACATGCCATAGTTGGTTGACTTTTATTTTTTTTATTTTGTACAATATGGCGTCTGGTGGCCGCCATTTTGAATTTTGATTAATTTCATATCTTCAGTGACATTCGCGCGATTCAGACGAATCGATTGACGTATGATTCATTAAAATCGACCCACGCGTTTGATCTCTAGTGTGCCACAAAGGAACAAACATACATACATACATACATACATACATAGACAGGTAAACACATAACCCTCCTTTGCGGTGCGCAGTCGGGTAATAAAAAGAAAATAAAAATCGATTTCAAACTCGGACAACCTGCAAAGTTGGTAAACCGACCCAAAGCTAATGACAATATTTGTGAGCTTGACACCGACTTAGCAGGCTGTCGGATTTAAAGTCGGTTTTTATTTTTATCTATGTGCGAAATTCAATTTGAATTTACCATTGAACTCGTGAGGAACCTGCACGCATCTGCGAAGGAATTCAAGGATGTGTGAGAAAAGCATATAATACATATATTCCAATAGACAAACAATTGAAGAAATGAGGGATTCAACGTTGGTTCACCTTTCTAATAATTCTGCTCTAATGTCACGCTTGGACGTACCGTCGCGCGTCTGGTGAAAAGTAAAAGCACATGGACAATTATAAGTAAATGTAAGTATTAAGTAAAATGTAAGTAGTGTATGTAGCTCTAGCTATATCGATTTGTCACCACGTAAACCCCTATATTCCAAATTTCGTCCAAATCGTTAGAGCCGTTTTAGAGATCGCTTGGATAAATAAATGAACAGTGAATGTGGTAATGAAGTATACAAGTTTAGCGCCACGGCCCACGGCGATAACAGTCTTCGGTCCGTTTTTTCGAGGTTAAGATATTGTTATAAGCGTTACGTATCACAATGCCGAATTTCATAACGCCGATGCACTGAAGGCCGAATATCAAAATACCGAAAGTTCATAATCCCGAAAGTACGATTGATCAATGGGGGCTATCGCGTCTGAATTTGCCACTAGAGGCGATAGTGTCGCGTGAGGTCCAATTACATTTAGTTTTCACTGGCTT
Source organism: Aethes cnicana (assembly GCA_963971205.1). Classification (NCBI taxonomy): domain Eukaryota; kingdom Metazoa; phylum Arthropoda; class Insecta; order Lepidoptera; family Tortricidae; genus Aethes; species Aethes cnicana. The sequence continues at coordinate 9,675,998 of OZ020272.1, forward strand.
CGTGATAGGTATAAATCATAATTTCTTTAATTTACTTGTTGAAAAGTGATCTCCTTCGTGAAATTATCGCAAATTTATATGGATTATTTGGCGATGCACGTTAAACCCTTTGAAAAATAGTAGATTGTTTATCAAGGGACTAAAACAAGCCATTATGACACGAGATGTTTAGCCACCCGAGCAGAGTGAGGGTGGCTATAGTTCGAGTGTCATTATGGTTGTTTAGTCACGCGTTAAACACTCTGCTTTTCACTTCGAATGGGAGGAAAAAAAAACCGGCCAAGTGCGTGTCGGGCCACGCGCAAATTATAGGGTTCCGAAGTTGACGATGCCCACAGTACCTTTCTAAGACTTATTAGCATCTAGCTGGCCTGTGGTATGACGTGCCCGCCCGACGCCCCTGCCGCTCGAGAAAAATCATCATTATAAGTTGGTCGACTATTACTCGTAAGTTTGTAGAGCCTACTTAGCTCTGATAGTTTTCCTTTCAACTACGTTATATATGCCACAACCTTGTTTTTTTTCAGCCATCCAAATACCACCATTTAGCTGGCAGGGGGGGGGACACGTGACTCTAACAAAAAATAGCACTTTAAAGCTTAGTATTTCACAAACGCATCACTTAATCAAAAAATGGTTTCAATAAACCCACAATATTTTTTTAAGACCTATTCAACGATATACCGCACCATGGGGTATGCAAGAAAAAAAAATACATCCCCACTTTACGAGTAGGGGAGGTACCCTATAAAAAAATATATTTCAAAATTTTATTGTACCACTTTGTCAGCGTAACTAATATGCATATTCATGCCAAATTACAGCTCTCTAGACCTAAGCATCTCCGAGCAATAGTGCGGACAGACGGACGGACGGACATGGCGAAACTATAAGGGTTCCTTGTGGACTTCGGAACCCTAAAAAACGAAGTTCCATACAAAATTACGATATTTATTATAACAAAGTAGATAACCGGCTACTTCCCGATGACCTAGAATCATGAAATTTGGCCAGAAGCAAGGTCTTACAGCACACGTACAGGTATAAATCTGATAACCGTAAATATTATATATTTTGGTGCAAAAGAGGATTAGTAGGAGGGCCCGGCCGGTTCCGTAACGTGACTAGTCACGTGACCCGGCAATTCACGAGATACAAGAGATAAATTTTTTTTGGTACAAATCGGTCGACTTTCATAATTTATGCGACACGTTCGATTAACGCTCACGCGATTGGGCCCCCGGTACCGGCGCTATGACCATGATTTTCCTTTTCGTCATTACCTACTTAATTATACCCCTGTAGACTCGCCAGCCTGGTACAAATGGTTCGGAATTCTGTGTCAGCATCTTCCGGTCTATAATTTCTACAAAAAGTTGCCGTGGGCGTGGGTCCTATGTATTGCTTGTACTGTAAAAAAGAGATCTTATGGAGGGCGAAAGCTATGTCAACTTTTTTACAGTAGGTAGATAGAAGCAATACATAGGCACTCGTCTTTGCCTCACTTTACATGAAGAACTTTGGTGGGATGGGGTAATAGCATCTCTTGTTGTAAGGATTAAGGGTTTTAACTAAATAGGTATTTTATTATCCGCAAACAGCATTCTAAATACCAATTTTTATGTTCCTAGCTTGAAAATTAACGTAAGTTCAATACTATCTTTCATCCCCGTATTTTAAGGGGTGGGGGCAAAATTAACAGATTTCTTAACTTTTCTGTTGTCAGTGACCTAATCCTAGCTTAAATAGGTACCAAATTTGAGCTTTCAATTTATTCAGGAAGTACCCAAACATTTTGATGATCATCAGTCAGTCATTGAGTGAGTGCGTGTGACGAAATTTGGGTATTTTAGATATTACCTAATAAAATCTTGATAATTCTTGATAAGTAGCTATTCATTATTTGAAACTAGTGCTTGATAAGTTTTCTTTTGTCATCATATCCTGAAAATTTAGACTTTCTAGCAGTATTCAGACCGAACCTATAAGGGCTAAAATACGACGAAACTCTTCGAGAAAAGGTAGGTACTTAGTGCCCAGCGCTGGCGTTGGCTCGTCTTGACGGGGGCACTCCCGTGTGTGCCCCCAGATCACTTCATTCCTTCTTCATTCAAATATGACAGCGTCGAAAAGGTTATTAATAAAGGCTGCACATTTTATCAACCTCAACCGTCATGAACATTCATGACATTATCATGGCACGGTGAAACCAATGCCAGTGTGAGTGACGTAATGATGTAAGTGGCAGGTGGCAGTGCTAGATTTTGGCGAAACGTACGCGATGTAAATTAGTAGTTTGATTTCGAATTAACTCACAATGGCGGACAAAGTCAAGGCCACCGGAACAGGGACAAGCGACAAAGCACCACAAACCAAGCACAAGAGTTCGAAAGGGTCGATGCCATGCACGCGGCCGTGCAGCTTGGTGCCCACGAACGTGCCCGGGCCGGGGGCGGCGCAGGAGGTGCTGCATCCCAGGAAGGACGTGTTCGTGCTGAAAGTGGCGAAGGTGGGGGCCGCGGGTGACCGCCGGTGCAAGATGGAGTTGGAGCTGGTGACGCCCAAGGCGCCGCCGCGCAAGCCCCCCGGCCGCGTGGACACGCGCGAGACGCAGTGCGACCCCGACCCGCCGCCGTGCGGCTGCTGTCGGCCGAAGCAGCGGAAGGGCAGATCTTAAATACTTACACTGTGTTTGTGTCACTTCAATATAACCGACTAAATGCACCAGCCGCCTTCTATTCAATAAAGACTTACCTAACACACGATTAACAAACTTAATTTAACTACTCATCATCATCATCATCATTTCAGTCGATAGACGTCCACTGCTGGACATAGGCCTCCCCCAAGGCTCGCCACTCAGACCGGTCCTGTGCTACTTGCTTCCGTCGGTTTCTCGCTTTTTTACTACTACTACAGCCTATTTGCGTCCCACTGCTGGGCACAGACCTCCCCTCATCACGAGAGGGTTTGGGCTATAGTCCTCACGCGGGTCTAGTGCGGATTGGGGACTTCACACACATATTTTAATCAATTCGCAGATGCGTGCCGGTTTCCTCACGATGTTTTCCTTCGCCGTAAAGCTCAGTGGTAAATTCAAATTGAATTTCGCACATAAGTAAACTTAGAGGTACGAGCCGGAATCAAACCCCCAACCCACTGCATGAGAGGCGGTAGGTCAAACCACTAGGCCACCACGGCTTTTTAACTAAGTAGTTTTTTAAGTAAGATTTTATCAACAGCAATGGTCTAATGAATGCACATTTTGCTCCTAAAGTAGGTATCTTGTACTTTAAACGCGCTTATCTTGTTTATTTATCCAAGCGATCTCAGAAACGGCTCTAACGATTTGGACGAATTTTCGGAGTAAGTATGGCGGTTTACGGGGGCGACAAATCGATTTAGCTAGGTCTCATATCTGAGAGAACTCGGTTTTAGGTATTTTCATTCGAAAAAAACTCGGTCGCGAGTCCTACGTAATTATTATAGTGAAAAAAAAATCGCATGTGACCGCATGAAAATCTGTTCGCACTTAAGGTTCCCTTGAGTTGAGAGTAATAGACAAATAAACAATGTAATCCTCCCTCTTTATAATATTAGAATAGATGACATCGTTTCTCATCTATTACTCTCTTCAACGTATCAACTATTGTTCAAATCCTCTGTCAAACATGCAAAATTTCTGTGTATAACTATTATTTTTATTTAACTGAGAATCACAAATATAGTAAAAATGCCGAATGTACATATGGATGGTCAAAATGCGCACAAGAATGAAGGCAAAGAGCGTAAGCCTCGAAAGCCATATGAAGAAATTGGTGCTATATTTAATGGCAATGAAGTAAGTAATATTTATTTAAGAGTTTATTAACTGACCCACACTGTCTTACTTTCCTATCAATTTCACTAGCGTATTGTAGGGACCTTTCCTGCAACGAAGCTAGGCGTAGTAAATAAATATGTTACGAGTATCGTACCTATCTACCTAATCTGCGAGTGACCAAATGTAATCATACTAGGTAAATATTTTAACTAATAGTTTAAGAAATTCTAACAACGCTTTGACTTTTCCGTGGTACCATATTATTGCATTGTCATCAAAGTTACAATACCTGCGAAGTTGAAACTCCGCTATATCATGATGAATCATGATACAATATTTATTTAGAAGGGGCTTAAATTTAGCTTGCAAGATTCCCTACATAGTGTTGTTATTTAGTTACATTACACGACGACCTTGCCTAATAAAAGCGTTGTTAAAAGAAATATCCTCTTAGTAAGTATTTAGTAAATTTCAGCTTCCTACAATCAGTCCTGTGATCATTCCGTTAGTCAGCTTTGTATATACTTATATGAAGCACTTTTTCACCCGAAGGGTATTGTGCCAAAAGTGTCCGGCCGTAGTCTGCAAGTATAAAATAAATGTCGTCTTCAAAGGCCCTAATGCAGATTTTCCCTTGATATAACCAAGGTGAGGATCCGCGTCCCGAAGAGCACTTCGAAGCCGCCGAAGCTGACGCCGTCGCAGCTGAAGCTGCAGCAGCAGTGTACCTGCGAAGACGACGAATCCATGTGCTCGGAGACGTGCGGTATGGGCAATGGCGCTGACGAGAACGGGCTAAACTTCCAGGTACTGCGGCTCATGGTGAATGCCACTTGGTTCGCGATCTTCAAGACAACTTTTACTCTCCCTGTACGAAAGTGACCCTTACATGCTCCCTTTGTCATCAAAGTTTGGGAGAAAAAGGGAGCCTGTGATCGGTCAGACAGTGAAACCTAATAAGTACGGACTCCAGCCGCGCACACTGGTTGCATAAAAACCAATGACAATTAAGAAATAATAGCTCTAAGTAGGAACAAGGTAAATTACCTACTTGGCTTTTTCTATGCTCTTTAGTCTATGTACATTCTTTGTGGTAGCGAACAAAGAATGTTTGTTTTTAATATAGGTATACCTTATATATTAATATAGGTACTTAAAGTGGTCAGTTTGCACCATGTTTGGACTGTCACTAGAAACACTTTAATGACAAGTGGCGCACAGAAGGTTCATTTTCGTACAGTAAAACTACCGGTTATCTTGGGGGATGGCTGGGACTTCAATCCGGACGTAGTTAAAAAGGATTGCATTGAGAAGCTATAAAGGAAACGTCACGGCGCTCAAATTGAACTTTAAATTTAGCTACTAAAACGCCGGTTTCATCGCGGTGACTCTTCGACGGTATGGATATGGGCATTATATATATGGGAGTTCCCTTGCCCTATGTAACGTTTCGAGTAGAGCCCCTGCGGTCTCTGTTTATACTAAGATCCACTTTTAACAAGCCTCTAACCTCGGGTTATCTTTATAAGTCAGGTATCTAGTACTTGTATCATCTTAACTCGAGGAGTTGGTGCAAGTCGTCCTAAAGGGGTTTCTATTTGGTTATATAAGTTTTCTGATATCCCCTTCAATTCAGAATCGATCTATTTTTTAAACTAAAAATGGTTGTGTTAGGTTTAAGTATTAAGAGAGTATTATAAATTTTGTAAGCTCAAGACAGCTGCATCGAAGCATTGAGATACCTACCTACCTACCTATTGAGGGATCTCTCACGTATTCTATATATTCGCGTCCATTGTCGATATTCGAAAACTGTAGATACCTACTTAGGTACCTATTCGAAACTGTGATCAACACAAATAACCCTACGGTGCCCAAGTTCGCTATATCAGCAGCACCAAATTAGTGTTGGCGTCAAATTGTTTAAATAGGTATGGCAATGAAATAGCTAACGTTAATTGATCATATTATTCCTGCTTCACTGGAATAGTGTGTATCGAATTCACTTGTGATACGGGACGTCGTGTTTACCTACATTCGTCCTTAGATGTAAAGTTGATGACACCACTGGAATGGGAGTTTTTAGTCTTAAGACTACCTAATTATATATTACCTATGTGAGTAGGCACATTGCTCGCAGGACTGATGGCCGATGGGGCCGGAAAGTTCTCGAGTGGCGCCCGCGAACCGGGAGACGAGCTGTCGGTAGGCCTCCCACAAGATGGAGCGACGACCTCGTGAAGGTTGCGGGAAACCGGTGGAAGCAAGTAGCACAGGACCGGTCTGAGTGGCGAGCCTTGGGGGAGGCCTATGTCCAGCAGTGGACGTCTTTCGGCTGAAATGATGATGATGATGATGATGAGTAGGTATACGGGCCGACATATAGTATAGACCAGTCGTATGCTGTATCGAAAAATGTTATACGCTTGTTAATTTGCATTACCTAAGTCTGTTATTTGAAGACCGGATTGGCTCAGTCGATTTCGGTAGTGACCCAGACTACTGTTCCGACAGTAGTGAGTACGATACGGGCCCGTTAAATACTCCGCATATGTGGCATGTAATATAAATGTATGTATTTCTCTATGTACAGATTTATAATTTTGATTGCTCAGATACCAGACGACATCTGCGAGTCGTTGACGCATCGTACGGGGCTGAACTCTGAGCTGGTCTACAGCAAGAAGGAGACCCACGACACGATTTGCGACGTGTGCAACGTCACCCCGAAGGACGCGCCGAGGGGGGTGAAGGCGCACAAGGTGCTGCACCCCGACAAGGACGTGTTCGTGCTGAAGATAGGCAAGCAGACCGACGAGCCTAACCGCACCGGCAACATTGAGGTAAATTCGCACACCTGTAACCCGAACGCGAACCCATCATAGGTTCACAGTCCGATGAGGCACATGTACCTATCGAACATATCGATCGAATATCGGCAACCGACCAACGAACCTAACTGCACCGGAAATATTGTGATAAATTCGCAACGGTTCGAGGTCGATTGGCCTGTCCATGACTGGACTTATTAAGCACTAGCTTCTGCCCGCGACTTCGACTGCGTGGAATTCGGTTATCGCGTTCCCGTGGGGAACTGTACATTTATCCGGGATAAGTAGCCTAAGTCCTTTCCCGGGACCCCAACTATTTCCATGCCAAATTTCATGTAAATCGGTCAAGCGGCTGAAGCGTAAAGAGGTAACAGACAGACAGACAGAGTTACTTTCGCATTTATAATATTACTAGCTTCTGCCCGCGACTTCGCCCGCGTGGAATTCGGTTATCGCGTTCCCGCGGCAAACTACGCGTTTTTCCGGGATAAAAAGTAGCCTGTCCTTTCTCGGGACCCCAACTATCTGCATGCCAAATTACATCTCAATCGGTCCAGCGGCTATGAATATGGATAGTATGGAAATTAATATGGATAATATGGATGTCCAAAATGTGGGCTTTACCTTACTTAATAAATAAGTTCACAGTCCTGAGAGATTTCACTGTTACGTCCGCGCGTCTTTTTCATGTCATTTCATGTGTGTCAACTGGACGTGAAGAAGTGTCGAATGGAATCTGCACTTGCTTCGGGACTAAAGCACCAGTTTTGGACACACTTTAAGTCTAGTCATGGACGGCCACCTGTGATTAAATATCAACGTTATTGCTCATGTTAGAAGAGTTCGAGTGTCCATAAACTAGAGCCACTATATTCAGAACTACCGTCCACTCAGAAGTACATAAAAGCGGTAAATGAAATCATAGAGCTACGACGGCTTCTTTTCAAAATAGTTTGCCAGATTTATCCAATAATATCTGAAGAAATAAATTAAAAAAAGAAACTACCAGATACATTGTCTGACTGAGTGCCTTACTGTTTATGCGAGCAATACATCTAACAGCGTATATTAATTTCTTGTCGTGTCTGTTTTTCTTTAATCGCGGGATACGTCGATGATTAAAGACAATGTACTGATTCACCGAAACGTAAAGGAGTCACTTGCAACGCAAATCAACATTCGATCGTACGGTTACTGTATTTCATTTAAAAATTGACAACACATCATTTTAGGCACAACACCTATTTCTAATTATTATCAAGATAATCAAGAGAAGGTTATTGTACTTATTAGGTACACGTACTTACATACATACATATCTACATAAACTCACGCCAGGACTTAATGTGGCACTTAATTGGTACAAATCACCTTCCCTAAATTTGACTACTTAAGCTCCTAAGCTTACTAGCTTGGGAGCTTATTAGGTTAGTTCAGCAGTCTCATTGCGTTTTGCCACTCAGTTAAGGAAGCGGTCGTCAACGGGATGTTCGTATTTAGGAGACAAACTACTGGTCGTCATCGACATCGCAGACTAATGAGAATGCAATACAGCAGCAGATTATGCGAGAGTGTGTCTTCGAAAGGTGGAGCTGGTGACGCCGCGTGCACCGGCCAAGGCTAAGCCGCCCACGCACGCCTGCAAGCACATCCAGTGCGACGAGGTGCCAGTGGCCTGCTGCGCGCCGTGCCGCATCTGCGGGCCCAAGAAGATGAGGCGCCCGCGCCGGCCGCGGTGCTGCACGTAACCCGTCGTCCGCAATCACAAGACTCTCATTGCAAAATACTAATCACAGTTATTTTATATTAGTCATAATTATCGTTTGTGTGGCTCCAAAAAAGAGAAAAATAAACTTACATAGAGTGTTACAATTTGTTTCGCTTATTATTTAATCGAATTACCTGTTATGGCTGCCACACAGAGGTTAGGATTTAGGTACTTCTGCTCGGAAGTAGGTAAGATAAAATCCGATTAAAGGGCGGGAACTACGCGTATGTCCATATACAACATAGGTTAAGGCATTGACTGCCACTTCTGTTTTACGAACTTTCGCCAGGTGCCACATCTGTCATTAAGGGAACATTGCAACGCACATGTGCGTTCAAGGCACTGCGGGAAAGTCAGCAAAACGCATATATGCGTCGGTGGCAGTGAATGCGTTAAGTAACCATGTCTAAACTTGATCACATATTTCAATAAATCAAATGATTTCCTCGAACATATGTTGAAAAGGAAAAAAAACGTATACGTTCAAATGTCATCTATATATATAAAACAAGAAACTGACTGACTGACTGACTGATCGATCAACGCAGAACCGAATCTACAGGTCGTAGAGAGCTGAAATTTGGCATGCAGATTCCTTAGGGAACGTAGGGGAGCACTAAGAGAGGATTTCCCCATAATTCCCACGGGAATGGAAATAAACGGGATTTTACATTTTAATATCCTGCGGGAAAAGCTAGTCACTTATAACCATCCACTAGTTACTCTCCCTCCGCCAAATTAAGGGTCAATAAACTGGTCCACATAGGTACATACCTAACATTACAAAGTTTTAAATAGGTAACTAGGTAGTCCATAGTATCCATTCACACTTATTATTAGTGTAAACCGTGCGGTAGCCTAGTGGTTTGACCTACCGCCTCTCATGCAGAGGGTCGGGGGTTCGAATCCGGCTCGCACCTCTGAAATTATTTACTGTATGTGCAAAGTTCAATTTAAATTCGACACTAAGCTTTTCGGTACAGGAAAACATTATGAGGAAACCTGCACGCATCTGCGAAGCAATTCACGGATGTGTGTTACGTTCCCAATCCGCAATGGGCCCGCATGGGGACAATAGCCCAAAGTGCCCAAACCCTCCCGTGATGAGAGGACGCCTGTGCCCAGCAGTGGGCTGTAAAGAGGTTTGTGTTGGTGGGTGGTGGATTATAAGTGTGAAAGTGAGTTCGATAGTTTGTCCTCCCTTCATGTCGTAACGACCGATTTGGATGACATTTGGTATGGTAACCGTTTTGAGACCATGCGGGACGAAATAACTAGGATATGCGTACTTTTTATCCCGACGTTTCCAACTGGAACGGGTTTTCTAAGCTTCAATCCAGTTATTTCAATACTTCTATGGGTAACTATAATATACCCAATGTACATGTAAAATGCTGGCAACGGCTAAGTACATTACCTAATGTTTAAAAGAGTCACTTAACACATTTCCTGTCCCTATATAAAATGACAGCACAATCTCACAAGTCCAACTGACGTATGTATAGGTACGTATCTTAGTATGAAGCAGTGACTCCATAGTGGGAGCATGGATTTGTGAAAAAAAGCTTCATGTCCCCACATTGGGGGCCTTCGGACAGGGAACGTGTTAGGTTTGATTAATTTTAACCTTAATCTGATAAGCTGGATTCAATTAACAACTGGTCAGCCTCAATTAAGTATACTCGCCTCAAAGCAAAGGCTTTCGCCACTTTTGCTTTACGAAGAATATAGCCCATGAATGACGGAGAGTCTAGATTCTAGCTAGAGGTACTCGTAGCCGGTTAATGAGTCGCGCTACATACGTACGTCTATTAATTAGTATGGACGCGATTTTATTCTAGATTGGCAGGTCCATCCGGATCTGGGGCAGCTATATCTAATGTACCAGCCAGCCGGTCTATCACTTGGTGATTGTGAGATGCTTAAATTGTAAGATCAGCGAGAAAACAATATTTCGAGCCGGTCTGTTGCCGGGGGCGCGGCGACGCGGCGTGCACTGTGCAGTGCAGTGTTGATAGCTCCAGCATCGGAAACGATACGAGTAATTTTACCGCCCTAGCGGTCTACTCACCGGTTGACCTTGTATACGTAATGTTCTTACTTGCCGATGAACTTGATAGACTCAACGAGGATTTCGGCATAAATCTTCAAAAAACAGTTTTTCCTCATGCTACGCAATCCCTTGAAAGTACCTAAGCCGATATAATTAAACATAAGGACCTAATAAGCAAGAACATACCTCAAATTAGTACTTAAAGAGGTAAGTGTCCCCAGAGCAGTTTACGTATCTGGGCCAAAGTTATAAATAATAACGGAAAGACATTTTGGATTGTCGCCAAGTAGTGTCAAAAAGTCTTTACCCGCAGCCGCAGCATAACTTACAGGAGGATAATGATGAGAGTTGTTTACATTAGGTAGGTATGAGGTGGTATCGCAATATCGTACATTTTACAGCATATAGGTACATAGATACTTGTATGTTATTATGGTGGATCAAGGGGTCAAGTAGCCGATAGATTATTAGAGATTAAATAAGCTAATGCGTTGAAATGAAACGACCTTTTACGTTGAGCGAATGAGAATTTCAAATACTTAACTCTTAATTCAATAATTTGAGTGTTAATAATTTCTTTTGGTTACACTCGCCGACCATCACGTGTTTTGTCACGCGAGCGACTGCCAGCGACGAAGGTGAAATTGACTTATCGCCATTTTCGATACTTTACAGATTGTAAATAATCTAGGTAAGTACCTACCTACGTTTCATTATCATATTTGTGCAGTGCAGTCTGGGCATTGGAAAGGCAATCTATTCAACATGACTGAGAAAATATGCCAGCCGACGTCTATTAGGTACCGTTTTTATGGTAATGAGGCGATATTGACAAGTGCCGACTTATGGGGTCGCAGACAAGTTGAAGGAAGATTTGAATCATATAGAACATGGGCAGGCTTCATTCACTTAATTTTGAAATGTCAAAAATACCTACGCTCTGTAGCTTGAGCTTGAATGTTTACTACTACAGCCTATTTGCGTCCCACTGCTGGGCACAGGCCTCCCCTCATCATGAGAGGGTTTGGGCTATAGTCCCCACGCGGGCCCAGTGCGGATTGGGGACTTCACACACATCTTTGAATTACTTCGCAGATGCGTGCAGGTTTCCTCACGATGTTTTCCTTCACCGAAAAGCACAGTGGTTAATTCAAATTGAATTTCGCACATAAGTAAACTTAGAGGTGCGAGCCGGAATCGAACCCCCGACCCTCTGCATGAGAGGCGGTAGGTCGAACCACTAGGCCACCACGGCTTGAATGTTTATTAGGTATAAATCTTAGAACATTTCGCCATAAAATATTTCGGCGTTAAATATATAACTTATTTATGCTTTAAACGCGTTAATTTTGTATATTTCTGTTTATTTATTTATCCAAGCGAACTCAGATACGGCTCGTTAAATTTGGACGTAATTTGGCATGTAGGTACTTAGGGGCTTACGGTGGCGACAAATCGATTGCTAGATCTCATATCTGAGATAACTCGGTTTTAGCTATTTTCACCCGAGCAAAGCTCGGTCACCCAGGTACTATTTATTTACATTTAATTACAGATTCCTAGAGCTAAGAAGCTATGCTGCAGACGGACAGATGGACAGACATGGCGAAACTATAAGGGTTTCTTGTGGACTACAGACCGATATACAAGGTGCTAACAAATTAGTCAAGGATATTTTAAGAGATAATAAATTACATTAAAACAATTAACTTTTAACTATAATTAAGGAAAAAAAAAATTTCGGCGGGAAAACGGCAGGTTTTTAAACAGGCTGTTTTAACGTAGCAAATTTGTTTCCTATTTTTCTCCAAAAAAACATAACAAAACCAATGATGTTTCATACTTAAATGTACTTCGAGAGCCGAGTACTATCAACTGTAAAAATATCCGTGACTAATTTGTTAGCACCTTATATATATACAATTAATTCAATATATAGAAGATAGAAAAATAGATTACTTAATGCATATGGTGTCTAAATACTACAAGTAAGTATAATGATGACAACTATCTACCTACACCCTGCGTAGCTTACCAAATAGAGATACCTACGTGTATTGGGAGACGCAATCTACATAGATAAATCAAGTAGTGGTTCTTATTTCTAGTTGTCCAGAAATGTCTCGTCAAAAACGTACCTAAGTATGTTTTCTCCACGTGTTACTTATTTAGGTATATCACACTGAGCATATAATATGCGATAAGGTTCGATGCGATGCCTATAACAAGAGCTATTGTTATCTACTTACGATCAAATAAATATCTGTATTACACTGTTTTTTAAATTGCTTCACAGATATAATTTATCGCTATTTGTTTTATAATATTTTGTAAAGATCGTATTGTAAGTATTGTAACTATTAAAGTTACTACTTAATTTGAAGGAGTACCTACCTAAAGCGTGTTTCTAGTCGTGGATTATTTTATTTATGACTAGTTGGTCTGATAGTACCCAACTAGCGAATAGTGCCAATAGTTACCCTAAAGGTGGGTTTGTCAATGTCTCCGATCTATCGGTTTGCGGCCGACATAAGTTTTATCGATGTTTTTTGCCTTTACTAGTTATTTATATTTACTAAAATAATCATATGAGCCCACGTAATTGATTTTTAGGGTTCCGAACCTCAAGAGGTAAAAACGGAACCCTTATAGGATTACTCGTGTGTCTGTCCGTCCGTCTGTCACAGTCGATTTTCTCCGAAACTACTAGACCGATTAAGTTGAAATTTGTGTGTGTGTACGTATATGTAAGTTTGTGACCCAAAAACGGACGTGTAACGAAAATAACAAACTATATCGTGTGACATATCAAATGAAAGTACTTCTTATGAGGATCTCAAATATATTTTTTTATTTCTTTTTTGGTCAATACTTTTCGAGTTATTTAAGAAAATAGGCAAAAAATTACCATCTTCCCCCCCTTAACTCCGAAACTGGACCTAAAATTTTGGAAAAAATACGGAGGATAGTTATTGGCCTATAGATTACGGGAAAATTATTAAGAGTTCCATGGTATTTGAAATATATCATATAAAAGAGCTTATCCTGTGAAACGGTTTGAAAATGACGTCATTGAAAATAATCAAGGGTCGGAACCCTCTACACGCGAGTTTAATTCGCTTCTTGGCCGGTTTTTTTTTTGTAAATATAAATATCAAGTATACTTGCGATCGATGGGAGATATTGACAACCCACCTTTAGCGTTTAGCCTTTACGCTAGTTTACTTCTGATTGAAGATGTATCCAGAACAATTTTATAAAAAAAGTTAGTTTAAGGTTATGATATACGAACTAATTTACTTCCTATGTGGTCACTCGGAATATAAAAAATGTAGTCAGACAGATGTATTCAAGATAATAAAAAAAAAGTTAAATATATACTACCTATAGTGACCTTATAGTGACCTACCTTAGTGTTAAAACTGTCAACATTTATTTAAGACTAGTTGGCCCGGTGAACATTCGTATCACACGAAGGCAATTCCGATGCATACCTACTCATTCATCTTCTCTTTAGCTGTTGATTTACACTTTTCCCATTTCTTTTCTTTCGAAACCTTCCCAGAAGCCCAGGGAATAAAACAAAAAAGAATCACCCAAATCGCTCGAGCAGTTCTCGAGGCTTAGCCAGACTATAAAACACGGCAATTCATGTTTATTATATAGAACGAAGAAGATAGAAGATAAATAACTAATATTTTGTGATTTCATTTCAACTGTCCGTGCTCGTCTAGTTTACATTGGATTAGCACCCCTCAAGGCTGTCAATACCGTCAAGGTTCTCTATGACGAGGCATTTAACGAAACTGTTAGAGATCTTCTACTATCTAAAGTCCCGCGCCTTCACATTTCAAAACGCTGCATTCTTTTTTATTATTTTAAAAGCATTACCAACACTCTCAACGCATACCTAGTTGATGTCTATCTCAGCACAGGCGCACATGTGTTGAGAGTGTTGGTGGTGCTTTTAAAATACATTGAAGCGTTTTGAAATGTGAAGGCGCGGGACTTTAGATAGTAGAAGATCTCTAGTCAGGCTATGTCGTAGGAACTATTAAATATTCTGTGGTCAGGCATTAAGTGCTGTTCGTAGGAAGTACATCTATCATGGTTTACTAGCCGTGCGGATCTTTTTGTTACGGTCGCAGTTTTATTTATCCTGGATATCCATAACTATATCGGAATCTTGAAATAGGTACATCCTAGTGACTCGTAGAACTTGCATGGCCATAATATATAGATCTCCATTATTTTAGTGGTGAAATAATATTTAACTAGGCTCTTATTTCACATTTATGGCATATATTTATTTATACTAATACTACTACTACAGCCTATTTGCGTCCCACTGCTGGGCACAGGTCTCCTCTCATCGCGAGAGGGTTTGGGCTATAGTCCCCACGCGAGCCCAGTGAGGATTGGGGACTTCACACACATCTTTGAATTACTTCGCAGATGCGTGCAGGTTTCCTCGCGATGTTTTCCTTCACCGAAAAGCTCAGTGGTAAATTCAAATTTAATTTCGCACATAAGTAAACTTATAGGTGCGAGCTGGAATCGAACCCCCGACCCTCTGCATGAGAGGCAGTAGGTCGAACCACTAGGGCACCACCTACCAAATTATAACTCAATTGGTTTAGTAGTTTCGGAGCAAATTGGCAGTGATAGACGAACGGACAGACACACGAGTGATCCTTTAAGGGATCCAATTTTTCCTTCTGAGGATGGAACCCCAATAAAAATGGTCAGAGCTTGACCAAAGCCCGTGGTGTTGAGAATGGACCCCCCACTGGTAACACAAAGTTCTCGGAGTTGCTAACTTAGAAATAAACAACTCTCAAAAGAGACCTTGCAACAAAAAGTCTTAAACATGCGCATTTTGCGATGATCGATGTCGATAAAATGTGATACTTCGTGTGTATCCTTTTTTTCAATTCAATTCAATCATTTATTCAGCAAATTGGCCACATAGCGGCACTTTTACACGTCAGAAAAAGAATTTACCAGCGCTTCCTAGACCTTTAGAAGGCCTTTTTTCAAAATTTACAAAATTTACATTACATGTATAAAATATACATATAGGTACGTACTAAAATTACATTGAAGGGATGTATAGTCCCTAACTTAAACTTAAATCTAAGATCTTAGAGATATACGTATACCTTAGGTTTATACAGTGGTTATACATAAAAGTAATCAATAATGCAAAAAATCTCTTACATAAAAACATTTTGACATTGGTAAATAATTTAATGAAAACCCTATTGCGACCAAGACGGTCGCAGTACCTAGCTACTTCTAAGGACTGGGGCTCATGACTACAGATTCCCAATCCTACAGATTCTCTAATCTACGGATTCCCAATTTAACAGATAACCAATTACACAGGTTCCCAATTTAACAGATAACCAATTACACAGGTTCCCAATTCTACATATTCTTTATTCCACAGTTTCTTATCTGACTACTATTTTACCGGTAAGGGTCCACTCAGTCCGTTAGGTGTGAATGTAGGTTAGGTTCGTTAGTTATCTATATACGCCCGAAGGGCAAACTACCTAGACATAGGGGCCCCGCGTAGCGGGGACCCGTCGACCCAGTTACATTCCTTGTATTATTTTGTAGAATACCAATTATGTAGAATTGGGAATATGTAGACATAGAAATCTGTAGAGTTGGAATTATGTACAGATAAAATTCTGTAAAATTGGGAATCTGTACACTTGGGAATGTGTAGAAATAGAAATCTGTAGACATGGTATTCTGTAAAAGAAATCTGTAGAACTGGGAACAATTCCTTCTAAGTTGTAAGTAGGCGCGTTTCGTGAGGACTGCAGGTTAGCAGGTTTTTTCTCGAAGATGAAATGGTCGTCTGACGAGTATTATTACTTGGCCGGTTGTTAATTTCGGCGAACAGTTTTAATGATGCCTACACGTGGGTGGGTGCGTGTAGCGGTTCTTTGGCGTGACGACGACGGCGCGGCGTCACGGCGAGGCTGACGTAACGCGCGGCGGGCGCGCGTCATGGCATATAATACACACCTTTTACGACCAATTCCCATTCAATCACAATCATTCATATTCATTTCATACTACTTAAGTATTATTTTTAATTATAAATACGACGGCTGTTTCAATACCTATTTTTTCCATAGCAGAGAAAAAGTATCGAAAAGACTTCTGCAAAAACAGTTTTTTTGATTAAGGGACGTGTTTGTGAAATATAAGGCTTTAAAGTGCTATTTTTGTTAGAGGCGAGTGTCCCCCCCACCCCCTCTGGCAGCTAAATGGTGGTTTTTGGTGGCTGAACAAAATCGCGGTGGTGGCATAGGTACTTATATAACGTAGTTGAAAGGAAAACTATCATAGCTTAGTACTTAGGCTGTAGGTACAAGTTTCCTGGTCATAGTCGACCAAGTTATAAAATGCGCACGGAAAATTAAAAATTCAATAAACATAGTAATGAAAATTACTAAATACTTACCTACCTAACGTTGTAAGCTGTATAAAACATGTTCTATTGTTATTGTTGATACTACTATATATTGATACTACTACTACTAATACAGACTATTTTGCGTCCCACTACTGGGCACAGGCCTCCTCTCATCACGAGAGGGTTTGGGCTATAGTACCCCCCCCCCCCCCCCCACGCGGGCCCAATGCGGATTTGGAATAGTTATCTATAGTAATGATGATTTTAAAAAAATGATTTTACTCCAGCGGCAGGGACGTCGATAGCGGTCACCGTCCTACCGCAGCCTAGCTAAGATGCTAAGTCTGGTACTGTGGGGTGGGCATATCGACAAACTCGGGACCCTATAGGTACTTTGCCCGTGGCCCGACAATCACTTGGCCGGTTTTCTCGGATACTATGTTACTATGGGTGCTGTATGGTTGAAATTTGGGATGTAGGTGTGTTTTGTGAACCGCTACTAAATTATGTAGTAAAATTTTGATGACATAAAATATTAAGGGTGGCACTCCATAAAGGTACTGAGGGATGAAAATAACAATTTAATAGAACAGCTGTGTGGGGTATCATTGGATAGGTGTCAAAAATTATTTGAAGGTTTCTAAATTTAAGTTTTTTATTTATGCCAATATTTTGTGAGATATTCGCTTCTAAAGTGGTAAAAAGCGTGCCCCTCCCCGCTCTCTAACTTTTGAACATTGAAGTGAAAAATTTGGAGATATAGAATTCAACAAGATTAAGTGAGTTCGACTCGCTCTTGGCCGGCTTTTTATGTCCAATTGTGAAAACATGAACTACAAAATGTTAGTAGGTACCGTAGAACCTGGCAACTTTGCCCGCTTTTTGCTAACTTTCCTATTTTTTCGAGTTTATTACTTCATATTGGCTTACTTATCTGTGGAATTCATAACTTTGCGCACTATTATTTGTGTGAGTGAGCACACTACTGCAATAATAAGTTTTATTGTTAATGAAAATGGCTGTTAAACAGGCGGGCAAAAAAAAGTTAAAAAATTTCGAGATTGCCCACTTTTGCTTATTTAATTTTATCTTTGGTATTTTCAACTTTATGGAAATGACTCTTTAAAAACATCTATTCTAAAATAGACAGGGCGTAGTTTTAGCGTACAATAATTCCTTCAAGTATAACATTTCTATCTCTAACTAATGAGGGCAAAGTCGCGAAAAATTCGTGCATCCTTCATACAAAAAGCTAATGCCGCTAGGGTTGTAAATTTTTGCTTTTATCCGATTACAACTAAACAAATACCTAAGGTAGGCATATGAGTTTAATATGGAAATTTACTTGGTAATTAATATATATTGTTACTTAACTATTAAGTACGATTGGTGAAGGGTGTGTTGATAAATAAAAGATTGATGGAATCGTAAGTTTTGTTATTAATTCAGTTATTGTTTAAAAAAGATTCACAAATTATTGAGATCATTTGGTAGGTAACGATCAAAGGAGCAAAATAATATCCAGACAATAGGGCCAAAATTGTACTGTATTATGAAAAAACAACAGAACTTGTGAGAAAGTATGTTTTTAGGTTTGGAGATATTTCAGTGTAATCGTCAGTAGTAGCCTACAATCAATAATATTTTACATATTCAGTGTTTAAAAATTCGGTTATTCGGTTATTGAAAAAAATTTGGTAGGGGGTAGTATATAACACTCGTAAACATATAGGCTACTTTTATCCCGAAAAAAAAACACATAGTTCCCGCGGGAACGCTATTACCGAAGTACCAAATTCCACGCAGACGAAGTCGCGGGCAGAAGCTAGTCATTTAAATGAGCGCCAACCCTTAGGGTAAAATAGTGCTGGGCCTTTGCCTTTTTACGTCTTTACGTAAAAAGTGACACGCAATTACGTTTATGACATTACCCATCACCACAATTACGAAAGTAATAGAGATAAGGCGCTAAGATTTCGTCTACATCGTTAATAAACTACATAAAAGTTACAGTTAAAAGTACATATCTGTGGGACTAGTCCAGACCGATATACCACACCACCGAAGTTTTTGGGTCCGTTTTGGCCCGCCAAAAAACACACCCGCACTCACAACTGCCTCGCGCGTGACTGAAGTCAGATACCTACGTGTCAATAGATATCCCAGTGTTGCCAGCAATATGATTGGCTTTCAACCACAGATTAAAAATAAAATGTATATTCAACTAGTTTTGTGATACTTCGATTTTACTGAAATGTGACGCGGTGGGTAAAAATATGTTGAAAAGGCAAAGTTGCCAGGTTCTACGGTAACAGTTTTGCGATATCTTTACGAGCTTTGTAAATTGATCGGTAAGACTTAATAGATATAGGTTGGCCAGAAAAATCATGCTTCAAGTGGCCCTTGCCCAGCTGTGGTGTATTCAAAGACAAAAATAAACTTGCCACTTAAATTCGTTTGAAATGAAGTCATGAAAAAATATATCCACCTGAATTCGGCGCATAACCACCATGAAAAACTCGCCATTGCATTAAAATGTAGGTAGATTAGACTGTTCGGATATCAATCAATTCAAACCGTATCTAAAACCTATCGGTCTGTAACGAATGATGTAGATAGATAGAAGCGGCATTCCTACATTCATTCGCAAACTACTTATACTTAAATCCAGTAGGACTCAGGATGATGAAACGATATCGAAAACTATGGTCAGACGAGATGTCTCGTCTGTTGCCGTTCCAATGAAACCAAAGCGCAACGTTAAATAACCTTGTGTCGACATGTATCGACCGATCTTATATAGGCTCTGCTTTCATTAGATTTCATCTACGCAACATTAAGTGCAAGTGAGCGACACTTTAAGTAGGTATTACAGGCGTCTAAGGTCTAAGACTCTTACTTAGTTGTATATTTTGAAAACGTTGGTGTAGATTTCGACACGCGTGATCGTATCGTTGCCATAACGAATTCAATGTCAACAGACCGAAATATGACGACTTCGATGACGTCGAGAAAGCCTTCTAAAGTTACGGGTAGGTAGGAACAGCCATATAAATAAGCACTTAGATAAAGTACTTAGAAGTACTTAGATATCTGCTACCTGAGATTCAAAATTGAGTCAAAAACAAATGGATGGCTCTTTAAAATTTCTATGCACTGTAAGATAGTAGTTATATGAATGGTCAGGAAAAATGTTCTACATCGAAATAAAACAGAAAGGGTTTTTACTTAAAATGTTATTTGGTGGTTGGAGCCAGGGCTTGAAACCGGTTTTTGCCCCCATACAAATAAACCGGTTTGCTTATCGTTCTTTCGTTTACTATTTCATGTTTAATAAAGCTATAAAATAATACGAAGTAATAACCTAAATACACTATGGAGTTCCACATAAAGAGTATAAAATCATTCTAAATATTTGGCTATTGCGGGGTTTTTTTAATTAACCGGTTACAAGCCCTGGTTGGAGCGTTCTGGAGCGAAGGCAGGCAGAGGCGGCAGAGATGGCGGGAGCGCCGGGCGCGGCGCGGCGCGGCATGATGCAACAGTCGCCGCTGTTGCTCGCGCTCGGGCGGCGCCGCGGAGGGCTCGTATTCGGCTCAGAACACCCGGCGCCGCGGCGTGCCATTATGACCGCTCGTTCGCGACGTTCATTACGATTTTAACTCGCGTGCCGACCGGACGTGTTGCTTTTTCTATTTTTAAAACACGTGGCAGTGCTGCAGTCATAACCTACAGCCAGTCAGCGAGCAATTTCAGTACCATCGAAGAAGGTAAGTGTTTGTGTCAGAAAACTCATTTCATTTACATCGTAAAGTTAGAGACAGCACTCTGCTCGGCAGGCAGTGTGGACATATGGATGTCATTTTGACGTGCCGTCTGATACCGATCCGGTCGGAGCATGCGTAGGATTTTCTAACTTAGACGCCGCTAGTATTCGTGTCCAATTTCACGGCGTTTTAACAATACTGGGTACCTACTAGGTAGGTACGACTGTTTATCGCCAATGTCAACTCAACCTACATTTTTATATTCTGCTGCAATAAATTGGAGCCGGCACGCTCACAAAACTAACTCCTACACTGTACAGTGTACAGTACGTGTTACATTACCTTACCAAACTATCCTACATTTCTATTGAACTAGGTACCTAGTACACTTATACATAATTATTTTGGTTCACCATATGTTAGATAATTTTATAAATACCTAAGTACATATTGTGTAGGTTTATTGAGGTGTTAAAGTAAGTATAGTGCAACTAGGTACGTAAGTAGTTGCACTAATATAACTTAAGTAGGTAAAATACCTATGTGAAATTAGTTTTAATAATAACAGTACCTATGTAGGTATTTGTTTTTGGTTACCTAATTAACTTTCAATGCTTGACATTTGCTTCCTTCGTCAAAGTCAATGACCTACAATTTAAATCATTCATTAGTGAAGTGCATGTTCTTCACTAATGAGTGAAGCATGACGTACCTATATAGTAGAAGTATTAATAAGTTCTTAAAAATAGTTAAATTAGTGTAATACCTAGGTAGTTTATAAGAGAATGGTTTTAGCGTAAGTTTCCGCATTTCGTTCTTGGATTTTTGGAATGCATTGTACCGTATCTATTCTATCCTATTCCGGCATTTGAGCCCCTCAAGTGTTGTACCCTTTGTCCGTTCCTACCTGGCCTTGAAAGAATATACCACCCCGAACACAAGGCTATAAGTTATATAAAGAGTAAAAAATGTTACATCAACATCACAGTAGGTACCTATACCTATTTTAATTTTTAAACCGATTATCGCATGGAATGAATACAGTATCGATATTTAACCGAGAATTTTATACCTAATTGATTTTTATAGCGAAAAGCTTGTTGAAAATTTTCCTGCGTAGATACCTACTTACTGTTAACTTAAACTACACATTCACCTGCAATGCAATCTGCCTTTTTCAATCTGCAATTAGAGCGGATTGTGGGCCGAGAAAGTAGTAAATCACTTGAGGGTAAATGGCACAATGGCTATCCTGCTCTTGCAAGTCTTGCAACTTCATTGCTACTAGAACTTAAGTACGTTTTATGTAGGATTGTAGGTACGTCAGGCTTTTATGGATCATGGGCTCATGGGTGCGGGTGCAGTTAGTGAAAATAGAAGTTACTAGGAAATTGCAAATACTTAATTAAAAGCTTAGGTATGGCGTACCTACATAAGGTAGGTATGTAACTTTCGTTTTTATCGTACAGGTCACAAGTAACTATAGATAGGTATACTAACCTCTTTCCGCCACTTCACCCGCCAGGCTGTGTCCCCGGGTGTCCAATTAGGTACTTACCTATCTCCGTAGCGTGAATAGATAACAGGCACACAGACAGACAGACCGAGTTAGGTACTTTCGCATTTACAAGTATAATATTATTACGGATCATCTATTAGGTATGTTAATTTTCCTGTTTTATAAATATACAAAAGTAGGTAATAATTATTAACTAACGTTGAAGCGTTATTCCAATGTCATACCTATCAGTTTAGCGTCCTCACTTAAAGCCGAGTAGAACATACATATAATTTAAGTGGGTGCCCTCTATTTGGCATAATTATTTTTGTCCGAAACTGTTTACGCATAACAGGCTTCGCATAATTTATATACGCCGAATCTTGACTTGGCCGATTTTTTATTAAGCATAATTCTTTATTGGCCGAATGGGTGTTTACCCGAATATTGTGTTGGCATAATTTTGACTTGGCCGAATTTAATTACGCATAATGTTGTTTCGCATACCAGTAATTTAGCAGAGTTTGGATAGGCCGAAATATTGAAGGGACGATGTGCGGTAACACCCAAAGTTTAGACCAAAGCCGACTCGCATAGGTTAGGTTAGGTTAGTTTTTATATAAGTAAACGAAATTATCAGTTAGTAAAAATCAAATAAGGACTCATTTAATTAAATCGACGAGAATAAAGGTATGCGAAAGTAGTTTTCGGCGTAACGAATTTCGGCGAAAGTAATTTTCTGCGTAAACAATATGCGAATGACGAAAATTATGCGTGACAACCATTCGGCGTAAATAGATTATGCGTAATATAATTCGACGAAAAATCGTTATGCCAGATTAGTTTCGGCGTAAATACTATTATGCCTATACTTATTATGCAAAATCGAATTCTGCCAAAAAAAATTATGCGTAAACAAGGGGAACCAATTTAAGTACGTAGGAATGTAGGTAGCAGGTATTCTAATGTAAATACATGAACTGAAGTGGTACTTAAGGATAAATAGCAAACCACGAGAAGTATTCACGATATAAGTTACGACCGTATTTCTAAGTAAGTAGGTAGCATTCGCCGTAGAACAATACGGCATATAATATCCATAATTCATCATTCACTTATGAACATCGACACCCATTCTAATATTATAAATGTGAAAGAAACTCGAACTGTCTGTCTGTTACCTCCACCACTACAACAGCCTATTTACGGCACGGCTTCACGATGTTTTCCTTCACTGAAAAGCGCTGTGATAAATCCAAATTTAACTTCGCACATAAGTAATTTCAGAGATGCGAGCTGGATTCGAACCCCCGACCCTCTGCATGAGAGGCGGTAAAAAGGCGGTCTGTTACTTCGTCAACCTACAATCGATAGACCGATTTAAATGAAATTTGGTATGGAGATTGTTCGGAACCCGGGAAAGTACATATAGGCTAATTTTGATGCCGGAAAAACGCATAGACAGATCCCGCGTGCGAACTCCATAACCGCGAATTCCACAGGGACGAAGTCGTGGGCAGAAGCTAGCATTGATAAATACTTTAGTTATATTTACAATAAAATATTATATTTACAACAAATTTCAACTCTACACAATACGACTCAATTTTTTTGATAAGATACTGCCGATGCGTTCCAGTTTGTATTCGTAATTAACACCGCTATTTAGATTTTTTTGCAAATTAAATAAAATGTATTTGAACTTGACAGTATTCAATAAACCACATTAAACTATAATTCAATCATACATTTTGCAAATTCGGTACAATATGGGCACTTTTACATGGCACAAAATTAAATTAATCAACCAACGCTTTGCGCGGACCAGAAAGCTAAACAGATGAAACTTTTTACAAAATTACAATTTTACTCATTCGACATTTATAATTTGCGGTTATAAACTAAATAGGCTTCGTTGCACTCTGTTATAAACTGGATTTAGTCTGAACCTCGGTATCTAATAAAAATTCCTTTAACCCTCGTGACATTTTCTCCTTACTTCGACCCTTGAAGCTAAATGGCTCAGTTTCTGGTTTCTGTTTGGTTAGGGGTGAAATTCCCAATTCCCAGATCAATGAACAATCTCATTTACGAATTAAAAATTGCTTTCCCTTGAATATTCACATGAATTGTTTTTTTACTTAGATTTTTCAATCGTCAGATAAAATATATTCGTTAAATCGATTAAAATCAATGATTTTTATACTTAAGGATAGGCCCATCCGAACATTCAGTCGCCATTTTCTTCATACAACGAAATACAGCGCTGTCTGGTGGTCAACTGCATGAACTACGAGACTGTTTTGCGCGCTATAACCTCGCAGTGACGTAACGAGAGGTGTTGCTGGCTTTTTTATTTTATTCAGTACAAGCGACGTGAATGCTGTAATATCATTTTTTCTAATAAAACATGATCCAAAAATCAACTTTTGTTTATTTATTGACAAAATAATTATTTATTAATATTTTCTTAGAAGTCCAAATTAAACATCTCACGTGAAATTCTTCATGTGTAAAAATGACGTCCTTACAAGGTTACTTTAACAAGCAGTCTCCGTAACTATGGCAACTCCGTAACATGGCGTAAATATGGCGACTTCGTGTCATAAATTTATTGTTTACAAAAATATTTCGATTGATGGAATAAACACAAGGTAATGTTAATCACCGATGAAACGATATTTCTTGACACTTTTTCACTTTGCCTACGTGATTTCTGCAGCCTTTTATCACGCAAGTCGGCATTTTTTAAGGGTTGCGTATATGTTGTTTGACATCCGCACGCGCCGGTGTCTCGCTGAGCAATGTGTCACGATTGGTGACCAAACTTGGATTGGGCAATTTTGGGCACCAACAAAGTGGGGTTATATGTCATGTGCGTAGACCCGGTCTATACGAAGTATTATATATGTCTATGATTAAAATACGTTCGTGTACTATCCGAAGAATAAATTTAGTCTGAACATTGATATATTCAGCTTTTACTTATGTAACTATTTATTGTGACGATCCGTTTAGAATTATACATTATTAAAGTTGATTAGTAACCCTACCTGAAACTATTCCAAAAAGATAGTGTAAGTATTCGAATCCCCCGATCACTTTCTGGAAAGTTTGTGCCTACCTGAGCTCCTGCCATGGATATTTATTATTGTTATTTTTCCACGTATTACGTATGTAGTTACTTATATTGTCAAATGTACTTACAAGCTTTGCGCATTCGTACGAAAATAATATTTATATCATAAAACCTCTATTATGCATTAAAAATCGGTAGAAATGCCATCCGTTATGATAGCCAGTTCTGTCAAAGCCAATGTCCTATCTGTGGTCATACAGTTAAATTCATTTTACAAAATCGAATTCGATGTTGTAATGACATTAAAATTTCGAATATCTTCGAACAGCTATGCCCGCCTATATTTTTCAGTCAGACAGAATGGAAATTTGTTCCAAATTCAAATGTCGGCTCTATTTAGTCTATGCTTTTTCAAAAGCGAATGTGAGATACTGATGTACCTATTCGAATTGCCGCCATCGTGGACAGATTTTGAAGCATTTACACGGAGAAAAAAGACACCTAGACTTTTGTCTCCGTGTAGCAGAATATTGTAAATTCAACTTGATTTATTGTATTATATGTGACAACTATATTTTTTTTACACATTACCAGAAAATATTATTAACTAGAATATTCTAGTATCAACAAAAATATGCCTTGTTGTAATAAGAAGAAATCTGTTAACCATAGCTGAAATCTGTTTTCCTACACCATAATCAAACTACTATACGATCTGGTAATATTGTAATTATTTTTTTCTCCGTGTAGAAGATTTATAAAATGAGTGTAGATAAAGTTGTGTATGCAACTGTAGATAAAGTTCTGTATGCAACGTACATAATTAGGCCTTAAAATACTCGTGCGATATTATTATGAAAATCTCCTCGCGGCTGGTGTCATAAAACCGCACTCGTGTTTTACGGACCTTTATTTTATTATGTAGCAGTTATATAAACTACTATTATTATCCTAACTGTTCACATGGTACTTTACGATATTGCCGGCGTTTACATCGCTCTACTGGTTTCATACACCTGAGTGTACAATCAAATAGATTTCAACCTACATTTTCTCGAGTAATTAACTCTGTGTTATGTCGATTAATCGCAGGTAATCAGTCAGATATGTATCGACACTCGCAAGGAAAATATAAGATACCTACTTACTTTGTGAGACACAGGCTGCTTGACTGAAATAAAGCCACAATTAGGTACATTACAAGAAATCATAGTCTCTTCTGCAAATAAAGGTTACCTACTCTTAATTAGTAGGTAAGTATATTAAGGCGCGTGGTAAGGTGAAATACCACATTTTAGTCGCTTTTAAAGGCCTAAAACTAAAAATTGGCCCAAGATATAGGTCTCGAAAAATGTCCTCTTTAATCTGAGCTGCGGAAATAGCGATAGATCTTGGTCGTCCTTGCAAAAAAAATCAAGTAAGGCATTTTCAACCTTTTAAATCGCTACTATAATATCAATTCTCAAATAAATTTTTTCGAGACCTATTTTTCGGCCAAATTTTTAGTTTTATATCTTTAATCGTGCCCAAATTGGGTTTTTCACCTTACTACGCACCTTAATAGGTATTGGTCTGTAGGTCTATATGGATATATGTTTATATTAAACTACTGTGCCTTTGATTTGAGCCTATTTCACATGATTTCTAATGTAAGTTCCCTATATGGCAGATGGAGCGCTTTGGAATAATAAAGTGCAAGTCATAACACGTTTCAGCAAGTCATCAGATACCTACATTAAATCAATAACTACGACAATATCGTTATCGTGAACAATCATTTCAAACTTGAAACCTCGTGATTTCTTTAAAAACCTATCCCCGATAATTTTACTAAGTGACGAGTGAAATTTCAGTAATCAATACC
Source organism: Aethes cnicana (assembly GCA_963971205.1). Taxonomy (NCBI): domain Eukaryota; kingdom Metazoa; phylum Arthropoda; class Insecta; order Lepidoptera; family Tortricidae; genus Aethes; species Aethes cnicana. The sequence goes on from OZ020272.1 coordinate 9,703,117, forward strand.
AGTGACCGTTGGTAATTATATCAGGCTTTAATAAAGAAAGTACCTACCTACTGGGCGACCGAGATTTGCGCGGACACAGAAAGTATAGATAATACCTAGGTACCGGAGGAAAATAGCTAAATATGTGTTTTTAACAGATATGAAACTTAACAAGTATTAAAAATAGTTTATTCTCGCCTTGCAAATTTCATCCAAATTTTCAGAGCCGTTTCTTACATACTACTACTACTACAGCCTATTTGCGTCCCACTGCTGGGCACAGGCCTCCTCTCATCGCGAGAGGGTTTGGGCTATAGTCCCCACGCGGGCCCAGTGCGGATTGGAGACTTCACACACATCTTTGAATTACTTCGCAGTTGCTTGTAGGTTTCCTCACGATGTTTTCCTACAACGAAAAGCACAGTGGTAGGTAAATTCAAATTGAATTTCGCATATAGGTAAACATAGAGGTGCGAGCCGGAATTGAACCCCCGACCCTCTGCACGAGAGGCGGTAGGTCGAACCACTAGGCCACCACGGCTTCGGTTTCTTACATGGTTTGTATTATTATTATTAATCAACAATACTAGTTGCATTTGAAGTATTTAAGTACAAGATATAACCCTATTTAGCTGATTTTGAAGTAAGATTAAATACCTGTACCTCTTCGAGATGCAACGCAAACACGCGTTTTCAAAGGCATTTCCTTAAATTATTTCCGTTCGGGCGCTCTCGTAAGTTTTGATTATGACGACCGAGGCCAATTATAAAAGGAAATTCATAATTATCTTATTCCCTAATAGAGAGTAATTAGGTAACTCGATATCCCGGACCTTGTGCACCAAATTGGACCACCAGACAAGGTGATCATAATTATCTGAACACGTGCATGTTCAAGATATTTATGGTAGGTATACTTATGATGGCGTCTGTCTGTACGCCGGGGATAAATAGTTCCACATCAGTTTACTCGTTAGTTAGGTCGAAAGTAGTTGTTTCTTTCAATAGTAACTATGTATATACTTATTTGCCCGCGAATTCGTAGGTGCCTAAACAATAACATGTACAATCTATTTTTTTCCGTTCCCTTTCGGGTAAGGTGAGTGAGGATTCTCTTATTGTACCTTACACTTTACAAGGAACCTACATCCTACTTGCCAAATATCAGCTCTCTACGAGCAGTAGTTTTGGCTGCACGATGTCATCAGTCAGTCATTCCAATCCAATCAGTGAGACAGTAACGGAAGAGTTTGATAATTATACCTATGTTGATTATTTATATTACTACAGACAGTACCCAAGGGTATTATTAGGTCAAACAAATGGATACACCCCACGCCCAAAGTATGATGGAAACGAAGTTTTTCTTAATGTTGTAACGCAAAAATTACTCTAAATATTAAAAAACTAGGTACACCCAAAGTAGATATTAAAACATCCGAATATATTATACCGAAGAGTTACAAAAAATATTTTGGGAGCAGTAGGAAATCGACGTTTTAACTTTGTGTTTATGAAATGTTGCATTTACCATTTTATTAAATAGAATTTTAGTTATTTACTTTTAAAATGTTCTAGTATCATTTTTAACCTTTTGTAAATAGAAACCCTTTTAAAGTCACAAGCGCAGTATTATTTTCATACTTATAGTATTGTTTCCATACTTTTGACCTGGAGTGTATACACTACCTACGTGTTTGTTATTATATAAACTAATTCGTATTGGTTGTCGTTTATACTATCTTAGGTCCTAGTCAAATCGTGTCACATCAGTTTCACTGTAATTTACCTACCGTTATTCATGTAAGTACATCATTTTAGATTACATTTAATTGTTTTTCAATATATGTAACATGCACCTGCATTTAATCAATACATCGCATTGGCTAGGTATTTGCCCACTGCGATATAAATTATGAAAACAAACTTTATTTTTCTTATTCTTTGCTGTTAAAATATAGGTAAAGTACTTAAATACTTATCTACCAGAAATACGCGAAAATCGCCTGATTTCAGCTTGGAAGGAAACTTCACGTGAAGTTAAAAGTACTTACGTACAAGGAGGTACTTATCGGCTGAAGTATGTCTTAGGTACCTACACGTACTTTGCGATAACTGTTCCGTCTTACCCGCTAACCTGCCGCCAAATAGCAGTGCTCACTTTGTGTTCCGGTAAGGGATTAAGGAAGCCGGTTAAATTACTGGCTGGCACAGAGCCATGCCATTTTATTTTTTTAATGCTTTTAATAGATGAATTTATATTAGTATTTATATAGATGAAATTAATAGATGAATCATAACATTTCGGCCGCAGTGACCGCCTACCATTTACATTACCGCCTACCGTTTGACTACCAATTACGTAAAAAAAACTGTGCTGACCCATCTTTGTACACTTACGTGTGCCTTAAATTTAGTCCAGACACGTCAGAAAGACTCGTACAACGCGTTCACTTTTTGACAAAACGCTAAAAATAACATTGTACTACTTATATAAATATAAACCAGACACACTGACTCAGTATTTCAGCTCATTCATTACAATTGGGTAAATAAAATATAAATGTTGCAAGTTGCGACTTCTACTTATAAATTCAAGAGTTAATGTACTAAGAATTGGACAGTTGTTGAGAGATGGATAGAAGCGTGCCTCTAATGGAGATTGTGTGTGGACAGACACTCTGTAATTAACATGAATTATTATTTTCACCACTGCTGGTTGTAAACTGTAGGTACGTACCTATCTACTTACTAACACTGACATCAGCGAAATATTTCGGAACGACTGCGTCATATTTAAGCAATCCAACAATGACTGGGCAATTCCTTAGTTCTAAATGTGGCGGTGATGAATATAAATAAATCTACTTACATGAAAAATCGACATTTTATTTGCACAAAATAGTAGGTAACACTAGAAGTAAAACGAAAGGTGATTAGTGAGCGGTATGTGATATGCGTTGCTCAGGCTGGACAATCCTCTTGGCCAGTGATTTTATTTAACATGGCGCGCGATTGAAGCAATATAGACTGTGTCAATATGGCGTAAGTTCTTCGCCGAGCGCCGTATTAGTTGTCTGTACTGTAGGGCTTCGGCCACAGCGCCGCGTAATGCGACGCTGGCGGCTTCAACTTTCGCCGGCTCAAGGGACTTATACGAGTTTGTAAATAGGGATATACTTAAGTTATCCCATATACCTAAATAACGATTCAATATCTCTGTATTTTGTAAGATACTAAATCATTACAAAGCTATTTGGAGACATGGATCTCCTATCTCAATTATCATAAGGACTATCGGGAGGACTATTCCATTCGATTCTTAGTTAAACAGGGAGATAAAGTGCCATTTTTAGGGATACTTATGGGAAATCCCGCATCAATATTTACAAACCAAGTCTCAGGGCTACGCCGCCGGTGTCCCAATGTCTCTACTCTACTCACCCGTATTAGGTATTGGTATTTCTACACTCGCTCGCATCGCACTCAATCGATCAACGCTTCTGTCTAGTATACCTATTGTGTGTGTATTTTATTTTACGCAGATCAATGCCCTCGAGGTCGTCCAAATCGCTTATAACTTCGATGACCATGCGGACACCCAATAGATATTCGGATAGAAAACGTACCAAGCCTTTCTAAAAACCACACACAAATGATACCTAGTTGAGTCTAATGCGTGTGGTTTAATACTTATCTTACTACCTTTTGAAGGCACGGTAAACAAGATAAAAGTATACTTACTCTATACTCGTATTGCATAGGTAACTCTCAATGTAGGTACTATTTCAAGGATACGCAGTAGATAGCTTATACGTTATGCATAACGCGTAACAGTTTTCTCGTTACTTAGTAAAATATAAGACTGGTTCCGTGGAATATATAGTATAAGCATAAACAATGAATAATGCCGTGTTTGCTCTGTTCGTTCAGTCCGACGTATTGACGTTGATCAGGCAGCGTAAACACCGCCCTGCCTCGTTTCTCCGCTATAGACACTCCTCGGTACTAAATAACGCGGGGTGAACTTCGTGTCAATATGTAGCAAACATGTTACCACCTACATATTTTTCTTTGCCATGCCTTTGAATTTCCTTGACGTCACCAAATAAGGCAAATAATGAAATAATGGATCTATAAAATTGTTTAAGCAAGACTTTACACCTACTAGCTTTCTTTTTGTTAGTGTCTAAACATTTCTAATACTATATTACTTTTTTGCTGCATTACTTCTCTAATATAGACAACTAGCTGCTGCCCGGGAACTGGTTCGCGTGGAATTTCATCTAAATAAATCCAGTGATTTAAGCGTTAAGAGGTAACAGACTAGCCTGACTGAGTTACTTTCGCATTTAAGTAGGTACCTACCTATAATATCAAATGAGCGCATGCACATGTTTTTTAACATGCATGACATATATATCGCTTAGCGGGCATATCTATCCTTATTTTGTATAGATTGGGGAATGGAAAATCAAATAATGTAATAATACCAAGAATCCTTAAAAACCAGCTCATATCTTTAAACTATGTTTAGTAGCATAAAGGACGTTTGATTGATCGAACCTCGGAAGCCGGATCCACGTAGGCAAAAGGATTTCTTGAAATTAAGCATATTTCTTTCTAACAAAGCAAATTTATTGACTTTGAGAAAACAGTTTGCTCCCTATAGGCGTTAGAGCAAATTTCCTTCGTATCAGTAAAAAAACTTCTCGAAGTTATTTTTTTGTACCGAGTCAATAACTTTTTTTTTTAATTAGCAATAGGTATTTTAAGAATTTAAAAATCTCAGAACGACAACACTGTGATTTTTCCATCAATAAAACATTTTTAATCCAAAATAACATTTCTTTCTAATTACGAAATACTTCAAGAAACGTGTTTTTTTCCCAAGTCGAACAAAAACGGGCACACAGCCGTACCATCCTTTTCTCGAACCCATTCAGGACATTTTCTACCCCCCTCTAACTTCGTTATGGATAAAGCTAGATTTAATTTTCAACTAATAATAATATTAAGAAAAAACTAGACAAAGTTTTTCAAAATATTATGCTTATCTTATCAGACTAAAATCGATCAAAATATAATGTAATATATCTATATGTATGTATATGTATTGATGAAAAAGGCCAAGATTTATAAAACATAATATATGATTTCGTTGACAAAAAAAATGAAAAATTTTGAAAAAGTTCTCCATCTTTGTCTAGCTCTATCTCCGCAACCATATGAACTGGAGACTTCAGATTTACTTAAATTCATCATCACCATCATCATCATCATTTCAGCCGAAAGACGTCCACTGCTGGACATAAGCCTCCCCCAAGGCTCGCCACTCAGACCGGTCCTGTGCCACTTGCTTCCACCGGTTTCCCGCGACCTTCACGAGGTCGTCGCTCCATCTTGTTGGAGGCCTACTGACAGCTCGTCTCCCGGTTCGCGGGCGCCACTCGAGAACTTTCCGGCCCCATCGGCCATCAGTCCTGCGAGCAATGTGCCCCGCCCACTGCCACTGAAGGTTCGCAATTCTTCGGGCTATGTCGGTGACCCCAGTTCTACTGCGGATATCCTCATTTCTGATTCTATCACGCAGAGAAACCCCGAGCACAGCCCTTTTCATTGCCCTCTACTTACTTACTTACTTCAATTGCAGCTCATTATTTTATTCACAAAAATATAACAAAGGTACCTGAAAAACGCTAGCGTACCTAAAGTTCATTTGAAAACGAAACTTTGCACTTTCTCAAGGAGAACGGGGTGACGACTGTTACGGTCAATTTTCTCCTAAACTACATGACCGAATGAGTTGAATTTTGGTACACAAATAAATGACCCAAAGACGGAAACGTTACGTAAATAAATCAATTTTGAAAATGAAAGTCACTTTTGGGGATGTAATTATGTTCTTTAATGTCAAATTAAAGTGTTTACTGCTGCGAACATCTCCATTTTTTTTTATTTTTATAATTTGATGATAGCTGTTTTGAAGCTATTAAAGAAAATAGGCGTTGATTGACCATTCTCTAAAGTTTTGAAAACCCTCCTCCTCTGGAATACGTTGTACCGCGTCCTTTAATTTAATAAATCAATGAAAACGTCGAAAAAAAAAACAACCTTTTTTTAAATCAAAATCTTGAGATCGGCAAAAATGAATGGGTAAACATTTTAGTATTTTTGGTAAAGAACACATTACAAAAATATACAAAAATCCGTTCACTGGACTCGGGTTCCGTTCCGAGGTATAAAGCTTACATTACACTGCTAATTCTGTGTATAGTGATCGCTTCTAGTATTATCTGCAAGTCGATGAGACTTTACAATAATATGAGTCTTTGCTACTTTAAGAGCAAATATTTGCTAAAAATATTACTCTTCGATAAAACGACTCAATAATATCCAACTAATGAGTTTCCTGTCATTAAGGTAATGGATAACATTATTCATTACCAAAAAGATATTCAGTTCTTACAGAGAGGTGTCCTATTATATTCACTATCGTACAGGATGCGTCTTCGATGAGTGTTTACTTTATGTATTGTAGGTGTATCTTATCATCGTTATAGGTCATCAAGACAGAGATAATAATAAAAACCGGCAAAGACCAAGCCGGACTCGCTTATATGAAGAGTTCCGTACCTACCGAAATTATTCAAAAATTATATCACAAAACAAACAACAATATTTCACTCCATAGTTTAAAAGTTAGAAGTGGGCACACTTTTTACGGCATTAGAAGCGAATATAAAAAACTTATAAAGGAAACATCATTTTTAATCACACGATTATATTTTCTTTAATTATTTTATTCATACCTCAGTTACATGTATTATGGAGTATGGAGTACCACCCTCAATAAGATATAAATCTCAGAATCGTACTGCCCCATAGCGGTTCATAGAACACACCTGTGGCTGTGACATACCGACGAACAGACAGACATGACGAAATGATAAGGGCTCCATTTTTTTCCATTTGTCAACGGAACCCTGATAATCGTGCACTGAAAGGAAGATGAAATATATTCTTTATCTGCTTTGTTTAACTTTTGTGCAGTCTTATTAATCAACTTTAATCATGTCGGTATTATTTATCAATTACTTTTTAAGTGAAGTACCTTTTTATAAACACTATTTGATGAAAGCTTTTCAGAAACGTGTGGGTTAAATATCATAGAACCTCGTGTCTACTCAAAAAGACGGGATTGGGATTCCATTTCGTCAGCGATGACCGTTTTAGCTGCAAAAGTAGTAGTTGGACAAATCATTTTAGTATGGGAGTGAAAGCAGTTGTTAAAGTAAAATAAATAAAAATAGTTACATGAAAACGTAAGAGATAGCTCTAATTTCCCAGAATTACATAAAATAGAACATGTCCATAAAATGTCGAACTGCTTTCATATGTATTATCAAATAAGGATACTGCTAAACTAAAACAAAATTGGGCCAAGCAAAAAAGTCAAATGTATAATTTTTCACGGAGATAAGATACCCATAATTATTTGCGTGCATTTTTTGATATTTTAATGGTTATTTATACATACTATCCTATTCGGGGCGGAGACAAATCCAAAAAATCACAGATCATAGAAATCTTTTCAGCCGTTCTTGAGTTATTACTTAAGTGGTGTATTGGTCTCTAACACGACTTTGTTTTAAAGATATATAGACTAGCATAGATATATGGAGAATTTCGGGAATTCCTCTCTTAGTACTCCCCTACACTTCCCAAGGAAACTGTATAAATTACCTACCTACATATGTTAGATATTATGTTGTTGGAACACATGAACGTATGCAGTAACTTGCCATCTGCTATTGTTACAGCATTATTTGAACCAAGGACAATGAAATTGATTATGTTATCAAGATGATAATAATTTGGCATTGCTTGCAACGCCTCATCGGTATATAAGGTAACGGTACCGAATTACGGAGTCTTAAGGCATTTTTGACTTTGTAAGCAATTTCCAGTAAAACCTGAGATCTCAGCTAATTGAAATCGATTCACTAGGAAAGACTGGCTTTTAGAGTATACAATGTTATGTAACAAATGTATATTAAACTGTGTTTTGTATTAATTATAGTCGTTTTTCTAAACCTCTTAAATGTCCGTTATTACGGATTAAAATTAGTCTCTATCGGTTATCCCGTAAACGCGCGCACGTAATTCCGGTAACTTCAGTAAATGCCCCTTTCCTGCAGAAATAATAAAATAGGAAATTTAAATAGAATGTAACTTGATACAAAATAAAATAACAGTACATGTTTGACAAAAATAAAATTTATTTTTATTATTAGAGGAGACGGGGGAGAAGAGATTCGGTCCAGAAAATTTCGGTTAGTTTCATTGTCCCCCACGAGAAACAATCTTATCCGATGTCCACAAAATATTCAATCGTGAAAGAAATGGGCCCCCAGTAACAAAGATTTTTTGATTAAATTATTGAAAATTAGATTGTATGTTGTATAACTCTCTCCATCGTACGTTAAAGTAAATATCCTAAGCCTATTTATCAATATATGACGTTAATAGTTATCGACAAAGTCTCTATACCAGGTTGTTCTCGCCTAGTCCACCTCGCCCTTCCTTGTACCCCTTGGTATGTTTTCTCTATGTTCCCCAAATGTTTGTAATAATCGTAAATCCAGCTATGTCAATTTTCCACGAAACCTATGTACCTCTCTTGGTACGCGGTCAATTTCACGGTAAATAGCATTAAAGTAACATGTGCCATGGTAGTCCCATTGCCAAGAACATACTACAAGACATTATGAAATAATTGACCAGCTTGTATAAAAAAAACTACCAAATATCTGTATAATATATATATCTTGTATATTAATTAATATCAACATTATTTCAAAGTCAGTGTACCCAAGGTTTCCCGTTGGCTATTTAACGGTTAACTGTCAAAAAAACATACAATTAAAAAATATAGCTTTTCTATGTGGGTCTACCCGTTGGTGCCCAGTGGGGACAAATGGGAAAAATAATTCCCGTTTGTGCCCACTGGGGACAACTGAGAATTTTCATTCTTATTTGTTGCCACTGGGACAAATGGGAATGATGTCTTTCCAAATGTGATATTTTACATTTGTCTTGACTGGTACAATTTGTTCCTAGTTTCCCCTAAGTGCCTAGTTCGGTCATAAAACTCAACGTGCATTAGTTTAACTAAATATAACTCAGAAAATAGAGAATAATCTTTTGAAAAACAAAAGCACAATTACGCAATTATTATAACGCAATTAGAAGCACAGCCAAAAAACAGTGTAGGGAATTGCGGCAGTCAGAAAAACAGAAGTTTTTAAGGAGTAAGGTTTTTCCACAAGCTAAATATACTTAAATTCTGTAGTAATATGTTCAGATTAGTAAATGGACCATTCATTACATATAACATTGGGCTGCAGCAATATAATTAAGCCGTTTTGAATGTGGACTTCGGGTGAAAAATTTTTACAAAGTAGGAAAAATATATTACTTTAGACGCCTTTTTTCATAACAACGGTCTACAAAATCATAATACGTAATTTGATAATATGAAACTATGGAAGACATCAAACTCGTAACGAAAAACTTGTTTGTGTATCTTATCTCAACCTCCGGAAAAAAACAAAATACAAAATCCCTTCATTTTACTCAATTCCGTAATTTTTACGCTTTTCGGGACAACGTTGGTTTTTGATGAACAGAATTGCGGCAATCAGTAAATCGACCGTAATTTATTACATTCCAACTGAATTTCCATGAAACTTATTTAATCAATTCGTTATGAAATCCTACACAATGATTTAAATAGTTTATAATGAAAATACTTACCCATTAGTTGTCAACCCTTAAGAAAATCATTATAGGCGCTTACGCACACGCGAAGCACTTGCTGCGCTTTCGGCGGTTTGGCGCGGATTGGCGAATAAAAATTACGTAATCACATACCATAAGTCACAGTTAGTTGACCTCTCGTTTATTTGACGTTATATTGTCCACACTTTATATGTACATACATATTTTTTGTAAATGGTTTGTGGTTTTCTTATTTTTGGGCCTTAACCAATAAATTCCGGAATTACGTACGTTAACGCAAATCGGTACCGTTACCTTAACGTACGTAGATGTGGGGCCGGCTTTCAACCTCTATAGATGTCAAGGTTTACCTAATTTAACCGAGTGATATCCCAATTATTGCATTGCTAATTGTTATAGAAAACTAGCCGACCCCGCGGACTTCGTACCGCCAATTTCATAAGAATCGGTCGATGTTTCTAATATATAAAATTCTCGTGTCACAGTGTTTGTAACCAAAGTCCTCTGAAACGGCTCAACCGATTCTTATAAAATTAGGTGTGTATGTTCAGTAGGTCTGAGAATAGGACGTAAGCTATTTTTCATACCCAAGGCAGTACGAAGTCCGCGGGGTCAGCTAGGATTAGTTAAAATTTATAGTTTAAAAAACAAAACAACGCTTTGACTTTTCCGTGCCAAGCTCCATTATCAGATCAGCTCGGTGGTACCATATTATTGTATTGTCATCCAAGTTACATATATACGTGCCAAGTATCATCATGATACGATAATTAGAAGTGGGTTAAATTTAGCTCGCAAGATTCCTTGCATAGTGTTGTTAGTTAAGTTAAGTACCTAGTTAGGTAGGTAGTTTCACGACGACCTAATAGGTAAAAACGTTGTAAAAATAACATCACATCAACAGTTATTAATATTACTATGTTTTCATTGTATTATTATGGTTTCTCAGCCGACTTCTTTATTCCCTTGTGGGTACTTAATTTATCATTGAAGAATCATGGAATAGATATTCTTTAATTTACATCACCCTTGGCCGTAAAGTGAGATTTTCTGCCCGCTACGCGGAGAGAAAATCTCACTTCTTGGCCAAGGCAAGACGTAAAACTTTTGACAAACCACGGGCGGTAATTCGTAAAGCCCCAGATCGCATATTTATGGCCTTCACCTTCGGTTCGGCCCACAGAAACCTGCGATCTGGGACATTTACGAATTCACCATCCTAGGTCTGTAATGTATACTATTAAAACGTTTATCAGAGCTCTATAGATTACAAAAACCCGTGAAGTGTCGAAGCCGAGTGGCGAAAGTATTTGTCAGCGAGTCTTTCAGAGTTTGATTGACGGAGCGTAAAACGCATTGTACTTACTTAGGTACTTTTGCGACAAAAAGTTCAACAATAAAGAATACTTCTTGTGCCACAAGTGGGCCGTTATAGAAAGCTCTCAAAGAAGTGGTTGAGTAGATTCAGTACTGATGTGACATAGCGGTGAAAAAAAACAGTTGTAAAAAAACACCTGTTTCATTAGCTTTTTAACTGACTTCGAAAAAAAAGAGGTCTGTATGGTTTTTTTTTTCATTCTTTTTTTGTATGTATGTTCCGCGATTACTCCGTCAATTGTGAACCAATTTCAATAATTCTTTTTTAATCTAAAGGTGGTACCTCCGGGTTGGTCCCATTTTAATTTGGTTTAGTTCTGATGATGGGTTCCAGAGAAAATGAGGGAAATCCTTGATATTTGTTAGCACCGACCCAAAGCTGATGACAATCTTATAGGGAACTTGACACCGACTTTGTAGGCTGTCGGAGTTTGAAGTCGGTTTTTATTTAAAAAAATATATACTTACTTGAGAAACCATACAATGTCATGAGTACCTACTAATGATAATAAATATATACATATAGGTACTCTAATTAAATATGATAAGTACCTATGCACTTGGGCTATATTTATATTCGAAGTCTTAAATAGGGACAGGGAGATTCCCCATAGGATCGCTCATGCGTCGCGGCGTTGCAACTGATCTTTAGGCAGCTAGATTTAAAGTTCAACTTGAGCGCCGTGACGCGTAAGCGATGCTATAGGGAATCTCCCTGTCCCTATTTAAAACTTCGAATATAGCCCCTGCAAAGATCAATAGGAATTAGTAGTTTGGCCGTAGGTAGCGCTGCGTCGTTAGCAGACGATCGACTTTTTACACACTCTAATAATAAATCCGTCTGACACGTGTCTTCGTGCATGCGCCGATCGATGCCCTACTAGGTATCAAGTAAACCGATCAACTACACATGCCTTGAATAACAAAGCATTACGGTTCAGACGAGGTGAAATGGCATGCATTCAAATTGTGTGACGCGTGTGCATTTATTTATATATTTTCTACTAGCTTCCGCGCGACACTTCGTCCGCGTGGAATTCGGTTATTGCGTTCCCGCGGGAAGTATGATTTTTTCCGGGATAAACGTATGTTAACCAGTGTTATAAACTAATACTCCCATAGCATTTTTTTTGCAATCGGACTAGTAGTTTTCTAGTCCGAACATACATACAGGTATTTTTACTAAAAATCATTATTATGTGTATAGTATTGTTTATATGTATAGTCGCCCCACCTGACTTGAGTTACAGACGCGACTTCTTCAACAGATTTATTATTAAGAAGTAGATTTTGTACTATGTACCATAATCGACGTCGAAGATGAACACTAAGTTGCTCCGTCGCAATTTGCAAATATAGCCGTACCTTAGTACGGCAAACTATAATATAGAGGGTTTTCTGGTTTTATGGTACCATATGGTACCACCTATGTGATGTGACGGCTTGTAGGTGTAGTACTTATTCTTCATTTAGCTCCCTCCATCTTTACATTTCTTTACAGAACAGGCATATATCGAACTTCCGGAACAGTTAAAAATTATGATTAATTTTATTTATGATTGGACTGTTCCCCAATTTCGTCCAAATCGTTAGAGCCGTTTCTGAGATCGCTTATTATATAAAAAAGCATAGACATTTTCGAGACTTACCGGTAACTTTTCTTTTCGATATCCGATTTTAATCAAAAATAGCTTATAATTATAATGTATAAGCTCAGAATGAAAGTATCGATTTGAAAACTGCATTCAAATCGGTTCAGTGGTTCCGGAGTTTAACTCCAACAATCAGACACACAGACAGGAAGAAAGATACAGAAAAATTGCCCTTTTATTATAGTGAAGACAATAGGTTAGCGTTAAAGTATAAGATGTAGGTCTACAAAAGAAACTTATAGACGTCTGGGGCTATATTCGAAGTCTTAAAATAGGGATCTCGCTGTTCCCTATAGGATCGCTCACGCGTCAAGTTGAACTTTCAATCTGGGTGCTTAAAGTTGACGCGACGCGTGAGCGATCCTATAGGGAACAGCGAGATCCCTATTATAGGCCCTGCATTATTCAGAGTATCACAATATTAAGGTTAGGTTCGTTTTAGCCTCTTTCAATTGTGCCATAGCTATTAGTTAATTAATTAACGTTTTCATCGCGCGCTACTCGTAAAGAGCACATTTACGAGTAGCCGTGCAGTGGCTTTTATAATTATGTCAACCGTGCCGTGGCCACACACCACAGTACTTACCATTGGCTAACATTAGCCCGTGTTCATTTCTTAGCCCGTAGCGCCATCTAGGTGTGCATCATGAAGTCAATATGTTGTGTTCCTATTTTTAAAATTGGGCACATTGTATGGCGCAAATGTCAAAATTATAAACTTGCTTAACACCTTTTATTTAGCACCGCACCTAGCCAAACTTATGTTAGGTATGCCTATTATACATTCTCCTACAAAATGCAAATTTCGAAACCAGTACAAAGCGGCGGAAATAAGTAATAGGATCAAAGGTGAATGCGATAACTTATCTAAGGCCTAGTAGAATAACATTTCAAATGTACCTAAGTGTCATAGAAGAAGTAAGGCATATTATAAATTATTTACATTTGACATTGTCTCTGTAAGTACCTATAGGTACATACCTATTACATACACTACAATTTAAACACATTGTCTGGTCAGCGGAGCGCCTCAGACTTTCCTTTTGAGGGCGCGTATAATCATGTCTCCTGCCTGCGTTTCTCCGGGGTCATTTTAGCTTTTCAATTTGTTAAGAAATATTAAGTGTCCTATGGAAAGTATGACTAGTAAAGTAAAGTGCTGGATAGATACAAAGACGAACTTTCTCGTTTATAATATTACACCTAATTCGATCATTTGCTATATAGGTACGTCGCGCGTGACGGTACTATCACACGGCACTCGCTATATGTGTAGTGCAGGGGTGACTATCTTATCGATGAAACCACAAGTCACCGCGGATAACGCACACAACACAGGTCCAAGTTCAACGACGAAATAAACAAGCTCTATATGAGTTGCCAGTGTCATCATTCTCATGTCCAAACATCAATAGTAGTTTTATCTCACGACTGCGGGTGAGCCATGATAGTATGAGTAGATAAACGTGGACGTACAGTGTCGCTGTAGGCGTAAGCTTAGCTCGAGAGCGCTCGCTCAGTGGCGGCCATTGGCCATGTCACCGGCCAGGGTAGTGTTTATGGAGTGTGGAATGTGTCTTGGTAAGGACCGCAATCTTATATGGCGAAACAGTTGAAAACGTGTCCAGCGGAATGATAAGCAACAAAACAAAACACACTCTCCTCACAACCATTTTCGCTGCGTTATCGCCTCAGCAGCGCCATCTAAAGGCGCTACTGCAGACTATCCGCCTAGGTGGCTTAACTGGAGGGGCGACCGCAGCGCCCCTAATCTACCCGATTTGGTGTCCACTTTTGGAACTATAAAGATTGTGCTCCTTTACTTCAACCCACCATAGTAGTGTTACTGGCACGTGTCAAAAATAATCAGCGAGTACCGTACCGTCGACATGTGTAAAATTAATACTTTTTATTATATAACCGACTTCAAAAAGGAGGTTATCGTTCATTTTAACCGACTTCAAAAAAGGAGGTTATCAATCTAATATGTATGTATGGGTATGGGAACATCTGCCCCTACTCGCAGGACTGATGATGGCTGATGGGGCCAGAAAGTTGTCGAGTGGCGTCCGCGAACCAGGAGACTAGCTGTCGGTAGGCTCCAACAAGATTGAGTGACGAACTAAAATAATAAAAGGGTATTTTTTCGGTCTCTTTCTTTCTGTATGTCTGTCTGTGAGAGTTTACCGTGCGGAACCACTGAAGAACCACCGAAACCGATTTGAATTCAGTTTTCAAAGGTAGATAGAGCATTATTCGGAGCGGAGCTACACATAAGCTATGTTTGATTAAAATCGGATATCGGAAACAAAAGTTATCGGCAATTTTATATTCCACGCAGACGAAGTCGCGGGAGACGACTAGTCGAAAAAAACGCGCGTAAGTACTCAATCAGGTGACCCGCAGTAGGATTTGTGGATAACGACAATTAGTTTTTCAACACGAGTTCAATAAGAGTGGCGCGCTTAATCGATTTATGTTAATTTCAACCGACGAAAAAACGGAGGAGGTTCTCAATTCGACGCGTATATTTGTTTTTTTTTTTGTTGTTGACCACGCATAATTTCGTCAATTTTTAACCAAAACCATCCTCTACCTATCAGTTATGTTTTAGTTGTAGGATTAATATTGGATTAAGTATGTCCGCTTGGTAAAAAGGATAGGAAGAACGCTTAGATCCCGCTATAACCGAATTCCACGCGGACGAAGTCGCGGGTAAAGCTAGTTACTGATATAGTTAGGTACGTAATACAACTTACTGGGGCTCTATTCGAAGTCTTAAATAGGGACGGAGATTAATTCCATATCGCTGCGCTGACGCGTCGCGCGCGGCTTTGCTACCGAACTTTAAGCAGCTCACTCAACAGCAATGATTTCGCGTCACTTTGTATGGAAAATTCTATACAAAGTGACCCGAATATCAATGCTGTTGAGTGTAGATTTAAAGCTCAACTATGAGCGCCGTGACGCGTGACCGCATCGATAGAAAATCATTACACGCAATTGTCTGTTCTTAACGTATTGTTAATGTAAACAACTGGCAGACGTGAAATATAAATAAAACACTACAGCCTTGATCTCTATGAAATATATAAATGCTAATTTATCTATTCAGTAGATATAACGCAGTGACTAGCCGTATTTAAATTAGATTATCTCGCTAACTACCTACCTACAAACACTGCAATATTGTGGGTGTAGCTTTCCTTTTTTTATTGATAAGTGAGATTAAATACCTATATAGGCAATGTACAACTTTGATGCAAGCAAACAAGCATATACGGCTCTCCTGATGTTAAGACGTCACCGTCGCCTATGGACGCTTGTTACACCAGAGGCAGCACTCGCGCGTTGCCGACCCTGAAGAAACTTTTTAACTACTCCCTTCTTGAAGAACCTCATGTTGTACTCCATTGATTTTAACAAAATAGGGTGTCCAATTCGTTAATATCATATTGTCCAAGGACATAAGATAAACGTTAAAAACAATGGCGGACCTATCTAATACATAAGTAAGTACCTACACAATAGTGGGGCATTTAAAATATATACCATCAAAAATGAGCAAATTCTGAATATGAAAGATGATTTATTATAAGAAAAACCACATAATACGAGTAAAATGATAAATGACTGATTATTTTTAGCAGTCGGATTTGAGTTTTTAACTTATTTTGAGATTATCAAGCGTTTGAGACACTTCCAATGATGTGCAAAATTCGTCATGTCTCAAGGTGTCGATGCTGCTTGAATTTCAAATGACAGAAACACACGGCACTTTCCTGGAGTTGCACACGAAATCTCATGACAATTAACTGACTACCTAAGTAGGTAATATGTGCTAATTCACATAATATACATATAATAGTACATACTCGAAAAAAATCTTTATTTGTTCTTACTGTATAGCAAATATTTAAGAGATTTGTTTTGTGTGACAATTTAACAAGTATGAGAGCCTGGTGTCCGTACTAGGATTCCCTGTATAACAGATGCTATGTGGAATGACGATAGTCGCCTGAGAGTAGATATGACGGCCAATTTGTCCTTAAAACTGAACATAATTTTTATTTTCAGGTTCATTACTCTTCGTCACACGCCAACCTAAAAAATCAACAAAATGGGCACTGTGAGTATATTCAAAACATCAATTATTTCAATGGCCAAGAAGTATAAAGTCATCAGGAAACAAAATTGATATTTATCGTATTTTTTACAGAAACACGAAAGCAACGGCAGTATGCCACCGCCACATGAACTGGAGAATTTAATGTCAGAAGATGAGAAGAGTAAAGGAAAAATTGTCAGCAAGTAAGTTAACGACCTAAATCATAATTAATATATTTTGGATAAATTACGCTTATTTAGTAGAGATCTTCTACTATCTAAAGTCCCGCGCCTTCACATTTCAAAACGCTTCAATTTTTTTATTATTATTTAAAAAGCACCTCCAACACTCACAACGCATAGTTGACGGCTGTCTCAGCACGCACACATGTGTTGAGAGTGTTGGTGGTGCTTTTTAAATACATTGAAGCGTTTTGAAATGTGAAGGCCCGGGACTTAAGATGGTAGAAGATCTCTACCTACCAAGCAACAATTAGAAGTAGGTGTCTGAATTCTGAGCTTAGAATACCTAGTTAATCAAAATTAGTTTTAGGTGGTACCTACATAACAGACTTAACAAATTGCAGTTAGTATCTTTATTTCGTTATTTTCGGTTCAGATTTCAGAAACCCACTGAATGAGGTTTTTGTTTTATTTATTGTTTTACATTTAATCTAGTTGCCGTGCAATAAAAAAACTGAGAGAATTGATGTTTTGACTTTGACAATTTAAATCCAATACAGTTGACTAGGTTTGATTAAAAAAGTCGAAATTAAATAAAGCTATGCCAACAAAAATGTCTAAATAGAATGAAAAATATAGGTATGGTATGGTCGCAAATATATTGATTTTGACACGACACGAGCATGGTAGAATGGTCGAAATTTACGAGGTTGAAATTGCCCGCTATATATGGTAGGTAATAGGTATTTAATTTTTGAGTAGGTATGAGCAAATTTCCCATAAGCATGACTTAAATCTCTTTTTGTAATAGATATATTTACATTTAGGTAGATATTGTATACACAGATCATTGTACAATTGGCAAAAATGTTTTCAGGTATAATATGTCGAAAGATTTGGAGTCAGCTGGAGAGTATGATCCGTTTACCGAGAGAAAACTGGACAATCCTACCTCGTAAGTATCTGGTTACAATATACCTTACCTACTGATTAATTGAAACTATGTATTTTTAATTAATTAAGAATCTATAACCCTTACGAATAACCAGAAATGCTTAGATGGATTAAACTTCGGGCTGCGCCGAAAATTGTAGAGGGGCTAAAGATCTGACCCGTTTTCAGAACCATTTTATTTGCGTTGTGTGGTAATTGTGTTAAACCATTAAAATGTATCTTCCTACAGGAACATGGATACTCTCACTCACCTGCTAAAGGCGTCCCTGGGCACAGGCATCCTCGCCATGCCCAAGGCCTTCAAGTGCGCAGGCCTGGTGACCGGCATATTCTTCACGGTACTCGTCGCTGTCGTATGCACCCACTGCGCTTATGTTCTTGTAAGTACCTAACTATAATTTTCTGACGTTAGATATTTGAATACATTCCATTGTTTTATCCTGCCCTGCGCTTAGCGAAACCTTAGGTATAAGTGAGTCTAGTGCTCCGCGGAAATCCTATGATATAAGACCAAAGGCTCTGTTATGAAATAACTACCTACTTCCAAGAAATGCACTTGGGAGTTGCGAGAGATGTGTTATGAGTTGAAATGCTGTTATATAGGCGTAAGTAGCTAAGTAACGCATTAGCTAAATAAAATACGGCGTTACTTTGTGTAGTAAATAATAATATGTGTGTTTATAGTTACGCAAAATTACGCTGTTCTAATCTAACGAAGAATTATATATGGCCGACCTTTTGTTCTACTCTATCTTTAATCTTCCAATGCCACACACAAGTTAGCACGATTGATAATTCGAAGTAAAGTATTTTTATTTATTGTTCTTTGGAAACTGGCAAGATAAGATTTCTATTGAGTGGTAGCTATTGTTAATTGATTAGGTACAGTCTCTAATCGAGTTTATAGTTACCATGTCACTTGTTTGTTGTTTTTATTTTTTAATTTTATGCGGTTTTAAAGCCTTCCATCCACCAATAAAAGAAGTGGCTAGGAAACTCCTTAGCTAGGTAATTTCTCATGGACGACCGATAAGGCGATGCATGCGATGATGCGACAAAATAAACATGGGTCGATTTAATGATCGTGTTTATGGAGTACCATTTCCTCGCAAGAATAGTCCAATATTGATTTACGTCGCTTGACGCGCCGCCCAACAACGCCTTGCTTCTCGTGTCGCTGGTCCCTGGCCGAGGCCTTGTTAGTTTACAAAGTACAGTTACCTGTAGCAGTTTGAAAAAAAAACACAGATTTCGTGCCTCACATGACTATCGAGCACATTGGAAATGAATCTATGGAATTGATAAAATGTGAAAAACGTCGTTGTGACTTTTTGACTTTTTTTTTCAAAAAGGTTAGGCTGCAGGGCAAACCCTTAACCCGATCGTCTTTGTTTTAGGCTCAAATTGTAGCTGACTAAATTTTCCAGACAGTTTTTCTCAAATGGTAATATCATTCTTCGTTTCCAAACTATCGCGCGCTAAAATCAAAAAATAGGAAAAAAAATATTTTTTTTCACTGTTTCGGCCATAACTTTTTCACAACTCCCCGAGATATAAGGGGATCGCACTTTTTCGTGAAATCGGAGCCTATTATACTGGAGCGAACGAAAAGTCATTTCCAATTTCAAAATCGCTTGGACTGTGTATAGCAAGATACACCCGCCCGTCCATCTTTGAGCGAAAGACTCGCACAAGCGATTGGCCCTTAAGGTGGCACACCGCCAGTACATGTGACTTTACAATACTTATCACTTATTAGGTGTCACTTATCTTACTTATTAGGTATCTTCTATATGTGATCGTAAAAATAAAACTTAGTCCGTTGACTATATCAAATTTATGTATATACATATTTATATTTCAAGTATGCAGCGGCCATGCGAATTTTATTTGATAATACTCGAAAGCGAATTTTAACTTAATTAAGTTATTGTGCATATATAAGTGTCCCGTAAATAGACCTTAATCCTGCAGCGCTAAAAAGCCCGGATCCTATAAAAATGTGAAATTTAAGGTCAAGTAAGAGCCGGGTGATTTTAGAGATAATTGGCTTCTAAAAAATCATGTAGTACCTACACATTTGCCTGACACGCCTTTTTGTAGGAGTTAAGAAAAGTTTATTGCAAAATTAAATAAGTCCATACCTATTCAAACATAATCCACGACTTTTCATATTCATTCACGGTTTTCCTTAACTTTTAGTCGAAATCACGAGTTTTCTAAACTAAACTCATCGAGTCAGTTTAATCAGGTGTGATCTAAAAAATATGGCGGCATAAAAGCCACTTCTTCCAAACTTACAGATTTCTGCCGTTACCTTATTAGTTAAGTACCTACCTACTCCTAAACTGACTGCCATGTTTACGTGTAGGTATTGAATAGGTAACAGATGGGCTTAACTCCAGTAATTGACACTAGAACTCAAGTGTACGGGGTCAAGCAAAACGTTGTGATAATATTTTACCCACAGAACCAGCTATCGATTCTAAGCATAAGAAATAAGGTTGAGACTTAAAAGTGTGCTGTGTTGGTAGTCTGTTATTTGAAATATTTTTTATAAGCAGAAATTATCTATCTTATAACAAATCCTAATACTTACCTAATAGGTATGTATATATACTTAATTGTTGTTATCTTTATTTCATTTCAGATCAAATGTGCCCACGTGTTGTACAAGAAGACGAGAAGGACCAACATGAGTTTCCCAGAGGTGGGACAGGCCGCTTTGGAAAATGGACCACAGAGCCTACGACGATGGGGTAACGCTTTTAGGTAAGCGTATACATCTATCCATTTATATTATTATATACAAATAAATTGCCGTGCGTAAGTCTCACTAAATCCCGAGGACAGCTGGACCGTTTTGCCGATTCTTTTTCGTTTTATTCTTTTTGATAAAGGGAAGGTTTCGAGCAAAAAGATCGGGTAATATAATAATATAGAAAGATTATTTTTCTGCTTTAGTTAAAACAAAAACATTTTAACCGAAAATTTTGTATAAGTAGTTACGTACATACTTATTTGTCAAAAAACATTTATTTACTTCAGTACCTTTATTTATTTGTTTTTTCAGAATCTTCATCCTCGTCAGCCTTTTCCTGACCTACTTCGGGACCTGCTCAGTCTACACTGTAATAGTTGCTAAAAACATCTTACAGGTCTGTAACCATTACGATCCGTTTTTATGGTTCCGTACCCAAAGAGTAAAACCGGACCCTATTAGGGTACTAAGAATTCGCTGTCCTCCGTCTGTCACCAGACTCATGAACCGTGATAGTTAGACAGTTAAAATGTTCACAGATGATGTACATCTGTTGGCGCTATAAACAGCAAATACTAAAAAACAGAATAAAATAAATATTCAAGGGGGCTCCCATACAACAACGTGATTTATAGTTAATGGTACGGAACCCTTCGTGCGCAAGTCCGACTCGCTCTTGGACGTTTTTTTTAACTATTTACCTAATTGATACAAAAAAAAACAGTAACTACTACCTATTAGTGTAGGCAGCTAAGAAGTGAGAGAGTAACTCGTATTATTTTGCAGGTCGTAGCGCATCACATGGGCACAAAGGAAGAAGACGTAGACATAAGGTTATTCATAACCGCGCTGCTGCTGCCACTTATATTCATGGCGTGGGTTCGCAACCTGAAGTACCTAGCGCCCGTGTCCATGGTCGCCAATGTGTTCATGGGCGTCGGACTGGGCATCACGTTCTACTACCTGGTGGGCACGGGCGGCATCAGTTTAGACAATGTGCAGATGGTGGCGCCACCGACGATGTGGCCCGAGTTCTTCTCGCTCACGATCTTCGCCATGGAAGCCATCGGCGTGGTGATGCCCCTCGAGAACGCCATGAAGACGCCTCGCTCCATGCTCGGCTTCTGCGGCGTCCTCAACAAGGGCATGTCCGGCGTGACAATCATCTACATCCTGCTCGGCTTCCTGGGATACCTCCGTTATGGGGCGCTCGTCGAAGACTCCATCACTCTCAACCTGGATAAGACTGAAATGTAAGCAGTATAACATTCGTTTTTTAATTAAGCTGCAGTGGTATTGTGTTTGTCATTGTATTGCGGTGCCCATTCCGACCAGTATCTTTACGAAAATGAACCTTATATAGTACGACACTTGTCATCTATATGTTCAGTGACAGTCCAAGTTAACCACTCTCATGTCAATTGAGTTAGGTACATAAGGTTCATTTTCGTACAGAAAAACTATCGTTTGTCTTGAGGATCGCTGTTTGAGTTCTTGTAGCTCTAATGAAATGGTTATTGTTGCAGCCCAGCTCAGATCGTGAAGATCGCGATCGCCATAGCGGTGTACTGCACGTTCGGGCTGCAGTTCTTCGTGTGCGTGGACATCATGTGGAGCTGCGTGAAGGACCGGTTCACGAAGCGGCCGGACCTGGCGGACTACGTGATGCGCACCATCATGGTGACGCTGTGCGTGC
Source organism: Aethes cnicana (assembly GCA_963971205.1). NCBI lineage: Eukaryota > Metazoa > Arthropoda > Insecta > Lepidoptera > Tortricidae > Aethes > Aethes cnicana. The sequence continues at coordinate 9,725,630 of OZ020272.1, forward strand.
TGCTGGCCGTGGCCGTGCCAACCATCGGGCCCTTCATGGGCGTCATCGGCGCCTTCTGCTTCTCCATCCTCGGGCTCATCGCGCCCGCCTTCATCGAGGTTATCACCTACTGGAACATCGGCTTCGGCCCTGGCAAATATCTAATCTGGAAAAACATCCTCGTTCTCATTTTCGGCCTCTTCGCACTTATTTTCGGCACGAAAGATGCAGTAATAAGTATAATAGATGTTTACAGTAAGTAGTTAATCTTCGCAATAGCACCAGAGTGTGAAACGAGTTTAATTTTAGATATACAAACAATGATTTTATCGTAAAATCTTAGCCGTTATTCGTGATAGCGAAGCATCTAGCTAAGCGATCTGTTTTATAAATATTAAGTTATAATTAAGTATATTATATAAGGACTACCGTACTGTGCGACTTCAGAAATTGGTATACGGTGCTATTTCATAACGAATGTAGTTATAATTATACTTTCTGCATGTTACCTACGGGAATCGTGTATGGACTAATCGATTTCTGTCAGTCAATCTAACCTGAGAGTTGTGCTAGCAAGCAAACCTACTACTAGTAGGTAACCCCACGTTATCCTAGGCAACGACAGCGGTAGTTTACTATGGTTTGAGTTAGGAGAGGTTTGAAAGCTGTTAGATCAGTCGGGACAACTGTGCTTAGTAATGTAATAAAATGGCAGATTTCATTTCCTGGGCCTACATTTCGTCCGGCTGTATAGTAATGGCATGCCATCACATATTCTAAAAGCCAATTAGCGCACTTGCTCCGACTGATCTTAATAAAGGGGAGCAACAAATATATTTTTTACTAAAGAATCTATTGCATTCCTAATCTGGATTCAAGGAAAATACATTTATAAAATTGTAATTTTAAGCATGTGTTCAGTGGAAAGGTTTAGTACTTTCTCGGTGTAGAAACCCAAAAAATTGTTTATAGTATAACGTATTTATAAATTTTGAAATGCTACGACTCGCCGCCCACTAGTGCCTCACCTGATGTTAGGTCTATTAGTCACTATAGTAGACTATATATATATATATATATATATATATATATATATATATATATATATACATACTTGATTAATTCTATGCTGCCTCCCATTAAACACACAACTGCGATAACTGTTAACTTATTTGAAAGATAGTTAGGTAAATTATGTTGTTCTTGTTGCATCTACCATTACATAAATACGCCATGTATTTCGATAGATACCTACCGATTAGTTCATATCTACGTAAGAATGATTAATGCAATACAAAACCTCATAAAAATTATGAAATAACTATCGGTTCAATACTATGCCACAATACCTGTTGGTTAGATTTTATTATATACCCATGACCGATGACCTACGATAATATCGTTTTTTAAAAGTATTCGCGAGGGTCCCTCCTAATCTACGAGCTTATAACGTTGGCTAATCTACGGGGGGTCACTCCCAAGGCTGATGTTGCATTTAAGTAAATAATTTGTTATGTATGAATGGGGATGTTAATGTGTAAAATGTCTAGATAATAACGATAATTCAATCACTATTTCTAATGAAGATAATTCGTCTGTTACTTAATAAACAGCTGACATTTTAAATATCCTTCACATCAGCAGGATAGCATGGGCAGAATATCATATTGTTTACGGCTCTGACAACCGTGTAGTTACGGTCTTCAGGAGGCTGTTTCCAATATCTTGTCTTACGAGAACTGGCTTTAGCCCCTGCGGTGGGCCACAGCCCGATATTTTATCAAGACGCTGTTGATGATAACCTAATGAAACATGCATATCCAATCCAACTAACGAGCAAAAGGAAGTCTACACGTCAGTGTAGTGATCACTTTGTAGTACCTAGATATTATTTTATTGCCGCATATGCTTTACTCGCACTGTATTCAACGAAACATAATATTATCCTATAATCCCCAAATGCAATGGGCAATGTGAGGGTACAACGTCGTTTTTTTTTTAAAGGCAATTAGGCTGTGATTTTGTGTTTGATATCAATATATAGTTTACCACAGAAGCCTATATGTATTTAAAACATGATTTTTTTAAAGAAATAATATAGGAATGAATTAACAAAATACGTCCCTGGATCTTTATCTTTAGAATGGTTTTTATTTTATTTATACATATTGTTAAGTATCACTAAAGAATGAGAAATATATATAAATTGAACATAAATATATTATAAAGTTAACACAGGGAGTACTATCATGTACTTAGGTATTAATATTTAATTTTGTACCTATCTATTGACAATTTAACATTTTATATCTCGTGACGAAGTAACATGAAAAAAAAAAAGGAACTATTTCAACTTTTCATAATACAAAATTTGCAGTTCCCGATGGTGCGTTTTTTACTTACAATTATATTGTAAGTACCTAATTTAAAAATGTACCTATGTAAAAATATCTTTTCCATGGCCTGGTAAGTAATGGTCGCGTACATATATTGGAATGTTGAGCCAGACCAATAGGAAGCACCTTCCTGTCGTGACCGGAGAATTCTTCTTATTATTTTATTTATTCATAAATAAAAAAATAAGTTGCTTTAGAGGCTTATCGGTGTTGTTAAAATCTTACACCAAGTTTAAGTTTCAGTAAACTTTAATCTTATGTCACGTTAAAAAGACGCCGTAAATGCAAAATGTAACACTGAAATAGATATTCGCTATTTCAGCTCCCACAAAAATGTGAAAGTAAATACTAAACGCACGTCAATGTTGAATATTATTTTGATACGTACGTAATAAAAAAATCAGGAAACATCGTGTCGGTCAGTTGCGCAATTGATAAAATAACTGTTTATTATCACCAGACACTGCGGTCAATGCGTGTTAGTTCCATAATTAGAAACGCGATATTATCATTGTTTTTTTTGGTTGAATGTTAAAGGCGTGACATATAAACTAAATTGGATGTAATTTCCAATGGGTGCATATAGGGAGCATTTACAAACCAACCTTAAAGATTTCTTCCTTTTTACGGTCATATTACCATGTGGAATTTGCAATCAGAGGCACTGCTCAGAAATCAGAAGCACCCTAAGCTTGACCGTCAAGATCAATAATAAAATGATTACTTTTACTTAGGTATGAATAACCAGGGGCTCTATTCGAAGGCTTAAACAGGGACAGGGAGATTCCCTATGGCTTCGCTCACGCGTCGCGTCCTTGCAACCGAACTTTAAACAGCTAGATTTAAAGTTCAACTTGAGCCCCTATGCGTGAGCGAAGCCATAGGGAATTAGGGAATATCCCTGTCCCTATTTAAGACTTCGAATAGGGCCCCTGTTAAGATTAAAGTCTGGTTTACTTGTACCTATTAAGTAACAAACCCATGCATGTTTCAATAAAAACGAAATCAGTGAACAATATACATTTACATATAAGAAATGTACCTATCTATATTGTTTATGAAAATAAAATGTAATAAATATTTTTTTCCTACACAACAAACGTATATTTTTTATTTCATGTCTTTAAACCCAACCCATTGATTTCATGTTCTAACTAGGGTAGTTTATATGATTATACTCCTCTGTTTAGGAGGAGCACCTTTGTAAGTATCACATTAACAGCAGTAGGTATGTTTCTAGTGTTACAAGCACTAGGCGACGATGACCGCTTGTTATCAGGAGGCAAAAAAATAACAAAAAATAAATAATGTGTCCTCGATCAACTTTTATTCGAAAAATAAGTCAGTAACGTAGAGGTGCTACATTTTTTAAATATAAACTATAGATTAAGAACTGTTTGAGTCCATATACTTGCATTCATATTTAAGTCGTTGTGAATTAAAATTGTAATATGAAGGATAGACTACGAACAAATACAGAGAAGATAACTTAACTAAGATTAAATACAAATTTCGTAAGGCTCATAACCTATTCAAATGCCAAGCATATACGAAATTATTAGAATACAACAATATTAAAAAACGTAATGTCTTACCGATCATTCTTAATTTAGAAATGGCACAGGTTTTTGTTGAACAAAAATTGGACGTCTAAGTCTTTATTTATAATTTGACCGAGTATTACAGCATATAGCTATCTATATACATCGTCCAGGCTGAAATAACGCGCTGTCCACGCGTCACCAAGCACAAGTTCGAGGTCCAACGGAAGACGCGTATAATTAGTTGGTAAACGGTCGGTATTCTAACCTGGTCGATGTCTTCCTAAGCATGTAGTTTACTTACAACGCAAATTTATTTTTCATTCATAGTGCCCTAACGACATTCATAGCCAATATCCGAACCATTCAAGTTATATGTTTTAAAAATAGTTTCTTTCTCTAGGTACATATTACCGTTAATTTAGCTGTCTTCCTATGTTCTATAATAATATTTTGTTTTACAAGATTTCATAATATAGGTACAATGCATTATTTTAGACAGAACAGGTACTAAAGAATGTTTTAATTAATACGTTCGCCTGATTATATAGAAAACACTGCTATTGCTAATTAAAAAAACCGGTGCAAATATATAGACGTACATACCACCTCTATACCTATTTAACATTCTTTAAATACGAAGTTAAATTTATTTACCGTTCTATGGTTTATTTACAAACATGTATGTAGATGGTCAATCTACATACATACATACAAACCAATAATATAATCTAAGTCTACCTTATGGGTCGGGTTTCAAATAGCAACGATATTAGCTTGCTAATGTATAAGTAATAAGTATTATATGAATTTTATGTTAAATTTATAGTCCTGCCCACGCCATGGCCTGGTTTCGAGCAGCTGCGTAAGATCACATTTGAGACTAGTAATACAAACATCCATCTCGGTTTCTAACAATATAAAGGCTTCAGGAAGCAGCGCACAAACCAATCGCAATGGTCGAGACCAAGTGGCCTATCCTATTTAGCTTAAAGTTGCGTTATCAAATCCGACCCATAAGTTAATTTGAACGGCAGTTTAACTGACATTATTGCAATTCTCACTGTACGTTAATTTATATAGCAAACTTTAAGTTATATTTTTATAGTAGTTATTTGACAACAAATTATGTAAGTATAATTAGTTTTACAGTAGATACATCCAATAATTACATTATACAAATGGGGTTTATGAAAGGAATATCGTTTAATATTATTTTCAAACTGCAGTGGTATTGCGATTGCCCATTGGTTTGCGATAACCGTCATCAAAGTGCTTAGTTGGACTGTCACTGAAGAATGATGACAAGTGGCGCACATACGGTTCAATTTATTGCAGAAAAACTACCTCTTGTATTGGGGATCGCAAAACAATGGCTAAACGCAATGCCACCGCTTATTAAATTGTGACTATGAAGACTATCTTACAATAAAGACGAGCAAGGTTTATAGGCGTATGCACATTTATTGAATATCGACTCGTTCTTATACTTTAAGAGGGTTTATTCCGAAAGTTGGCAACGTCGCATATAGCTGTTAAGTGTTTCGCTGTTTTTATTAATTTCTCAATATTCCTGAATGGAATAACTCGATTTTTTTAAAAGTAAAATACCAGACTGCGAACAAACTTTTGACGTCACATTATACATTTATTTTAGTCATTCGTTTATTAAACTTTTTATTTTGATACCACATTCGACGGGCTTTGACAAGAAAATTTTTTTTTGGAAAGCCAGCTGGTGCTGGGCTGGTTCATATTGTGAACGGCCGCACAAGACGCTCGAAATAACGACTGAATAATAAAATAATTTACTTAATGAAACTCAGGGATCAAAGATTGTAATCATCTTGAACTTTTAAACATTTAAAAGACACGAGTCTTATGTCGGTATATTATGCTGTGCACAAACACTGGACAGCTTCACAGGACTAGATGTTTGGTCCTCGCTCAGGTACAAAACATGATATAGAAAGTAATAAAAACATTTGTTAAGGGATTGCCTATTATATTAATTATAATTTAGTTTGAGTAGCTAATTAGAACCTTATAGTGTTTTGACAATATTTATAAATATAGTATACTTAACAACTCTAGTTTGATGTACCTAATCGAAAATAAAAATATTTTGTGGATTGCGAAAATGATAAAAAATATGAGGCCTTGAAAATAACTCTTCATTTCCCTATTTATTAATATATTAGTTTTAATTCATAAACACCATATTCGGACACACAAATTAATTAATACTGGGATAAGAGTTTTACATGATAAAACAAAACAATAGGTATGGAATCTGTTAACACACTAGTCTCACCAAGGGCGACGAATAGATTAGCCAGCGGTGAACTATAAAAAAACACGTATCAACGATTTCTTGTCACGACATGGGCGAACAAATTTATCTGCCCCCCTAGATCAGAAGCTGAATATATATATATATGTGTCACGATATCTTATGTTCGCGGTGGAACTAGTATCTATGTCAGGTTGTCTGTTTCGGACCTTTTTGTATAATTAACGAAAATGTAACCCTGAATAATATGCCCGATTATTAATAACTGTAATATCTGTGGCACTCAATTTTATGAGGCCATACAATACATTTGTCTTAAGTATTTCGTGCACTGGGAGCTGAGCTGATTCAATTATCAAAATTGGGATTAACACTATGCTACAATTCGAGCAACAAAACCATTATTTTAGTCGAATTTTTTTTTTTACAAAACAGGACTATACCCGACATTCAGTGTTATTTACACAGGATGTAGGTACAATCTCGCACTCGCATCGCAGCGTCGCATTTATCATTCCAAGCATAAATCACACTATAATTACTGTGCCGAAACAGGCTCACACCCCACCTCATTTCAGTTACTACTTAAAGCTCACGAGGAAATTAATCCTCAGATTTCCCATTAATTTATAACTAGATTTCGCTACAAATTCTCACATAAGATGTAATAAGCTAGCCTTGTACTATTTTTAATAAATAATCATACAGAAAAATATACTGCAAAACAAATACATTATTTATTATCTGATAAATGTATTTTAATGTTTAATAAAAAAATACAAATAACGGTTTAAGTAAGTGCATTTAAGCAATCATCGTAGTAGTTTACTACATCAATAGAGATTCATCTAATCACAATAGAAGTACAATTGGATTTTAAAAAAATAGTAATGTAAATGACCATTTTTATCGCCTTTTCAGCGTGCGTTTTAAGGCTTGCATGTGAAATCGCTAATAACAAAATGAAATGCAAAAAAATGCTGTTAATACTCAATAATTAATCACTATATACTAGTACTAATTATTTCTCTTATGTAGTTATTGCATCTCGGAAGGGTCATGTCCACGTGGTATATTATATCTAACCTCTATTCATAAATTATATAAATTACGTGCGCCTGAAGCCGTCAATGCGATGAGTATTATTTAATATTATTCTTGGATGGAATACCAAATAATGAACTACAACAACATGCTTTCTATACTATCCTTTAGACTTCGAAAAATTAAGTAAACAGGTAAACTTTATTAAATTATTTCAGGGGACAAAAACTCCCGAGCTTCTGGCCAAAATAGATGGTTTAAATATTTCGAGTATTAATTTATGTTTGCATAATGTCACTTAATATTGTATTAATTGTTCAGATACATGTTCATTTGTTTGTCAATCCATAAAAAATCACATTACCTTAATCATGTAAGTACACCAAGAAGCACGTTAAAATTGACTGAGATTCTCGTAGACCTCCTAACGGCCTGTTGGGTTTTATGAACAACAGCCACACTTCAAAACGAGATTTTTACCTTTGAAAAGGATTTGTTACTTACTGTAACATCATCCCTTCCGTTCTATGCCGCGCTATGATGTTACCATTTTCGCTTTATACTGACCCCATGAGCAATTAGTCGTATACAAACTTATTCAATGAGGGTCACCGCAAGTGAATCCACCGCTAGAGGCGCTTCCTGTCCTCCGAGGTGCATGTTTCCAATGTAGCACATTATGTGCCATATAACATGCTAAATTGGCAACACTGAGGTCTCCAAAACGTCAAATGTCACAGTAACACTGACACAATTGTATGAAATGACAACGTGTTAACGTTGACAGCCACCACCTCGCAGATAGAGGCGCCCAATGGTTTGAAGTTACAATTTAATATCCTTTTCAATCGTGAATGGACTCAATAATTATGGAAGATAGATTGAATGGCGAGCTACTTACTTTAAATCGTATATATCGGAATGCGTTTCGATGTAACGCTGGGTGATGATCCTGCCGGAGTCGACGACGGGCGTGAGGAGCTCCTCGGAGGGTACTTGGATGCGGATCCTGTTGTCGGGGGGCACATTGGCTCCGTTGCCGGTGTAGAAGCCGAGGGAGACCGGTTTGTGGTGTTCCTCGGAGTATGATTTGTACTTTGAGGGGCTGGCGGCGAGCGGGTTGTACGTGACGTGGATGCGGACGACGTCGTCGAGCGGCGAGGCGGACGGCGGGTGCGGCGTCGCGCGCGGCGTCGAGTGCGTCGTCGACGGCGCGCGCTGGATGCTCATGCCGCAGATACCGGACCTGCACGCACGACAAACACCGCACCGTTAGCCGACCACTCGCATTATACCTACTGAGGTCGAATTTGATTTTATGAACGGGGTCATCATGTTCTTAATTATTAAATAAATTAATACATCATCATCACCCTTTCAGAAATAAAGAAAAATGGGTGGGACTGTAACTGTATCTGGTGCACACGGCCATTGGTTTTAACTTTGAGTGACCCCGTCCGCCCTTGATAAATGAGCTATAAAAAGGACACTAAAAATCATGTGCCCGACTAATAGTTCCGTATTTATCCTATACTATTAACGCATTCACTGCCACTTCTGTTTTACGAACTTTCGCCAGGTGCCACATCTGACATTAAGGGAACATTGCAACGCACATGTGCGTTCAAGGCACTGCGGGAAAGTCAGCAAAACGTGTATATGCGTCGGTGGCAGTGAATGCGTTAAACGAGCAATATGAAAGAGCTTGTTTGTATACATATACGGGGTCAAGCAAAATGTTGTGACGATATTTTACCCACAGAATCAGCTTCGATCACCAATCGATTGAAGTGTTTTTTAGGTTTTTAATTTTCTTAAGAATTAGTATAAAAAAATGTATGGGATTCAGGTATCGCTCCCGCCATCAATTCTATACTGGGCTACACTAAAATTTCTCTCCGGAACTACTGACCCGATTTGAATGCAGTTTCCAAATGTAGATAGAGCATCATTCGGAGCTACATATAAGCTATATTTGAATAATTAAATCGAGTATCGGCAATTTTATATTCCACGCAGACGAAGTCGCGGGGCACAACTAGTATATATATTCAAGTCTACTTTACGATTATGAGAATTTATTTTTCGATCAAGGTCAAACTACTTGGCACTTTGTACGTTGGACCTTTGTACCGGGATTACTGTTCTGATAATACGTACACAGGTATTTTATCTAACAACGCAGTAGGTAATCTGAAAGTGTAAAACTCACTCGACTAGAATAAAAACAAAAACTTGCCTACAATATGACGTACCTATTTGGAGTGAAGTATATAAAAATGTGGACTGAGTACCTATACCTAATTTATGACAGTGTAAATATCTAAGCGGAATCACATGAAGTAATGATTAAAACGAAACAATACTATGGAAATGGACCCATAATATGTTTGGATTGGAGTGCACCACTAAACGGAGTGTAACTTTCCAGAACTAAATTTACTTAGTCACAAATTAACTTAATATTCATAATTCTGTGACAGCACCAACGGTACCGTTATTCTACTAAACACAGAATACATAATCATTTCAAAAGCTTTATGACGATATGTCAATACTATTAATAGAGTCAACACAAATACGTGTTTACTATTGTTTACTGAATATCGTCAAATAGTAAAATTTAAATTTCACCATATGTTGTCACAATATGAGGTGGCTGATATTCAAATATGACAAATATTTATACACGACAAATCATTAGCAATTTCTATACAAACTAAACACAACCGGAGATCACGTGTGGAAATGGGGTGAACTAGACAGTACCTACCACTAAACGCTGTATTACTTTCATGTGAATTGTAAAAAGATATTTCTGAGGAAAATGTAGCCTGGTTGATCGCGGAAGTGTACAACCTCGAAAAGCCCACTAAAGTAATTCTTTACTAATCGGAACGACTCGGGCAGGAATTCGCGCGGCTAGCGACACCGGTCTTGCAATATACATTGGGAGATCGTGACGCTCTCGGCACACTGCTTAGTAGCCAGGTGTATTCGAAAAAGTTGGTCACGCGAAGTCTTAGCGGAGTTGTAATGGCCTGCACGGACGCTCGAGTCGAGTTGGGCGTGAGGAGGGGCGATGCGTGCAGCGTTCATGTTAAACCAATACAATCGAGATGCACAAAGGGCCCACCCCGCCAAAAACTCGCTTCGACGGTTTTCCTGTGGGCTTTTCTAGGTTCGGGGCTGGATCTACGGGGGCATCTCACCCATCTGACCCAGTTCCGTCGTCGCTGACGTTGCTGTGGGTGTCGAGCGAGTTGTCCGGCGCGTGCGAGCGGCCGCTCGAGAACACGCTGAGGTCCGCCGTGCTGGTGACGCTCGTGTCGGCCAGCGAGCGCCGCGAACCCAGCGCCGACGCAGAGTCGTCGCAGCGCGCGCCGCCGGCCACGCCGCTGTGCTCTGCAACACGAAGCTGCCTACAGTACAGACCTACCCTGCGCACGCGTGACGTCACCGGAGAAGCTACGATGATTGTAAACAAACTCAACATAAACATATTAGGTATACAATTGCAGCTTGTAACGGTAACTTTGAACTTTTTCAGAGCAGCAAACGATGACAATGCATGGATTAAGAACTAAACGATGAGAAATTGTATGTACATAAATTAGAAGTCAGTTTATTTAACATAATACTGTTATTCCATTTCTAGTAGTTTGCTTACATTCTTTTCGTAGGTTCACTGGTGCAAATTTATATGTACATGCAAAAAAAGTCCAACGAAACTTACCTCTTGTATCACAAACACACACATTCTCAAGCAAACCAAATTTGTGCCGATGCACATGCAACTAATGACTGTGAAATGAAATCTCTGCTCATACTTTGTTCGTTTACGAAAAACAAATTATTGCATTACAAACTTACTTTATTGTATGTATACATTATGTACAGTGAGCTATTTATTACACGTTATTTGTGACGCTTTCTTGGCTTCTTATTGCTAGAGAGGATTAGGTAGCTGGGCGATCTCGGGGCTTTAGCGGAGGAGGCGGGGGAGGGGAGGTGGATGTCGACGGAGGCCTGCGAGGAGCGGAGCGGGACGCCGCCCCGCGACCGCGTGTCTGGCGGGGAAACCAACACAATCATCACTTACTAACGTACATTAAACAAATTGTGGTGCACAGCATGCCCTTCATCCGGGCACTGAGAATAAGAGATTAATTTAAAGACACGACTTTATATCATTCTGTATAGTTAGTGTTAAAGAAACCCAACTGTACCTATAGTAAATAAAAGTAAACACTTGATCTAAAAGCGATAAACAAATGTGCTCGCTACATATTTGAATGTGATTCTATAAAGTTACGTAGGTATATCACGTACCTATCAAATATAAGATACTGTAACGTGTTTTGTTTATCTATCTTATTTGTATCCCTCAGACCACCACGGGCGGCAGAACTAAAAATGAAATGAATACATAAACGATAAATTCATTTATAAAGGGCGACATATAATATACCTGCAATTTTCACCACAAAGGGGATGTAATAATACAATTCTAATTAATCAATAACTTGATTTATTAATTATGGCTACTTATCTAATGATTCGCCCTGTCAGTTATTTGTTAAATAACGATTTTCTTAAAATTAAACAAAAAATAGTAATTATTGCTATGATTTGAATGCATGTATGTCCAATTTAAAGAAAGACGATAGGTGTGGGGTGGGTTTATGTAGTAAACAACGCGTACTGATAATACCGAGTCAGTAGTGAGCAGAGATTTTATATACACAACTAACATTCTAATATAATAAATATGATTTATTTATATGGATAAACTGTGTTTAGTGGTCAAGGGTAAGCCTCATTAAAGCATTGATATTCATTTTGTTACTAAAAACTGGATTGATATGGCAATGATAAATTTGCGTTATGAAGTATAGCACAAACAATGCACAATGTATGGGGATCATTAAGATATGAGGAGGGTTAATGTCAAAAGAAGGTCGATTAATGCTGGAGTTATGTTATAGTATAGTTATTAATAGACACATTATGAAACATGTTCTCCTCACATCTTAAACCGTTTTGTTAAATGCAAATAATTCTTGTAAGCGTTAATGACAACATAAACCCACCGCCGTACCACCACAGTTACTTTGCTAGTGCATACATCTTAACGCATTATGCGGTCAGCTTTCAGTTCAGACAAGTAGGTGATTTGATTATGTCTAAATATCAACAGCAAGCATGTGCAGTAAAACCATATCTCGAAAAAATATGCGTACAACACGAAATCCAATACAGAGCAGGCAGTGCCGACCACTGTCTCTAATGATTTGTAATTTGATAGTAACAAATTGAACAATTAAAGATATAGCATACCCCTATCCAACCTAATGAGGTGATGTTATTTAGTTGTCTCCTAAATTATAAACTCAAGTGTTTAACCACAGAGCTTAGTGTAATAAATGCTCGCTATCTGCGCATACATCATACTGACTAATAATTTATAATCATAAATAAAATAAGACCTAGTTATTATTTGTGAATTAAAGTCGTCAACTGAAAGTGGAAAGTAAAGTTTGACGGATCGCAACTATGCAGTAATCAACAAATTAGTTATAGCAAATCAACTAAAACTTCAACAGTAATTTAACGATAAAAATCAAGTCACAGTTGTGTAGTACTTTTACTATAATTTTAATTTGGGCTACCAAATAACCCCTATGTGTAATAAGCGTACAATCGTACATTGTTTACCGAACACTCAATATCTTTATAGATGGTTTCTGGCATTGGAAGCTTAAATTGCAAGTTTTCTTTTAACTTGTTAGTACTTTTGGAAAATGATACTAGAAATTAGGACATGGCTGTGTAAGATTGTCCCAAAATTTTAGTACCAGAATAAGTATTCTGTCAATATCCTCTTAGTAATGACTTTGAACAATGCAGATTCTGCACGAGCGTTTTTTTTTTTTTGCTGTGGTAGGCTTCTGCTGCAGACAGGGCACTTTGAAAATAGCAAGTGTGTGTGTAATAATCCCAGTTAAATGTCCTCGCAATGAACGCGACTCTTCTTGATTTGACAGCCGTTGTCAAAGATGCACCGTGTGATAGGCAGGTAATCTTGTGTGGGGTGATTGTACGAGCGCTTTTTTGCCTCAGAATGCACGAGCGTTTATCGCTCGATCCTTTTCTGTTGAGGGTACATATTTTAAACGACAACTAGGGTTATAGCGAATCACCCGTTTTGTTGTCACAAAAAATGCAAGGAAGTCAAGTAACAGGAACTACTGAACCAGCAGTGTTCATTATTATTTATATAGCTTTCCATCATTTATCCATTTCATCGAAAAAACTAAAACAGACTATTTATCTCATAGCCAACAGTCTTATTTTCACCTCCAACAATTTTTGTGGGTCTATTAATTAATTACACTACCTACATTGGTATATAATACTTTCGGAATGGTTGTCTAAACATGATTAAAATTATTGAAAAACACAATACAAGTAAACTACATCATCATGAATTTGTGACCTTATGGTAAGATTGAACTAAAAATCTCTAGTCTGTTCCGGTTTTACTTGTATATGTATATACGTATATGTTAAAATATCGTATGGATGCGTTTGTAACTACTTACTACATTAAAATAATAACTGAGCATGCATTTTTTTAATACCTCAGTTCCCTGAGATTAGAACTCCGTATTTTGATAACAATCCTCAAATTCAAGAATCTTTGATATAAAAGGGGAATGTCCTAACACTATGCATATCGGTTAGTATTTGTAGAAACACTAAAATAACCTGAACAGATTTTGTAACAAGCAGTGCATACTAAGTACCTAATTAAGAACTCCAAACCATAGCCTGGTGATAAATATATGTAACAAGTAAATAACTAGAGACATTGATAATTATTATTTACTTGTTTCACTCTTTACACTACCCGAGGAAATGATAACTTAAAGTGAAACAAAACTTTTGATTTAAAATATTTTGAACATCATTGCCAGTGTTACTTTCTATTTACAAAATATTATTTTATATGATCAATGACAGAGTTAGAACCAGCAGTGTTTTATATCCGTCGTGTTTCTAGGCTAGAATATATGATTTCTTCAGTTTTAAGTTGAAATCTGAGTCTGGTATGTGGGCCCAGGCAGTAACTTTACTTGCCTTGAATTATATCAGAGCGAGGATTCATTGTGCACTGAAGTTGCTTGTTAATAACAATTTTCAACAAAATAGACATAAACATGCTATGCCATTGAAAAATGTCCCTTCTATTGCACGACCACATACGAAATAAAATTAAGAGAAACAAATTAACCACTTCTTGTCTTACTTATAATCCTCCGAGACCCCATTCTTTATATGGCATTTAATAGGGCCAAACAATCAAAATTATTCAGAACCATCTGGACCATGTTGACTCATAAAAAAATACTTTATTAATTACTTACTAGGAGGTACCTTCCAGACATATCACCTATTGAGAAGAGACAATCGAAACTTCCAAACAGAAGGAATATACCTAGTTCATAACATAGCGTATAATTAACATTACTAAGAGAATCTATCAAAATATATTCGTAAAGGCAAGCATGCAGTGTGCAATATTTCCTTACTTGGACGCCAAAACAAACTTTCAAAATAGTTGTTGGCAAATTTGATTTGGTAACACCACATAAACCGACCTGGTTTTGATTTATTTTGTTGACATCTTTCAGGTATTTTTCAGAATGCGTAATAATGCAAGAAACAAAAATGTAAAATATTTGAATAAAATTAAATATTTTAACTAGTGGTGATTTTACGACCAGATCAGATGTGTTTTCCTTACTATTACAACATCCAATTATTAATTTTCTCCGAGTTCATGGTTGAATATAATAAAATTTCTAAACAATGTGACCATTACTGAATAATGCTAGAGAAACCTATCCCAGTCAGAAACAAAATGATTGGACGAGGTAAAGGCGGGAATCTAGCTCAACTTAAATATAATAATCTGTGCAGTTGTAACTATTCTCTAACTGGCAAGTATTGAGAGTCCGTTTTCGATGCCACATTATTCAGATTAGTGATTAGCTTTTTCATATATTTCAATATATTTTCAAGTTGTAGGTTAGTTAGTAGGTAGTCATCGGAAACGGGTGTTGATCAGCTGATCACGGCATGGTCATAGATGCGTGAAGTGATCCGAGCCGAGGGTCTCGGAGGAGGTGCGCGAGGAGGGCGGGGTGACCTCCAGATTACCTGAAACGGTGTCGCTCTGGGACACGCGCAGCTCCTGAAGCTCCAGGGCCGCTTTCTCACGCCTGGAACGTGATATACAAATAGATATAACACTGCTGTATAATTCCATATCCGGCACAGTACAATTTGATCCTTAAGACCAGTCCAGAACGTCATATCAGCCGAAATACGTTCACTGCTGGGCATAAGCCCTAAGGCTCGCCACTCAGACCGGCCTTGAAGACTCCTGTTCCCGCAAAATGAGAGCTATCGCGCATGAATTAGCCACTAGAGAAGTTCGTGCCGCATGAGGTCCAGTGTTGCATACTATATGCCGGTATTCGAAAAATTAAATGTGAGTGACACTAACACTAAAGTGTTATATTTAATGATAAACTTTGATGTTGACAGCCATAACCTCACACGAAAGTAGCGCCAACTGGTGAGCAGAAAACGGTGGCCCTTCACCACGTTGTGAATGAGAGCCCCTTCTCCCTGTTCACAGACGATGAAGAGAGCCGCGCCCACTGCCAATTAAGTTTCGCAATTCTTTGGTCATGTCGACCTATTTAGACCAGACATGCAAGGACGTTATAATTATATTGTAACTCTAGGCTTTAAGTAGGTATACTTGAAAAACACGTTTTCACATTTTGTGCGTAGTTCCTGTACGTAATACGTGACGCAGTTACGGTCAGAAAAAAACCTGTGGTGGAGTCATATCATGTTTGTCATCACATGTACATATATTGCGGTGATGTCATAATTATAATTGACTCACTGAAACTACGTTACTAATTACCCTAATTGTAACTACAAAAGTATTCCAGTTACTCAATAAGGATAGCATGCTCGCTTTCACTCATACATTTAGAAACAAATTATATGAGTATGGATGTATTGAATAAACATTTTGCATCGAGAAATCACGAGAATCCGAAAAGACTCGGGACTTGTCGGAATCCCGATATTTCCCGATGGAAAGATAATATTCATTACATCTGAGTGCAAGTATGGCGTCAATAAATGATATTTTGCTAGCCGTCTGACTAAGATCCCTGACAGCTGCTACTATTGATAGAGTGGAGTGTAACCATTGTTTACCTTAATATCACAGTGGCTCTGGTCTGTTTCTCTGTCTCGGAGAAGTTCTCGGCGCGCTGGCCGATCTTCGCCTTCTCGTCGGGCTCCACGAAGGCCCCCAGCGGCCGCAGCGGCAGCTCGTTGGGCGGCGGCGGCCCCGCGTAATCCAGCTTAGCGCGTTTCAGCTCCTCCATGGAACGCTCCAAGTTGTATATCACAATGTCGTCCTCGAAACCAAAGTCTTTATGTAGTTTAACCTACAAACAAAAGCAAAGTTACAACACGAAACAATCAAAGCATCCCCACATGAATTTCACAAAATACAAACCTGAATATAATTAACAATAAGATCCATATCATTCAGCTTCATAATGGCTTTTTTATGAAGCTTGAGTATCGTATACGCCATGGCAGTGACCACTCTCTCGCCGTCGAGAAGATATATATCCCACACTCGCAAACACAAACTAAAGGGCACGCGTTCCACAAAACACACGAAGAACCATTTGAGAGAGTACAGTATCGCGTCCAGGCCATATTTGTCGAAGTGCAGCTTTAGCTTGGGCATGAACTTGGTGAGTATCTTGTCGTGGTGGGCCAGGAAGCGCGTGAGCTTGGGGAAGCCTTCGATGTAGAGGCCGTGCATGCTGTACTTGGGGTCGGAGAGCAGGGTGGCGAGCGCCCAGAAGGCGTCCTCCTCGTCCATGTACATGAGCAGCACGCCCGCCAGCCCTGACATGCCCTGGCAGTACCCGACCTCGGAGTTGTACATGCTGTACGCGCACAGGACGTTGAACAGGGAACACTGCTTCTCCGAATACCGCTCCCTGTAAAACTGGTGCTCCCGAAACTGACGGTTCACGTCGGAGTCTATTTGCCGAACGTCGGTGGACCACAGCTTCGCTAACTTCAACATCTCCTGGTATTTGCCCAGCTTTTCAGATTTCATTCTATTGACGTCTAGCAATTTGCACCATATCTTAATACGTAGTGAATTTGGAATGCCTTTGTAAATACGTCGGTGAAGCTTTTCTTTGGTAGTAGGTGAATCCCAGGTTGCCAGCATCTTTACCCATTTCTTCTCCCTCTCGACTTCAATGTTGATTTTTTGCGGCGCCGTTTTCTGCGGCAACCGCTCGTCATGTATGAACCCATATCTGGAAACATTTGTATATTGTTAATGTTAATGGTTGTCATGTACAATATAAGTAGGTATTTATAGTTCTTCATGGGGACCTTACGAAGCGTCCTTAGAGACGAAAACTTAATGTTTATTAGTGAACAAAAACTAATATGACAAAAAAAATACATAGACAAACTCGCTAGGCAGCAGCATAAATAATTAGGAATTGTTGGGTCTGACCTGATGTAACCATTCAATAGTATTCTCGTTTAATGTAGAATGTGATTGCCATTGGTAATAAATACAGTTTTAATTTAATAATCAGATCATGTCATTCAAACAAACTCATAGAATGTGTCATTCTATGTATATGTTCTATTAATAAAATATATTTTTTATAACCAGCAGAATCTTAAGATACCTTGATTTTCAATAGAAAGTAGGCTGATTTTTTCTTCATAATTTCAGTAAATTGAGTGGTTTAAGCCGTGGTGGCCTAGTGGTTCTACCTACCGCGTCTCATGCAGACGGTTGGGGGTACGATTCCGGCTCGCAGCCTCTAAGTTTACTTTTGTGCGAAATTCAATTTGAATTTACCACTGAGCTTTTCGTTGAAGGAAAACATCGTGAGGAAACCTGCACGCATCTGCGAAGTAATTAAAAGATGTGGGTGAAGTCCCCAATCCGCACTGGGCCCGCGTGGGAACTATAGCCCATGGTGAGAGGATAGCAAATAAGCTGTCGTAGTAGTAGAGTGGTAATAAGCATTCGCAAAGCTATATTAAGAATAACTGATTACATTGTGTGTAGCCAACATCCTTTCAGTTTGCTTATCTCCATCACACAAAAATGTAATACAATAGGCATTTCCAATTTCCAATTATTGCACTAGCGCCAATGCCACCAAAAGCAGTAAAAACAATGGTAAATGATGTCATTCGTATATCAAAAGTATTGATAGCTATAGCTAAAAGCATTTACAAAGTAGTAATTTTCACTCATTTACCAGACGCTACGTAGGTAGGCATTTTGACATAATCAGATATCACACTCAACCACAACACATGTAACAAAATGGTAACTACAGTTGATTTTTATTTATAACTAACATGAGGACAATACAAATAGTCAATGTGATATTATATTTCCACTACAGACTACCTCTTGTCGGGTCAAGGCTTAGGAGTTTTAGTAGTATCTTCTTCTATGTCAGCGCATTATCGGCCACGTAGGGCACACCGGAGGGAACTGGATTTTCTTGGATTTTCTCCAAGTGGTTTGGTTTTAAGTATCTCATTGCTGAAGAGATTCTCTGACCGCCACTGTGTCATTGGACTAGCAGTGGTGTGCCGGCCAATGCTTTTTTGGAAGGTGTTCATGGAAGTGGTAACCAATAAATGGAACTATTGCTGTGACCTAAACATGTGCATGAACTACTTGTGTCTGTCTTGATCTAAACTTAAAACGAGATATAAAGAAAAGACTAATAGAAGCCTGGGATGTAGTTTTGGGCACGTTTTTGTATTGTGTATGAAAACTAAATACCTAAATAAAATAAAATAAATATCTTGCTTGTACTATGGGTGCTAGACAACAATATAAATACTTATATAGAGAAATGTATACATATATAAATACTAAACATCCATGACTCGAGTACAAACATTTGTGTTCATCACACAAAGTTTGCCCCGAGCGGGACTCGAACCCGCGACCATCAGAACAGAAGGACTGGACCAATCCGGCCGTCAAACTACCTTTAAGATGACATTTTTGAGCACTGTTTTAATTGTTTCAGAATTGGTAGTACTCGCTCCAAATGTAGGTAATTATTACCTCTCTCTCGATTCTGTTAAATAAAACGTCACTTAACACATTTTAATAACGTACCATTAATTTCATCCATTCATTTAGAGAGGAATTTTTGAGAAAATAAGCTGGGGTAGTATGCTTGGATATAAGCAGATAGCATTCTGTCATCTCTGCCCACTCCCACGAGAATCAAGAGTGAGTTTATGATGTACATCATCATAAACCCTTATAACAATAGTCATCATAGTGCTCGAGTGATTCAATGTATATTTAAATGATGAATTTTATCTAATTATACATGTTATACATCCTTTAATATGCATGGGTGACAGGAGTGCAAAGTAGGTTGGCCCTGTGAATGTTGTTCCACTACTGATTAATATATTTCTTTTTTGGTTGTTCTCTTGGATTTTTTCCGATACATTTTTCCCCTTTGTAAACCTTCCCCGAATCACAGGTAATAAAACAAAAAAGAATCAGCCAGCAGTTCTCAAGCCTAAGCCCGGCTAAGACACAGCAATTATTTTTTATATATATGTATATGTAGATGGTAGAAATAATTTTGAACCTTGTTTTGTTTCCAATATCAGATTTTAATCAAACATAGCTTATATGTAGCTCCGAATAATGCTCTACCTTTGAAAACTGCATTCAAATCAGTTCAGTAGTTCTGGAGACTAACTCTAACCAACAAACAGACAGACAGAAAGAAAGAGACAGAAAAAATACTCTTATTATAGTAATATAGATAGATAGATAATAAACTAGTACTCTATTTCTAAAATTTTTACATTATTATTCATCATATTTTTAAACTTGAAACTCAAATCTGGGATATCAACATAATGATGACCTCATAAATTTTAGTAATAATAATAATATAGCCTTTCTTTATAATATGTCTAAACTAAAGTAATAGTAATGTTTATTTTATTTGACATAAATGAATATTAGCCAGACCGGTTGATGAAATAATGGGCCTTGTTAACTATTGTGGTTGATGTTTGACCTGTGCCTTTACCACTTCACCAAACAAGGAAAGGCATATACCTACTTAAAGACAATTAACAGCTGTCTATTTAACCATTAATTTGTATATTCTTTAGGTATAATTTTAAAATATTTTACAACTAGATACAACATCAATATGTTTGCCTTTCAGATACAATAAAGTAGCATGGCTGTGTTTATATCAACAAATAGAAACAATAGAGTATATTTAGGATAGGATTGGGGATGCTAACATATGAATATGAAGTCATTGCACAGCTCTGTTATGAAGACACTATATTTTTAATAGGTACAATGAATGTTTTACCACTGTATAGATTACTTATGATGATCTAAATAAATTTAAATAAGCTATTAACCATTTGTGATGTAATGTAAGCTACATTACATGACATTGAGGCAGAAAAAAAGGAGATTGTTTTAGTATCAATACACACCAAAATCACATTGCAAATGTTAGTCAAAAATAAGTTGAAATATATAAATTATACATTTGGCATCCATCCACTATTGACATAGAATGAAAAAACTATATACAGATCCTTTTTTACAGTTGAATAAGGGCCCTTGCTCAACTATTTGTAGCAATGCTGCCGCACTACTCATATCACTATCCTTTTTACTTTTTGATGTAAAAAACGATAGCGATATGAATAGCATGGCAGTATCACTACAAAAAGTCGATGTGGGTGAGGGCCCTTAAATGAAATAAATTGTGCTGCTAAATCTCTTACAGAATCTTAATCATAGCAGTTATAACAATGTAATCTGTGCAAAAAAATTGACCAAATCGATGGCATCTGATACCTACACATAGCTTATTAGTCCAATATTATTTAACAAAATCTTAGGTAGCGCCTACAGTAACTTCTGTGAACTACAAGCTATAATCTCATTGTAAGTTGGAGACCACTTCCTACCAAGTAAGACATGGTTGTTAAATATTAGTCAAGTAAGCAAGAGCACTCAATGATTAAATTCGCTGGCAATAAAAAAATAAAACATACAACTACTCAAGCATCGAACCCAATGATTCAGAGAGGTCACAAAATTATTTGATTGGAGACTAAATTAAGCCTATTACATTTAGGTATTGAGAGCAAATAAATGACCGATATTTAGACTATAATTTGAATAAGACTCACTTACCTATCAGTTTTGTGGTACTCCTCAAACTCGGGGTCCTCCCAAGGGTCTATCTGTCCGGCGAGATTTTCTCGTCCCCTCTCATATCGTTGAAAGATGCGCTCCCGCTCCTCAGAAGCTCGTGCCAACAAAGATTCCTTATTCATAACACGGCCTGACTGTGCCACATTCCGAAACACCTATGCTGACTACAATATTGCCATCTGACCTACAACTATTCACATTCAACCCAGAATATAAATCAACCATCACCCAAACCGCCTCTTTAACATCACGACCTGCAACTTTTTCCTATTCGACACGATACTACATTATGTGACGTATGTCAACTTAACTTATTTATTTTCCTCTAAAGATTCAAAGCCTTATTTCCTCCAAAAATAACAATTGAGACTCCAGAAGTTAATTGTAGCACAATTCACAGAAGATATTTAATCTCGTACAGAATTTGTACGCTTTGACGCCCTTTTTCAGTTTGGAAGTGGTGGTGGTTGATTGTGGGGCTGGTTGGTTGGCATAAAAAGGCGTTATTTCATGCTTAACTACTCAGGTCCGTATTGTATGATTGTATTGTATGTGGTGTGAAGGTGGTGTGGGTTTGCATCAAAGGGGTTTTTTGTTTGTAACACTTGGTAATTATACTCCTTTTGGTTTAACTTTTAAAGCCAAGACTGTACGCACTGTACTGTATAAGTGCATTATTTGGTAGTAACTTCAAAATACGAGTAAAATACAATGGTGCGTTTACATGAACGGCGTTCAAATCGACATTCACGGGGGCGTTCACAGGCACAGGCGTGTAAACAGGCTGATTTTGAACGCGCTCGTGAACGTGAACGTGAACGCCGTCGATCGGTCGGCTGGCGGCTTTTCGGCGTCGCGTTGCGTTAGTATCACAAATTAGAAGATATGTTAGTATCGCTTGCACCTTTGTAGCGTACGGACGATGACGACTTGCCGAATAAAATTAATTTAACAATGCCAATTTGTCGGAATGGTCAAACGGCCAAAATTTTACATTTCCTGGGGTGTTACCAAGTAGAACCAATAATATGGACCCCCTCAAATAAGCAACATAAATTTAAAAAAATGTTGCAGATGCTTAGGAGAGGTTGACAAACTCATGAAGGAGTTTAAACGGAGAAAAGAAGTACTTACGTGCACACTATATCTCTTTTCCGTGGAAACTGCATCTTTCCGAAAAAAAAGAAGCCTACCAACTATCTCCACATCATATTTCATTGAAATCAGTCCAGAGGTTTAAAAGTGAAGAGGTAACAGACAGACAGAATGCGAAAGTAACTGTAATTTCGCATTCATAATATTAATACGGGTGGATTTAGACGCAAACTGAAAAAAATACATCATTGTCATCATTTTGTTTCTTTTTCCTATAAAAGTAAATGAAACCCAAAGCAGTTAGCCCCCACGAGATTTAACGTCCTCGTCGTATGCCATCCTTGCACTGACTAGCACGCCCGCGGGCGTGTAAACACTCTGCCTTTATTACGTGTATGTAAACGCACACATACACGCGCCCGGGCTCGTAAAGGTGCCCGTTCAACGTCGTTTTGAATGCCGTGTATGTAAACAGACAATGATCTTTGCCGAACAACCGATAGGAAACCGACAGCCGACCGATCGACGGCGTTCACTCACGCACGTTCACGAGCGCGTTCAAAATCAGCCTGTTTAGTGTTTACACATCCGTGCCTGTGAACGCGCCCGTGAATGCGTTTTGAACGCCGTTTATATAAACGCACCATGAACGGCGTTCAAAACGACGTTCACGGTACGTTTACGAGCCCGGGCGCTTGTATTTAAACGCACTATATTTTTTATTTTATTAGCCTGTTGGAGTGTCCCACTGCTGGGCAAAGGCCTCCCCTTTTTTCCGCCAGCCGTCCCTGCTCAGTGCCTGTGTTTGCCACTCTTTATCAAAGACGTCTAGGTTGTCCCGCCATCTCATTTTTGGTCTACCTCTGCGCCGGAAGCCGTCACGTGGAGTCCAGTCAGAAGCCAATTTGGCCCAACGGTCCGGATGCATGCGACAGACGTGTCCAGCCCACTCCCATTTCAGCTTGGCAGACTTGGCACCCACATCTGCAACTTGAGTACTGGAGCGCAGTTCGGTATTTCTGATGTGATCAGATCAAACGCACTATAATGACTCGATTAATGTTCAATCCGGAAGTCAAATTATGTTATTCCAAACAAGCAACCGGTCCTTAGTCCATGGTTCCAGATATATCTCTCGCCACCTTCTCGCCACGCAACGCATCTCCCCCTCCCCTTCTTTCTTTACCGTTCAGCGACATATCTTACTAATCTGTGCGTTCAGCGACATATTTATAATTGTTCTGCTAGTAGTTTGATCTTTATTATTTCTCAACGTGCGTCGGTGTTTGCACGTCACATTGCTACTCGGACTCGGCGAGTGTTGTTGAACTAGTTGAACAGTGCAAAGTCCAGAGAATTAGGTTAAACTTTTGACTTGAGAAAGAAATAAGTTTATTAAACATAATGAAGCCCTTAACCCAAGTAAGTTTATTTTCAACATAACTATTCTTTAATGCAGTACTGCTAATTACCGTTAATTAGCTTATAGTAATTCTATTTATTACACTGTTCATTCTGTAAAAGTAAAATAATGATGATGTATAACTAAAGTTCTTATAATCTCGTCCAAAGTCCATTTAACGTTACGCAGGCACCCAGTTACATTTCTTAAGAATTGTTAAGGTAGGTAGGTAACAACATGATTGAAACCTTGCTGTAATAGCCATTTGAATATTTTCATAATAATCAGTCACTTTATCCAAAGTTCATGGAACCACCATGGAACTATGAATCCCAGATAACCATGAAGTAGCAGCAATTTTTTTTAATTTACTCTTTGTTTGTACCAAATGTCCTATTGTATTATAATAGCTATTTTTATTTCTTAAATGTTATAATAGACATTACATGTAACACGAAGTAAACTATGAATTCAAACATTTTAAGAGAGAGACAACATGTTATACATGTATTAATGAACACATTTAGACATGATTATGTATTTCACTTTTCATTGAGATTTAGAACCTGTTGACATCAATTTATCTATATTGGCTTCTATCTTAAAAATGAATTGCCGTGTGTTAGTTAGTCTGGCTAAGACTCGAGAACTGTGGGGCAGATTTAGCTCACTCTTTTTTTTGTATTATTCCCTGTGATTCAGGGAAGGTTTAGAAAGATAAAAAATGGGAAAAATTAATCGGGAACACCAAAAAAAACATAATAACTTTGTATGGGAATCTGTGGTGATACGAAGTTCACCGGGCCAACTTTGTTTTATTCCCCATTATTCTGGGAAGGTTTAGAAATCAGAAAAATCGGGAAAAGTTTAAAGAAACAGCCAAAAAAAGAAAATAACTTTGTATGGGAATAGCCTTTCGGTGATACGAAGTTCAACAGGCCAACTAGACTTCTTCTTCTTCTTATCTTATATATAAAAATGAATTGCCGTGTGTTAGTCTGGCTAAAGCTCGAGAACTACTGAACTGATTTGGCTGATTCATTTTTGTTTTATACCCCGTGATTCTGGGAAGGTTTAGAATGGAAAAAACCTTGGGAAAAATCTAAACGAAGGTTTAGAAAGAAGGTCAAAAGGAACGAATATGAAGTTCACCGGATCAACTAGTCGCTTACATATTTAAAAAAGACTAATTTGCTAAAATATGAGACCAGAAACAAGAATTCAGTATTTTTCAGAAATTCGCAATATTTTAGAAGTCATCGAACAACTCATGCAGTATGTTTTTCCAATTACCACCGACAGAGTGTGCTAGTGTTGCTCGTGTGGAGTCTCGAATTAGACCCATCTGTAGCATATTTATATCCTACTAGCTTTTGAACGCGACTTCGTATGCGCATAAACATTAACATTTAAACTTCCATTTTTCCCGTTCCCGTAGGAATTTTGAGGAATCCTCTCTTAGTGGTCTCCTACACCCCCCAACGAACCTATATGCCAAATTTCAGCTTCCTGCAACAAACAGTTTTGGCTGAGCATTATCTGCTAACTATAGCTCAAACGTGGCAGTAGTTCAATGGCTATCCCAAAAATCATTTGGTGTGTGTAACACACAGCTGAAACTGCTGGTCGTAGGAAGCTGAAATTTGGCATGTAGGTTCCTTAGGACGTGTAGAGGCGCCCCAAGAGAGGATTTTCCAAAATTCCGACGGGAACGGGAAAAACGGGGAGTTTAAATGTTGATGTTTGTTTATGCGCATACGAAGTCGCCTTCAAAAGCTAGTAGGATATAAAAATGCTACAGATGGCTCCAATTCGTGACTCCACACGAGCAACACTAGCACACTCCAACAGAGGTAATTGGAAATACATCCTACTAGAGTTGTTCAAGTGACTTCTAAAATTAATTTTGCGAATTTCTGAAAAATTATGCAATGAATATCAAATTGTGTTATTGTTCAAAATCAAGAAAACAATGCCACATAATATATTCATGCTGCTGAAATCGTACTTGCAGGACAGAATATTCTATGTAAAAGAAAATAGAGAGACTTCTGCATTCCACAATATTAAAGCAGGACCGCAAGGCTCAGTATTAGGGCCATCTCTGTTCCTTCTATACACTGCAGATGTGCCTGAAGCAGAGAATATACTAACCGCTACTTTTGCTGATGACATGGCAGTCCTCACCAGTAATAAAAGACCAGAAGTCGCATCTCAAATTCTCCAAGAACACCTTAATAAAATACATGACTGGATGGCAAATTGGCGAATTAAAGCTAGCGCGGTGAAATCAAATCATGTAACTTATACCTTAAGACACCAAGATTGCCCGCCAGTGAAGTTAGGAGACAATATGCTACCCAAAACTACCATGGCAAAATATCTTGGATTCCACCTTGATAAAAAGCAGACATGGAAAAGCCACATAGTGAAGAAGCGCGACGAACTCAACCACAAGTACAGATCTTTGCACTGGCTGTTAAACAGACACTCAACATTATCTGTCAACAACAAACTACTTATTTACAAGATAGCGCTCAAACCGGTGTGGACCTATGGCATCCAGCTATGGGGGACAGCAAAACACTCCAACATTGAAATACTGCAAAGGTTTCAAAACAGTGTACTAAGAGAAATGGCCGGGTCCCCATGGTTCATCAAAATAAAAGAACTACATGAAAATTTGCAAATCCCCACTGTAAAGGAGGAAGTGGGAAACCATATAAGCAGGGCTTGTAACCGGTTAATTTAAAAGACCCCGAAATAGCCAAATATTAAGAATTATTTTATACTCTTTATGTGTAACTCCATAGTGTATTTAGGTTTTCACTTCTTATTATTTTATAGCCTTATTAATCATGAAATAATAAACGAAAGAACGATAAGGAAACCGGTTTATTTGTATGGGGGCAAAAACCGGTTTCAAGCCCTGCATATAAGATCTTACAGAAATAAGCTCCTTGAACACGAAAACAACCTGGCAGCTGGATTGTGCAATCCTTTAACTCTGAGACGCCTCAAGCGGCAGCACATTTGGGACTTACATAACTAAAAAATAATAATAATAAAAAGGCATCTCTTCAATGGAAGAGATTACCTTTCATGTCAATTCAATTCAGCAATAAAATAACTGCTTATAGTCAAGCGACTGATCGCATGTGAATAATAATAATAAAAATAAAAAATAAAATGTGTAATAACTTTTCTCATGGATTTTTCGCACTTTCTAAATTGACTCCTCATACAAATTACATATGTTTACCTATTTATTTATAGTTGCCTTTTTCTAATGTTTTAGTTAGCCAGAGCTACCCGCCCCTTGTACAGACAACTCTCTACCACAGCACCGGCAGCTTCTGCACCTAAGCCTGTCCCCACAACTGGATTCTCTTTCGGTAAGAGAATTACCGCCGTATTAACCTAGTGGTGTGACTTATCAGTTTACCTAGAAGGTTGGGAATTCTGAGTTTATTATCTGCGAAACTCAATTTGAATTTACGGCTGGGCTTTTCGGGGAAGGACATTGTGAGGAAATATACACGCATCTGAGGAGTCCTCGTAATTCATTGAATGTGTGAAGTTCCGAAGCCGCTCTGGACTCGCGTGAGGACTACTCAAGCCGAGCCCGGGTCGGGGTCACACCAAATGGGTCTACGGCGCGTCTGCGGCTACCCTAAAATCTATAAGCATTAGTTTTCATAGGACCTGTCACATTGCTTGCGAGCCATGCGACTACCTGCTGTAGATCTATTATTTTTTCAAACCGAGGCAGTAACTGGAAAGTGGTGCTTTCCTTTACAGCTTTTTAATATACTTATGTAGGCACATTAGTTGTAATTGTTTATTTGAACATTTTTAAGCTACTCTGGTGGTCACGCCTGGGGCAAGTGTCCCAATTTTTCTCCAGTAGATCCGGCTTGGTACCGCATATTATTACTATTAGTCGCTTATATTCGTGGCCGAAACGGTATAGTTGTTAATTCATAAACAAATAAACAATACAGAACACTCCTATGATGTAAACAACCTATATGACGTCTATGATAAATGTCATTAGACTTCGGACTCTAAATAAATGATAGGATATTATAGAGTCCAATGTCCACATTATTACTAATGCGGACATTGGACTCTCACCTCACGTCCGCTTACGCCAATCGTGTTTTTAGGGTTCCTAAGTCCACAAGGAACCCTTATAGTTTCGCCATGTCCGTCCGTTCGTTCGTCCGTCCGTCCGTCTGCCCGCCGCACTATTGCTCGGAGATGCTTAGTTCTAGAAAGCTGTAATTTGGCATGATTATACATATTAGTTACGCTGACAAAGTGGTTTTGAAATATATTTTTTTAAAGGGTACCTCCCCTACTCGTAAAGTGGGGATGTAATTTTGTTTTCGTACCGCATGTATATCGTTGAATAGGTTTTAAAAAAATATTGTGGGTTAGTTAAAACCATTCTTTGATTAAGTGATGCGTTTGTGAAATATTAAAGCTTTAAAGTGCTATTTTTTGTTAGACTCACGTGTGTCCCCCCCCCCCCCCTGCCAGCTAAATGGTGCAATTTGGATGGCTGAAAAAAATCACGGTTGTGGCATATATAACGTAGTTGAATGGAAAACTATCACAGCTAAGTAAGCTATACAAACTTACGAGTCATAGTCGACCAACTTATGAAATGATTAAAAAACCAATGATTTTTCTCGAGCGGCAGGGGCGTCGGGCGGGCACGTCATACTACAGGCTAGCTAGATGCTAATAAGTCTTAGAAAGGTACTGTGGGCATCGTCAACTTCGGAACCCTATACTTTGCGCGTGGCCCGACACGCACTTGGCCTGTTTTTTAATCTTAAACTCATTATAAAAGTCAATGGCATGTATGGAAATTGAACTAAACATCTCAAGATCGAGGGTTCGAATCCGGCTCGCACCTCTGAATTTATTTACGTGCTAAATTCAATTTGAATTTACCACAGAGCTTTTCGGTGAAGGAAAAGATCGTGAGGAAACCTGCACGCCTCTGCGAAGTGATTCAAGGATGTGTGTGAAGTCCCTAATCCGCACTGGGCCCGCGCGGGGACTATAGCCCAAACCCTCTCGGGATGAGAGGAGGCTTGTGCGCACTTGTCTAGTAGTGGGCCGTAAATAGGCTGTGGTGGTGGTGGTGGTGGTGGGATCTCAAGTTCAGCTTCTAGCTGTTACCTAGTTAGGTCTCTTAATTTATGACGTAATTTAAATCCTGCCAACTTATTTTTAACTTATTTACCAAGCAAGCGAAGCATCTCCATTACAGCTTGGGCAAAAATTATTTCGTGTGTCCAGATGTCCGATCAATTTCCGGTCGTTCTCGTCTACAGGTCGCATTTCTCAACCCGTCCTCGAGAAATTCTGCGACCAGTTTCGCACACGTGTGACAAAAATGCACTCGCAATGTCTACACTACAGGGCCTTAAACAAGAAACTAGAAAAATCGGAAACTCGGAAAAATTACCAATGTTCAACCAAATAGATATTTATAATTATAACCGTCATTGTGAGCAGTGTAGATTTCCAGCAAACCATTACAGATAAAGGCCTACCTGCCATAAAACAACAATTTGGTAGATACTTACCCAGATTTAAATGAAAAGAAGTGTCTAAGCGTTCTTATACTCTTTAAAATTTAGTTGAATATATTTTACGCATAGACAGTTGTATGTTTATATAAATTAAATTGGTTATACTCAAATAGTAACTAAAATTAGTTTTCAACCTTCAGATAAAAAAATATTGCATACTGTAGAGGGGGGTTGGTGTTAGCTCAGGTAGCTGCTGCAGGCACGGAGATCAGCGGTGGAATCCGAAGACACGAAGACGATGTCTAGCTTATTAAAATCTCTAAATCTTGAAGACTGGCCCTATTACTGCCCTAACATTTCCCTAACTATGAAATAATAGATTTTAAAGTTGAATTGATATTATATTTTGAGAGATGTGTTCATTACAATGGCTATCAAAAGACTAAATATATTAAACAAATTAATTCTACGCTTAAAATTACCTATTTTTGAAAGAAAATGTGTCAACTCGCCGATTGTACTCGGCCAGTCTCCACAATACTATACAAATTCTAAATTGCCCCTATTCCTAGCGGGCTGTCCTGCTGTCGTAGGGTTCATATAATATTAAATCTTTGTCTCCTCTATAATATACTTATCACGGATGGTCGATATTGTGAAGGTTAGTAGATTATCGTGTAAGTATAATACCCTGATACAAAGGTCAATATTGCATAACATTAGATAGTATCAAAATAGTATCTATCTCTATAAAACTTATGGAGGTGGGATTAGCGGCCATTGATAAATACCTAGTCAGATAGTAGATAAAATAATAATAAAATTTTAAAAAGTTTACGTTATATTTAAAGAGCGATAATAAATATTGGTATACCAATAAATGTAACCCTTGCCTTGCCAACGTTCTTCCGTAGTCGCCACGCTTGGCAGGCGGGTTGGCGAACGCAGTTTGATTCAAGTGAATGACGCTGCTGCCCATCTCCCTATTGATCCCTTATTCGCCTCTTGCGAAACCCACGGGAGCAGATGGGGTGGTACAATTCTTACCCGGCACCACACTGGTCGAAACCGGTGGAAGCGAGTAGAGTAGTATAGGACCGGTCAGAGTAGCGAGCTACGGGGGAGGCCTATTTCCAGCAGTAAAAAAAAATATAAATTTACATTTTGGTATATTAATATACTAGCGTCTGCCCGCGACTTCGTCCGCGTGGAATTAGGTTATAGCGTTCCCGCGGGAATTATATACTAAAACCTACCTCTTGAATCACTCTATCTATTAAAAACCGGCCAAGTGCGTGTCGGGCCACGCGCAAATTATAGGGTTCCGAAGTTGAGGATGCCCAGAGTACCTTTCTAAGACTTATTAGCATCTAGCTAGCCTGTGGTATGACGTGCCCGCCCGACGCCCCTGCCGCTCGAGAAAAATCATCATTATAAGTTGGTCGACTATTACTCGTAAGTTTGTACAGCCTACTTAGCTCTGATAGTTTTCCTTTCAACTACGTTATATATGCCACAACCGTGATTTTTTTTCAGCCATCCAAATACCACCATTTAGCTGGCAGGGGGGGGGGGGACACGTGACTCTAACAAAAAATAGCACTTTAAAGCTTAATATTTCACAAACGCATCACTTAATCAAAAAATGGTTTTAACAAACCCACAATATTTTTTTAAGACCTATTCAACGATATGCCGCACCATGGGGTACGCAAGAAAAAAAAATTACATCCCCACTTTACGAGTTGGGGAGGTACCCTATAAAAAAATATATTTCAAAATTTTATTGTACCACTTTGTCAGCGTAACTAATATGCATATTCATGCCAAATTACAGCTCTCTAGACCTAATCATCTCCGAGCAATAGTGCGGACAGACGGACGGACGGACGGACGGACGGACGGACATGGCGAAACTATAAGGGTTCCTTGTGGACTTCGGAACCCTAAAAAAACGCTTCAAAATCCGTTGCGTAGTTTTAAAGATCTAAGCATACATAGGGACAAACAGCAGGAAGCGACTTTGTTTTATACTATGTAGTGATATTTAACGCTGCATTCGTGCCGGGCTTAACCATTTACAAGAAAACGAAAATCACAACCAAGGGTGGACCTTAATATTGTAGGTAGTAATTTCACTCAACCGCAGTGACATCGGGTCACTTTGTGTAGGATTTTCCATACAAAGTGTAATATATTTCACTACATAGTCTATGTACTTAATAAATAAATTAATAAAATAAATATCTTGGGACCTTCCACACATTGACCTAGCCCCACACTAAGCAATGCTTGTATTATGGGTGCTAGACAGTAGACAACGATATAAATACTTGTATTGTGGCCGGGGAAGCGCTCGGTACGACAAAAAGTTAAGTGTTTACGATTACTTAAGTAATTATAATTTTTTTTTTATGTTTCTCAATACTTTGTTGTTCATATGTAATTTTAGCAGGTGTGAGCATCGAGACAAACCATTATGGTTTAACGATGTTTCTGTAAATTAGCTGCAAGTGTTTCTATGTAGGTACATATTACTTAAATATATGTATATAAAAACATCCATGACTCGAGTACTAACATTCATGCTCATCACACAAAGTTTGGTCTACCGGGATTCGAACCCGCGACCATCGGAATATTTACAAAGAGTCATGTCCTTAAAGTATATTTTGGATAAAAAGGCTTGGTGAATACAGACCTTTAAATTGCCCTTGACTGTGCCTATGTGAAAATGTAATGTTTGCGGCGTATGTCCCTTTACACACCGAAATTTTTTACAGAGCTCAGCGATGAACAGAAGGCTTTGCAAGAATTGGCCCGCAAGTTCACCAAGGAAGAGATCATCCCCGTGGCGGCACAGTATGACAAGACCGGGGAGTACCCCTGGCCCATCGTAAAGAAGGCGTGGGAGGTTGGCCTAATGAACGGTCACATTCCGGAGCATTGCGGTAATATTATCTTTCTATTTTCGCCTTCCATTTTTCTACTCTGGCAATTTTCCTGAACGTCAGGAGAAAAGAGCACAGGTGAACACGAGGGGTGGGGGGAGGCGCTTGCCCCCGCCCCCTCCTGGGTGAGAAGCTGGGTACGCGTACGCCCATGCAGATGGAGGCTACACGGAATCGTACACCTAGTACCTGCTTGGACTGAAACCAATGTGTCTGAAGAAAGTTCTAAAACGTCTAGAACGAAACTACTAAGTTTAATGTTAAATGAAATTTAAACTTTTAAACACAACATTAAATGAAATTTCCGTTTTGGCTGGTATGTGTATGAAAGGCTATCGGATCAAACCATTATTGCAGGAGGATTGGAGCAAGGAGTTTTTAATTCTTGCCTTGTGACAGAAGAGATAGCGTTCGGATGTGCCGGCATTAAGGCAGCGTTGTTGACATCTAATATAGGAGTAAGTGGACGTCCGTTCCCGGCTCCAGTCCAATTATCTAATGAGCTAATTTATGCCCTGCCCTAGCAGAAATAAAATTAAGTAAGGTTCGAAGCTCAAACTAGATTTAAAGCTATGCCTAAACTCAATTTATCGAAACTCTATACCATAAAACATTGCTATATACTCTGTAAAATATTGAAGTTCTGAAGGAAATACACACTGTCACACAGCCTGTCCTATATTTTTTAACGGATTATTTGAACTACAGATGTAAACTACTTAATTAATTACTTAAGTACGTACTTACGTGTTTCGTGTTTCAATGTGAAATAGAATAGCAGGGCATCAACTTTGGAATGGCACTAACGTAAAACTTATTATCGCATGCAGTTTCTGAGTCGTGACCTTTGCAAATGAATTCTTTATAATAAATACGGTCATGAACTAACAAGAAATAATAATAATGTGATATTTACTTATACATATTATGTTTATCAGCATAACAAGATTGTATGGTGGTGTGTAATTCCAATTTCCAACTAGATATCAGACTGTATGGATACAAATAGGGTTAAAGGGGTCATCAATGGCTAAGAGCTCCTGATATCCTGTCGGTATATTTACTCATTTGATATGTTAAAAAAGTATTAGTATTATGTCTTCATGGAGTGAGCTCAGCCACACGCAGAAAGACTCAACGGGAACCGTTACAAAGCCTCCCTGTATTATACATATATAATTTATAGTGTTGTTAAAAAATAACCTATCTATATTATATCTTCCACAATACTAAATGCTAACCTCTCTTGATATTTTATGTTAATATTTTCACTCTTTCAATGTGTAATGGAATCGATGACTTGCAATAGTTAGTTTGTATTCTGTACGTGTTGTAACTTGTTCTTCCGTTATTAGGCGGCCTAGGATTAGGCGTGTTCGAAAACTGCGTTGTCGCAGAAGAAATAGCCTTTGGTTGCTCCGGAATCATGGCAGCCATTTACATCACCGAAGTCGGAGTGAGCTGTCTTGAACGCTTTTCGGATAGGTGACGGTCGAAGAGTGATTTTTATTAACACTGGAGCTGAACTGGACTGCATTTTTATACGCTGTCAACTAACAAAAATATTAACGGAATACGCTATATAGGCTAGGCTAAGCGTCGTTGATTTAGCAATCAAAATCAATATACATGCGGCATTTTGTATGGGAATACCAAGAACTAGTCGCCGATGTCAATACCAATGCCAATATACATATATAACACGCTTACCTTTATACCGCAGGAGACGTTGAGTATAATTAAAGATAGTATACAATAAATGTAGATATATCAACAGTTACAGACAATATTTACAAAAAATACAGAATATACAGTAACACAGTAAGAACAAAGAAAACCTTAATAAATTGGATATGGTCCATAAGGTAATTTTAGGACTAATAATGATAAATTTTAATCTCAGTTCGACAGTGTATGATATTTCAATGACAGTTCAGAATCCACCTACGGAAGTGTGAGACCTTTGGGGTTTTCAGGCGGTGTTGGAAGTGTCTCAGGCTTTGACGAGTGCTTGATTTTGAAAGAGTTAGCGTTCGTTCATTTGGGGATTTCAACAGCAATAATCGTCTCGGCTCTGGGAGTGAGTGACAACGAACTAGGGCTACAAAAATATACTATATAGCTGTTTATGTGTGCAAAATAAACGTGTTCGTTACTGAGTCACGTAAATAGGAAGTCTTGTCATAACATTTTAATCCATTATTCTGGGTTGAACTGGTAATAGGGATGACGACAACTTTTTTCCCTTAGTCTATCAGGAAGATTATTGAAAAGTATTGGACACGTATTTTTTCTTTTTTCACGTAATCAAACTTATACGGAGATATATTGAGTTGAAATGTCGCGTGACGTCACGGTTAGGTACGATTTATACCTAACGGTTACGTAGTTAGCCCCCACTCTCCAACTTTAATGCGCTTTAACTTAGTCATTCTTTGTTAATTAGATAAAACAAAAAAAAACGTGTCTAATATTTTTTTATTACCTGACGGACTAATTAGAACTTCGGTTTCTTCACAATGTCGTCATCCCTATTTCAATATTATGAAGGTGAATGCGGTTTCTTTCACACTAAATAGAGGGATAGATCATGATGGATTGACGTGTTCTTTTTGTGTGAGGTTAATTGAAGCGCGATATGGTAACTAGTAATTATTGACCGCGGGGATCGCCCCTTGAAGAAGTGAAAATCGAGTTGGAAGTTTAGTATGAAATTCAACGCACAAGAAATCGCGGACAATAGCTAGTTGCTAAATAAGGACTTCCTAATTATATGGTCTATGTATATGTATCTGTGAATATATATTGTTTTTCACAGTCAGGACAGTCTTGTGGCGGTGATAATAAGATAAGATTAGACAGCAGGCACCAAAGCACTCATGCCTGTGTACTAACTTGCTTATCATTCAGTTCGGATGATTTAATTGCAAATGATGCGTTTACGAAGGTTGTAATAATTCATGCTGTGCCAACCGTAAAAGCTTAGCAATATTCCGTTATCTGTCATAGATTTATGTTAAGATGATATGTATAGAAGAAATAGGGATATTGCCTGTCTGTACTTGACTAAAGGTATAACTTTGCCACGGGCTGTTAGTTGTCGACGTAGCAATGCTTTTAAAACACGCTTGTTTTCCTTTTTCTCAAGGAATATCATTTTTATTTCACTTTTAACCCTTTCAAGGTACGATGCACGAAACGTCTGAACCGTGACGTCATTATTGAAAAAGTATATTTTTTTTTAATAATAGTTGCGCTAAAAAATCAAAATGTGTTGGTATTAGGGTATCGACCCATTAGTTATTTTAAACTACTTCTGAAAACTAGTCGACATGTCTATTCTTCTTCTTATTTTGCTTAATTGAAATCAATAGCTGAAAAGTAGTCTAGTTTGAAACAAGACATCTAAATAAAAAACGCTATTGATAAATGTTCATTTCATTGAACCCTATAAATTGTATCTGAAATCACTTAGGCTAAACTTACTCGTATTTAATCAAATTATACTAGGTGTACACACTATGTAAAATTGAAATATAAAAAATGAATAAGTAGTATATTAAATGAAGGGAGGCATTTCAGGCGGTGTGGGGAATATGGGAGTGTTCGAAGAGTGTTTAGCCGGCGAAGAGATGGCGTTCGGTTGCTCGGGTATCACCACAGCGATCGGTGGGACCAACCTGGGCGTGAGTTGCATACACTTGCTCTGCTGCCGCCTCGCCTCGGGGCTTCGATGGGACCAATTCGTCACAAACAGTTCAATAGTTCTACCACATGCCACATGCATGCAGCCAATTAGCCAAAAAAGGATCACCGCGAATGAATAGCGGCGCTTGAGTCGCGTGAGGTGCGGTGTTGCCAATTTAGCACATTATTTGCCATATTATACGCTAAATTGGCAACACTGACATCTCCGAAACTCCGAATATCACAGTGAAATTGACACTATTGTATGGAATGACAACTGTGACTTTGACATCGCCAGCCACTTCACAAGACAGTGGCGCCAACTGGTGGGCCAGAATACGGTAGCCCTTATTCATTACTAGCGCCTGGAATTTGCACGGCAAAACAAAAGACTGTCGCAAAGTTCCAGTAACTTTTTTATCGATATCGAGCACTATTATATTCGCGACAGTTAATCTATACTAATAAGCTTGTAGAATAAGTCGTGGGGATTATATATAATAAACGATACTGACTGAACACAAAATAACGATTTTTAGAAAAAATATGTAAGTTTGTATTACCGGATTTAACTCGAAAACTACTGGTCCGATTGCAACGAAATTTGGTATGGGTTAGTTTATAACACTGTTCAACATTAGGCTATTTATTACCAACTTCCACGCGGACGAAGTCGCGGGCAGAAGCTAGTAGTTTAAAATATGAAAAGAAAGTAGCAAGTCAGAGATTATTTTATATATGCTATTTGGATCTAAATCTTAACAATACTTGGTTATAAATAAAATAACCCGTCTTTTTGGCTTTGTGATAAACGAAACTGTCTACTTCCAGAGAATGTCGAGAAATTAAATGATTGTCTAACCTTATCACTATCAGGCACCAAATAATAAAATGTCGTGTACTGATATGGATTTCGAAGAAGAAACACTTAATTTTTTAAATGAATATTTTGTTTATTTGTTGGACCGCTTTTTTCGATATCGATAAATAAATGTTTCTAACACTAGTAACATTGCGACAGTCTTTTGTTTTGCTGTTCCAATTCCGGGCTCTGTTCATTACATGGCACGTACAAGAAAATATAATTTAATTTTCTCTCTCGAATTGACAAAATATAGCGTACTAATATACTCTTAATGCAAATGACCAATGCAATTTGGTCGTTGTTAGACAACTTAATGAAAAATCTCCCATATTGGTCCCGTTTGGGCTCGTGATTGTTTAAGAGTAATTTTCGTGTCTGAGATAAACTCAAGCTAATGGGTTTTTTGTTGAAATGGGTTTACAATTTTTATATTCATGTACATTTCTAAACAAGTTCTCGGAACTTTCCGTGTGAATTGAATCTGTCTCGGTCTAAAAATCGAGCACTGCTGTGTAGTTTGCTGTATTAATGGGG
>OZ020272.1:9763572-9783805 GCA_963971205.1 Aethes cnicana
GCTTTATTTAATGGTAATGTAACCCTTTGGGCGCCACGCCTAATTGTGTCGTACGAACGGGCTGTGGTGTTTAATTGGTACTGAAAGTAATTTACTTTAAGGTGAACATAAAATACGGCCTCACCAATTAATTCCCTGATATTCCATAATTGCCAATATCCGCTTTATGTATTGTTACATATTTACATTGCAGTTTTCACAGAACCATAATAATCATCGATCACATTAAATCTATGTTAATCCGAAGGGTTTTAGTACTAAGTTATCGACGTGCATGCTAGTAGTACTATGAAAGATGTCGTGACGGAAATATAAAATTGTTGGAAATGTTTTTTTTTTGTGGAGACGAGGAGAGAATGCTGGTTGTTAAATAAAAACATTCTTCGTGATGGTACCTAGTTCAAGTCAAAAGTACCGCGACATTATTAGGCATTTGGGTCCACTAAATCTAGGTTTAGGTTGTCCAGTTTTCGTATATAGCTGACTGTGTAGCGGCATAAATACTCCAGTGAATTACTGGAGCTAGAAGCATCCGCGGTGGCCATTGGTCATAGGAATTCAGCCGAATTACAAACTTGGCCGGAAATAGGATAAACCTTCACGTGAATTCATTGTTGATTATTATTTAGTCGTGACATGTTTTTGTCGCATATGTTTAAGAATATTTCTATGCTAATTTCGGAGAAACATTCCGTAACTACATTCCTATACCTAACATAACAAAAGTTCTATATCAGTACTGGAATATTGCTATTGAATGAGGGAAATTTAAAGTAGTAAGGAATTTCAGGCGGTGTGGGGAATCTGGGTGTGTTCGAGGAATGCGTGATCACTGAGGAACTATCGTTCGGTTGCACCGGTATCTCTACAGTGATCGATTCGACTAACTTGGGAGTGAGTGGACGACAGTTATCTACGGGATTGCTTCGCCAACTTAACCTCCTCGGGACTATAACAGCTTGTCTGCCCAAACATTTTTAGTTTGCTTATTTACATGCCTACATCAAAACATTATTAATCAAATACTTTTTGAATCTATGGGGCAGCGTAGTTTAGGTAAATAATTACTCTAGTTCGTAGTAAGTCTGAGATAAGCTCTGACTTGATATGTTACATTAAAAAGTTTAAAAATTACATTACCTAATGGTTTCTAAAAACGTACAGTACCTATACATAATGTACTTTTCAATAAAAGCTATATGAAGTTTTGAATTTGTCTCTGGCTAAACAATTACAACGCACTAGGTAGTTTGTAACGTGTTTGTAACTAACAATTTAGATGAATTAAATGGAAAATTAAAAATAGCATGAGACTTCTAAATCTAATCTTTTAAAGAATTAGCTTACCAATACGTATTGATTTGCATGACAATTTTCATAATTTCATAAAATCACTCATCACTGAACCCTATTTAACTACAATAAATCAGACGTGTCTTGAAAATCAGTAGTTATGCCTTTTTTTCGTTTATTACTTTTACAGAAAATCGTGTTTTAGTGGTAACTGATCCGTGACGTCATATCTCTCTTACTCTCTCGCTGAAAAGCGGCTTAAATATGTGCGCTACGAGCAGAAATACGTCTATGCGCAGTCATTTTTACCAACTCCCTTTTAGAATGAGTGAGGAGATTGAAAATTAAAATTTCATGTAAGTAGGTACGAATTTGACGGATTCCGAAAGTAAAGAAGACATTACCTGTCCTTTTATTTTTTTCCATTTGTCTAACTAGCTAATAAAATAGACATGTTAAAAAAAAAAAGGTTGTCAATTTAGGATCGTTCGGAGAGTGTTGGTGCAGGAGGTTTAGGAAGGATTCTTTGGATGCATGGACCGTTGTTCTAAGGTTTAAAATATACCTGGGCTAGTTTTAGTAGAACAGTTACTAAGGGACTTTGTGTATGTTAAAATATAATTTAGGTTAAATTACTCTTTGGTATGGACATATTTTTTTATTCAAACTTATTAATGTGTAAATATTTTTTATTATTTATCTGTATGAATCAATTTCGGAGCGGGAAAGTAAATTTTACCAGCCTCTTTGTGTTCCTTAATACTGGCTGTCGGGTCATTTCTGGGTCATCTGACTTGTTACAATCCTTTATTACAGTTATTTTATATGATGAATTGTAACTGGAAACGAATCAATTGTATTTAAAATAATTTAACGCTCACTACTACTACTACTACTATTACTACTACAGCCTATTTGCGTCCCACTGCTGGGCAAAGGCCTCCTCTCATCACGAGAGGGTTTAACTTAACGCTTGCTTAAAAAAAGAAAACGTAGAAAATTGACTATACAGATACAAGTGGTAACCACTTTTTCACCGGAATAACGATGATATCGTTCAACGTATTTCCAAATACAAATGATTCGTGTTTACTATATTCAATGTCACCTGAGAGGCTTCAAGTGACTAATATTGTGTATGTATGATATATTTGGTACAGCACGACACAACTTAGAAGTCACACGGCGAAGCACTTTAGCCGTCGACGCAGAGTAAATTTTTGCATAATCCACGCGCCTTCTCTAAGTTGTGTAAACCTGTACTTGGTTTTTTCCGCTCATCATTCACGTCTTCATTCCTCTAGGTGGTATGGACATGGGGGTTTTCGAGGGGTGCCTGGTAGCTGAGGAGTTGGCCTATGGCTGTACTGGTATCATGACCGCTATGGAAGCTAGCGGGCTTGGCGTGAGTGCCTTTTTAAAAACGACAACGATTGGATTGCACTTGAGTTTAATGAAGCATGATCTGACTAAAAATGGGGTTTACATAGGGATTTAAAGAAGTGTTTGTGATTAGTAGTAGTAACTAACACGAGCTATTTTCATATTTCAAGGGAACTCAGGCACTTACACAATCTCCTGCATGCAGTAAAGGTTGCAAGTTCGTATTACTGTTGAACTATCTTTACCATCTTGTAGATAGCGCGTGTAGAGCGTAGATTAGGCGTAGATTTAGAACATCCGTTAAACGTAATCATAGAATAGTCAAATCACTTAATCACCTGTCATTCCATTCATTCATCAGCATCACTCCATGAAGACTGATGCAAATATGTAGTTATTTTACGTACCATTGCTTAAGCTTTATTGTGCTTTTTATGTGCATGGATTGGTATTTGGTTTTGGGTTACATGATGTAATTTTTTCAAGAGCACTTTAACTATAACATTTTTTATGTGTCTTAGCAAACACCTGTTATAATCGCGGGCACTAAGGAGCAGCAGAAGAAATACCTTGGCCGACTTATCGACGAGCCTCTTGTGGCAGTAAGTAATGATCAATTTTGTTAACATTAAAAAAACCTCCCTAACAATTTCAAAAAATGGATTTAATGCAATAGTTATTTGTTATGCAAGGCTGCAAAGTTGTTGTTTGCTGTGAGTGCGTGATTGAGACCCGAGTGAACGAAGGATTCTAGGGTTGAACCACGAGCGAAGCGAGTGGTTCAAATATAGAATCCTGAGTGTAACGAGGGTTTCCAGGCACGAGACCGCAAACGACTTTGCTGCTGAGCGCAACACAAAATTTTTCACCTCACGCGCGATTTTTCTGGAAGAAGACTTAGTTCGGCGTCACGTACAGTTTGTGCTAACTCTGGAGGAGTTAAATTCGTATCGTCATCGCTAGAATCGCTCATATTTTCTTTATTACTTCGTATGGGTGTTCTAAATTACAAAACCAGCAATCTAAAACTTTTTTTTAATTTTATTTTTTTAATGTTTTTTTTTCCGGAGGTTGCGTTCCAAATCACTCTTACTCGTACTTCAAGATTCAATTATTCATTGAATACAGTTAAAATATACACATATTTAAGTATTTTTGTGATAAAACATAGTGAAATAATGAAATACATCTGAAACGGTGTATTATTAATATAATTTTATTAATGATGATATTAAGTAAATTGAACCTTTATTTTAATAAAACTCTCACGACGAATTGCGTTTCAGAACGTATCGTTGTTTTTTTATTGTGACAGTGGCGTCATGCGTCGTTCGAATTTCAAAAACACTTTCCACGATAGCGGATAAAAACAACTTTTGCGCTCGGATATCAAGCTGCAAAACGACCACTTTCGAGCCAGTGAGGTGAAAAATAAATTATTTGCGCATTACCATTGTCATCTACTTGTTTAAACACACAAATTGGGACAAGCTAAAAACTAATACGTAATAATTTCATGAAACACTCACAGGATACATGATGGTCGGGGATTATTTTAATAGACCACTTGCAACACAGCAATGCGAATGACGCTGACCCACACTACTACAGAATACCGGAGTGTCATACCTGGCGAAGTATATTATTGTATCATGGATTCGTTATATGTGCCAGTTAAATGTGTACGATGTTTGTAGGCGTACGGTGTGACTGAGCCTGGAGCCGGGTCCGATGTCGCTGGGATAAAGACCAAAGCGGAGAAGAAAGGCGACGAATGGATTCTGAACGGCCAAAAGATGTGGATCACCAACGGCGGCGTTGCCAACTGGTATAGTGACCCTTCGGATACACTACTAATCCATACTAATATTATAAATGTGAAAGTGTGTTAGTTTGTCCTTCCTTCACGTCGCAACGACTGGACCGATTTGATTTAAATTTAGTATGGGGATGAGAAACCGGTGGAGTAAGTAGCACAGGACCGGTCTGAATGGCGAGCCTTGGGGGAGGCCTATGTCCAGCAGTGGACGTCTTTTGGCTGAAATGATGATGATGATGGAGATAGTTTGAGACCCCGGGAATAACATAGGGTACCTTTCATGTCGATATTTCAACGGGAACGGGTTTTCCACGGGTCAGACCAATTTTTCAATAGGTACTTGGTATAACTATAACCATCTATATGTATAGGTATCATCGAGTACGCAGATTCTAAGTCTACGCGGGAAGAAGTCCCCGGAAAAAGTCTAGTTATTTGATATTACTTCGAGTTCTACGTTCACTATTATTTACCCATTATTTTTTCTTTAAATTTCAGGTATTTCGTGCTGGCTCGCACCAATCCCGACCCGAAGTGTTCTGCCGGCAAAGCCTTCACTGGCTTCATCGTTGAGAGGGACTGGCCCGGAGTTACTCCTGGTCGCAAGGTAACAATATCGAAATGTAAATGTCTTACGAAAATGTTTTTTTTTCTATGGCGTGTCTCGTAAAGAGACTAAGCACTGCAAAAAAGAAATAGTTATTTGTTATGCAAGGCTGCAAAGTTGTTGTTTGCTGTGAGTGCGTGATTGAGACCCGAGTGAACGAAGGATTCTAGGATTGAACCACGAGCGAAGCGAGTGGTTCAAATATAGAATCCTGAGTGTAACGAGGGTTTCAAGGCACGAGACAGCAAACGACTTTGCTGCTGAGCGCAACACAAAATTTTCACCTCACGCGCGATTTTTCGGGAAGAAGACTTAGTTCGGCGTCACGTACAGTTTGTGCTAACTCTGGAGGAGTTAAATTCGTATCTTCATCGCTAGAATCGCTCATGTTTTCTTTATTACTTCGTATAGGTATTCTAAATTACAAAACCAGTAATCTAAAACTTTTTATTTTATTTTATTTTTTATGTTTTTTTCCGGAGGTTGCGTTCCAAATCACTCCTACTCTTACTTCAAGATTCAATTATTCATTGAATACAGTTAAAATATACACATATTTAAGTATTTTTGTGATAAAACATAGTGAAATAATGAAATACATCTGAAACGGTGTATTATTAATATAATTTTATTAATGATGATATTAAGTAAATTGAACCTTTATTTTAATAAAACTCTCACGACGAATTGCGTTTCAGAACGTATCGTTGTTTTTTTATTGTGACAGTGGCGTCATGCGACGTTCGAATTTCAAAAACACTTTCCACGCTAGCGGATAAAAACAACTTTTGCGCTCGGATATCAAGCTGCAAAACGACCACTTTCGAGCCAGTGAGGTGAAAAAATAATGTCATATATCACGTGAGGGCTCTATTGACGCCTTAACATTCCCACCAAACGTTTGTGTTCCCGTTTTCAGGAACAGAACATGGGCCAGCGCGCTTCAGATACCCGCGGGATCACCTTCGAGGACGTACGCATCCCCAAAGAGAATGTCCTTATCGGAGAGGGTGCCGGCTTCAAGATCGCCATGGGAGCCTTCGACAAGACCAGACCGCCGGTAACTAGACCACTGACCAATCAAGTCTTATGATGAGAAACTAGCATATCTATGACCGTCAAGATAGCGTACACCGTAACGATATCCAGGATCTGATTATGCAAATAAATACTACCCAAATAGTACCTACGGAATATCTAGGTTAAAAAAATAGTACCCTTAAACTTTTCGAAATATAAGGCCTGTTCACGGTGTACGCTACCGAGCGTCAAGCTGGTGTACACCGCGTGGATCTCTGGAACGGCTTGGTTCTCGGGAATGATTTATAGCTCAGAAAATAGTACTCAAATAGTACCATTTTAAGATAACGAGTTTTAGAAAAATTATCTGTATTTATG
This sequence comes from Aethes cnicana, assembly GCA_963971205.1. Taxonomy (NCBI): domain Eukaryota; kingdom Metazoa; phylum Arthropoda; class Insecta; order Lepidoptera; family Tortricidae; genus Aethes; species Aethes cnicana. The sequence goes on from OZ020272.1 coordinate 9,770,073, forward strand.
TGTATGTAAGTCCGGATTTAACTCGAAAACTACTGGACGGATTGCAATAAAATTTGGTATGGGGTAGTTTATAACACTGGTCAACATATAGTCTACTTTTTATCCCGTAAAAATGCATAGTTCCCGCGGGAATGCTATTAACGAATTCCACGCGGACGAAGTCGTGGGCAGAAGCTGGTCGACTTATAAACGAAACAAGTAGTGGTTAGATGACAGTTTATGCATCACATATCTTCTTTTTAACTACAGTAAGTCACTAAATCATCAGTTAACGTCCCGGTTTTAGATCTCTCCGACGATAGGTGGCTGGGCCTGGTTGTGGTGCCCACCGGCATGGCTGCCGTATTCTGTATTCGCTGTGTGCAAAGACAGTGGCGGGGGAGACGAAAACGATCGCAGCGTGTGACCTGTAATAGGAGCAAAAAAATTGAGAAGTGATTCCACAGAGTATCCGCAAGTTACCTTGATCCTATTGCTCCCGGAGATAGATAAAGTAGGCAACTTAAAGTTACAACCCATAATCAATGTAGGTACTTAAAATTATTAAAAACTATCATAAATGACTATGTTAAATATTGCGACTGGACATAATATGTTTGCAATACATTTACAATCACAACGATCTACAATTATTTAAACAACGTTGACGTCATTTAATTTTGAACTTGTTGAAATTAAGTTAATTCCTTGTACTAAACAATATTACTTTTTTGGCCACCGTGTAATCTTGTAAATAGTGAGCTTATTTAGTGAGAAAGATCGGGGAAAGTAACTGATACCAGAGACCATGTAATATATACTATAATAAAAGAGTAATTTTCCGTCTCTTTCTTTCTGTCTGTCTGTCTGTTTGTTAGGGTTAATCTCCGGAACTACTGTACCGATTTGAATGCAGTTTCAAGGGTAGATAGAGCATAATTTGGAGCAACATATAAGCTATGTTTGATTAGAATCGGACGTCGGAAAGAAAAGTTATCGGAAATTTTATATTCCACGCGTACGAAGTCGCGGGCAGAAGCTAGTTATACATATAAGACTGTCAAACTCCGTACATTACGGCGTACATCGGAAATAGCCAGGGCGCTTCAAGTTTTCATACTTTGCCTGCACAGCGCCATCTAGATGTAGCTCATGGAGTTCAAATTTGTAACCAAGCTACCTAGGTAGCGACATTATCGAATTTTACACTTATTTCGGGCGTACGCTGATTTGTTTGAAGGTTGTCATTCTAAGTTTACCTTACTTCTTCTATGCTGATACAAACTGCTACAGCTTAATATGTGATTTAAGCTAATTGAATACTGAGTGCTATCCCTGACTCACCCTGCAAACCCCATCAAGGGTAATTTCCCTTAACACTACGACTGCACTGATATTTTAAAACTGTGATATTGAAGGGTCAAGTCGCGGTAGCATGTTTTTTAAGGGTCACCAACCAACATATGAACAATGATATTTAAATTAACATATTAACTTCAATCTTCCCGACAAAATTAGCAAACAATTGCGTTACGAACTCTTGCTCTGTGGTCAGTGTGCATCTGAATTATTTATATGCATATCATTATTGTAGTAATTATGTACTTAATATTATTAAAAAAACGCCGCAGTAGCCTATTGGTTTGACCTGCCGCCTCTCATGATCGGGGATTCGCTCCTCTGAAATTATTTATGTGCGAAATCAAATCCAATGTGCGAAGGAAAACATCGCGAGGGAACTTGTACGCATCTGCGAAGTAATTCAAGGATGTGTTTGAAGTCGCCAACTAGCGGATGCAAATTTGAAGGCGCAATATTCAACTATACTCTTTGGTCGACCATGGAAATCTCAACTAATAAGTAGAACTAACCACTGTAACCAAAATTTGTGGCGTAAAAGGCTTGTAATCTCAGTCGATTTTTTTTCAAATAAATACGTGGCAGTGACAGTTCACTTCACTTATGTCCGTTGAGAATTTCAAATTTGGCCATTTGGTACGCTGTGATCGTTTTCGTATCCCCACCATTGACTTTACACATAGCAAATAGCCCAAACCCTGAGGAGAGAGGAGGTCTGTGCCAAATAGGCCGTTGAGGTGGTATATTATTGAGTCAAAAGAATCGCTATTAATATGAATTTTCCTTTCTAACAGTTCCAATATATACTGTAGCGGGGGGTTGATGTTAGCTCAGGTAGATGCTGCAGACACGGAGATCAGCGGTGGAATCCGAAGACACGAAGACGATGTCTAGCTTATTAAAATATATAAATCTTGAAGACTGGCCCTATTACTGCCCTAATACTGTCTAACTAAGGAATAATAGATTTTAAGTTGAATTGATATTATATTTTGAGAGACGCGCACATTACAAAGGATCGTAAAAAACTCAATAATAAAAGCTACACAATTCTACGCTTAAAATTACCTATTTTTGGAAGAGAATGTGTCAACTAACCGATTGTACTCGGCCAGTCTCCACATTTCCCTCCTCCCCTTTCGAGGAACCGCCTAGCTAACGAAGGCCCTACCCTACGTCGAAATTTTTCTTTTACAAAACTAAGACTGTTCCTGTGTAAGGAATAACCAACCTTTCCATCCATATTCATTATATATAATTAACACTCTTAAAAGAAAATCTGAATTAATAATGAATATTAGAAAAGGTGGATTTCGGACCAAAAACAAATTTCGACGAAAAAAAAAAATGTCCGCAGACAAGAATAATCGGACTAACCTAACCTGATACAATATTGTTCAAAAAGCTAAATTATGTAAACTTTGAAACCTCTCCTTGCAATAAAAAATTACAGACTTGCGGAAGTCACATAATTTTCCTTTAAAAGGTAAGCTTTAAAGCAAACGAGCGACCGCACAAAAATTATTTTAAAGATTCTCTTCTTGGCGATCCATGGGGTGCAGTCCCTTACATATGAGGGGTCGTCTGCCCGCCCATGGATATACCTCGAAGACACGGTCGTAGAGTAACTTCCACAAATCGCCACGGTGACAGCACATGAAAAAAAACAAAGGTGTGAGCATGGTCTTTAAGCAACATATTATAAATCATAGCTAGGCAGGTTCTAAAGAGAGAGAAAAAAAATAATTAAAATTAATTAATTTGTTTGAACACAAAGGCAGCTGACAGTTATTTTTTTTTTTTTAAAATGAAAAATAATTAAAAAGGGATCTCTATGCAAGCTATAAAGATACGTAATGTCTATCGCCTACCTCGTGTAGTGTACTCTAGCTCGCCTTCATAAGGATTCCTAGAATAGTTCAACTAAATAAAACCAAAACAGTGGGTCCTGCCTGGATATCTTCAACATTTTCTTGCCTTCTGATATTAGGTATTAATGATACATATAATACAGTATAATCTGCGCAACCTGTTTTGATGATAACACTTTAATTCCTGTTTTAGGTCTGAACCGATATTTAGGATGAATGTAAGCACAATAATAATATTAGACCGCAGTAATATTATAGCCCAGATTTATTAAGGCCGTTCCCTGACCCAGCATCGTCAAATTGCTCATGTAAGATCATATTTTTCTAAGAATGGTTAAAGCTAAAAATATGAAGAAGAAAAAACATATGTTATATTTGATTATATCATCCTTAATTTGACAGCCTTATAAATGCCATGTTTTAAGACGGTATTTTTATAGAAATTAAAACGTGTTAAATAAATACTAACTAAATCGGGCGTAAAACACGGGATGTATGGGAGTCGGGGATTATCTTTTTACACCACTTGCAACTCACAGCAGTGGTGACGTTCAGGTCACACCCACACAATTACCGGAGTAGCATACCTGGCGAAGTATATTATTGTGTGTATCGTGCAATCCCTCAGGTGGCGGCGGGGGCGACGGGGCTCGCCAACCGCGCGCTCTACGAGGCTACCAAGTATTCTCTGGAGCGGAAGACATTCGGCGTGCCCATCGCCGCCCACCAGGCGGTGTCGTTCATGCTTGCGGACATGGCGATTGGCGTGGAGACGTCGCGGCTCGCGTGGCAGCGCGCCGCGTGGCTCGTCGACCACGGTGGGCCTGCAATTCTAATACCTATATATGCCATTTGGTTTGGAGAGCGTTTTCCAAGATAACCGGTACTTTTTCCGTGCCCTGTCATCAAAGTGTTTAGCGAGAGTCCAAAAAGGGTAAAAGCTTCATGTTCAAAACAAATGTGAAACCGCCCCAAATGCCCACTAGTGCCTCTAGCGGATTATTCACTTGTGATCAACCTTCACATATCTTGAATCACGTGCAAGATTCCAAACAATGTTTGCTATCCAGACTGTTGGAGTCCCGGGAAAGGACCATGGGCTACTTTTTAAACGCGTAGTTCCCGCGAAAACGCGATAGCCGAATGGCACGCGGGCGAAGTCGCGGGCAGAAGCTAGTCAACCATATTTAAATATAGATGCGGGTCCCTCCGAATGGCTACCACCATCCTAACCGCTGACCTGCCGCTAAATAGCACTATGCGCACTGAGAGAGCCGGTGAAATTACTAGCAGAAGCATTACATTTTGATCCTCGGGTTCATTAGAAATCTCATTCCCCCTTTATGTTCACGGGCCACAGTGACCGCTTACCATCAGGTGGCCTGCGTGTCGTTGCCAACCAATGCGATAAAAAAAAACGTGAAAAAACAAATTCCTTAAGTAATGTATAATTTTTTTCACGCTTTTCATTCACGTATCCTTCGTTCCAGGCTTCAAGAACACCGTGATCGCTTCAGTGGCTAAATGTCACGCGTCAGAAGTGGCCAACAAAGCCGCCACCGACGCGGTACAAATTTTCGGTGGCAACGGCTTCAACACCGAATACCCTGTCGAGAAACTGATGCGCGACGCCAAGATCTATCAGATCTACGAAGGTACTTCCCAGATCCAGAGGCTCATCATCTCCCGAGAGATCCTCACCGCTGCCAAGCAACAGAACTGAACATGTCACTATTAAATCACGATTATTTTACACCTCAAAGGTATATCGGTGTTTATACATATATCTTAATTAATTAAAATGTTTTACGTAATAAAATGTTATTTAACTCCTGAATTTCTTTTTCAATCCTACCTTACGTTAATTCGCTCCTAATTTCGTAGGTTCCAATTTCCAAGGCTTTCAATATGATATTACGAGTAGGTAAGGTACACCACCAAGAGATCTGATTAAAATGCGCCACATTATAAAATTATGGAAAAGTCCCTTTTTGTATTAAAATACAATTGATTTGAAAAGTCTAAAAGGAGGAGGTTCTCAACTCGGCTGTGTTTGAGTAAAGTGAACCAAGCCAAGGCAATGACAAACTTCTACTGAACACTACATCGTATTATTGTATCATGTTTGTTATCGTATTCTATACTATTAAAGGAGCAATATTTGTATATTATCTAATATATAAAATTCTCGTGTCACAGTGTTTGTAACCAAACACCTACGAAACGGCTCGACCGATCCTTATGAAATTCGGAGTGTATGTTCAGTAGGTCTGAGAATAGGACGTAAGCTATTTTTCATAGCAAAAAAAAATTCTGAGGCGGTACGAAGTCCGCGGGGTCAGCTATAATATATTTGTAATCGCGGTCTCGAAAACGGCTCTAATAATTTCGATGAAATTTGGTATATATGGGTTATCTAGGTCTCATCTGGGAAAAAACATTTTTAGCTATTTTCACCCCAGCAAATCTCGGTCGCTCAGGTACTGAGAGACAATATCAGTTGAAATACGTGCGGGACTGATATTGATTTTCCGGGGATAAAAGTTATCTTATATCCTTATCGTGGTCCCAAACGGCCCATTCCTAGTTGTTCGCACTGCGAAGTAGTATTGTTTTGTTGCCCGCAGTGCGAAGAAATGAGAATAGTCCTCAGAGAAAAGGCAAACTCCCAGTGTGGACAACGGGGAATCGGCTAGACACACTAGTAATATACCTGATGACTGGAAAAAGGTCTCCTGTGAAATTTCTAGGAAAAGATTAGGAGAGTCGTATTGTACATATATACCTAATAGCTTTTCCCAGCAACTTCGTATGCGCAAAAATATTAAAAAGTAAAATCCCGATTTTTCCCGTTCCCGTGGGAATTTTGCAAAATCCTTTCTTAGCGCATGCCTGCGTCATAACATCTACGTGCATGCCAAATTTCAGCCCGATCCGTCCAGTGGTTTAGGCTGTGCGTTGATAGATCACTATGTCAGTCAGTCACCTTTGAGTTTTATATATTTAGATTTACCAATAGTACCTAATTAATAATTGGAAATGTAAACATGTGGCAGGTAATATACTTTTACGTCACACCAGGCCGAAAAGCGGGATTTACCGCCCTTGGGCGCTACGAAAAATCCCTCTTCACGGCCAGGTGGTGACGTAAAATCGTATACTAACCACGGGCGGTCGTAAAGAAATCCTCAGACCGCTAGATTATAGCCCTCGCCTCCGGCTCGGGCCTCAATTACCCGCGATCTGAGACTTTCTTTACTTGACCGCCCTAGGTGTGTAATGTACTAATATATGCTTTATTGCGTGGAAGAAATTATGCACCAATTGAATTTTTCCATTTTTTTATTGAAAATTCATAAATCATACAGAAAATCGAGTTTGTCTGCAGGTAAGCTGACCCCGTAGGTAGTAATAAATAAAATACCCTTTTGATCTGGTATTTACCCGAGAATAACGATCTTATACCTATGGTAAAATTAAATTCGCGTAGTGTGTACTTATTTTTTCCAACGTAATACATTCACATTCTTACGGTTTTATGTAGCCTCTAAGCCAATAGATGGCGTGGGTGGCCAGATATAGTTATTTTTTCAAGATTTACACTAAATTACAAGCCAACAGTTACACTTTGATGATATATACGAGTGGAGGGATATATAATACATCTCAATTTCACATGATTTTCCACACATTACCTTTCATTAAGAAACTTTTTTTCATGTTAAATACTCAGGTTATGGCCACTAGCCAATGCCAGCGGCTTCGATAATCATTCGTGAAATTATTCGTTTTACGCGTTTATGAACTAGCTTCTTCCCGCGACTTCGCCCGCGTGGACTTCAGTTATCGCGCTCCCGCGGGAACTATGCGCTTTTCCGGGATAAAAAGTAGCCTATGTCCTTTCCCGGGGCTCCAAATATCTCCACATGAAATTTCATCAAAATCGGTCCAGCGGTTGAAGCGTGAAGAGTTAACAGACAGACAGAGTTACTTTCGCATTTATAATATTAATATATACGTATATGAACTAATATCATGAAAGTTTCTTGAAATGGTGGGACATGTGAAGCCGAATTTTCATTAAACGTGTAGAACAGCGCCATCTTTGAAATCAAGCTCAAATCAATGATGCGTGAATGAGCTAAATTAATCTGCAAGTTTCAAACAGATGGCGTTAGAGTAACCGGATGCATCATTATCAATAGAGCTTCTTTCAACCTACAAAGTGTTCAATAATTGGGAAAATCAATCCCGTTGTTTCGATAAATATCAAGTTAGAAAATATTTTTACTAATTCAACTAAATAATAAATATCTCTACGATAATACTTTAGAATCGTACTCATAAAGATTGACCTAGATTCAGAGCCCTTGTGAAAGGATTGTGCAATAGAAACGGTCATTTATTACACAACGCAGCGTATTCATAAGCATACCCAGTAATTTCGCTGGATTATATATTTATTTTACGTTTAACGGGGTCAATATAAATAAAGAGGATTTTCTTCTCCTTATTGTTGATTTTTACAAAAGTAAGATAAAGGCATCGTTATTTATATTTATAACACAATTACAGTCCACCCTTTCCTTTTAATTAAGTGTTTTTTTGATAAATAGGTCATGACATACTTTTATTTCAAATTAGGTTAATTTCGTACTGCCCTTTACCGATTTATTTCAATGTCAGTCATGAGTACGGTAAGTCCGTTGAATCCTATCAAGTATGTCAGAATACCGATGTGTAAGTGAAGTGTCCCAGAGACCTACATTTTGTTTATAAGCGATTTTTGAGATAAAGATATTCGTTTTACGTTGTGGGTGAAATATATTATAAACTTGGCTGTAATTTCGTCGTGTTTTCGTGTGCAATGCACGAAGACGCTCCCAAAATGAACGTAACCCAGAGTCTGGCGGCCTCCACGAGCCAGCCGAAGAGCGAGCTCGTGACGGAGGTGCCCGTGGACTACGATATTATGAGCTCCTCGGACGCCAAGCCATTGGATCATTTAGAAATGGACGTCCAAGTCGCGTATGTCGACCCTTCCACCGGTAAGTACTTATATTGCATTTCTACGTTTTTGCCTAAATCGTAATAGGTAGGTATACTGGCAGCTAATAAAAGCAAATTGTCTTTAATCATTCGTTCGAACCGGATGTTATTAGCTATTTCTATAAGATTTTTAAGCATATTAGAATTGTTAAAATCACTAACATTTTAGAATTACGCATTATTATGCATGCTAATTAGAATCTTATCATGATAGAGCATAAATTAGATACTTTTGAGTTCAACCTGACGCATGTTTTAGGGACATGAGGCCTGAGAAAAAATAATATATGGCCGTCTTTATTCAAAAGAGACAAGTGTTGTATAATAATACATACATCTACATAATGTTGTATGCAATGTGGAGGCTACCTGCTCGTACGCGCGGTTGCACGATGTGGCAACGTCGCGGCGTATTGTTTTTTTCGCGCTATCCTGCCATGGAATCGGCCGGCTGGCCGTGTGAAATAGTGGTTAACTAAATTAAACTAGGCAAAGTCACGAACGTTTCAAGCACTAAAGTAAGAGAAGTGGATGCACAAGAAGAATTTCGTGGTCGTCGCGATGCTTTGCTCGTTTGATATTTGGTTGGAGTGAGTAAAATTTGGGAACTAGGCGCGTAGGCAGTTGAGAGATCAGAATCGTTAAGACTCGTTGAGAGGATATTACGCAGACTGCCTATGTCAATGACGCGTTGTTGCGAGTGATCAGGATTATTTTTGGAAGTAGGGCGAACGCTGATTCTGTTTGGATTCCGACAAGAGGGTTCTTGTATCTGTATTGGTAAATCTGTTTCATACCATTTACTGGTTGGTTACTCATTGGACGCTCAGTCTCATGATGTTTTGTTTACAAAATACAGTAGGTACCTACTAAAAGCTCAGAGGATCGTAATTTGAGATGTCTATTGTAGGTGCTTTGCATCGAAAACATGGTGAGGTAGGTAACATTGAATATTTTCTTGCTGACATTTCAGACAACACCTACCTACATAAAAGCCGACCTGTCTGTCTCTGTCGACCTGGTACACTATGAACCTTAACCCTTTGCATGAAGTCTAAAGATCTTTTAATAGGTATTTACCTTGTAATTTTCTTACAGCTTATAAATTCAAAAAATTGCTTAATTTGAAGAGCCATAAAAATGCGTAAGGAATCCTGCACGGGCTTCAACCCATGGTCCTTTCTTAGCTAAAATAAATTGGATTAAATAGGTACCATATAGCTATTAAGCGATAAGACCGCCTGCTGTATGCCATACCTTTTTGAGTAATTTCATTATGTCTACTGTTCCTTGATTGTGTGGTGTTCAATAAAGTAGGTATATTGTATTGTATTGTATTATACTAGGTACTACTGAAATTAAGCCTCATATTTATGCTATGTTTAGTAGAAGATAGTACCTATTAGGTGCTGTGGTAGTTAGCATTAGATTAGCTACATATTCCCATATGGTATATCTAAATACATACCTACTTACTTAATTGTCGAATCACCATACATTTTGTATGGGCTAGACTAGAATTACGTAGGTAGGTGAGAATAATAACACCATATGCTTAGGTATACAACATCCGAATAGTGCTGGAATGACTCACGAGACGGAGGTTCCGTGTAGGCATAAAGAAGGTAAATGCAGTCAGGTAGTCAATGAAATTTATACCTACAAAATTAATACCTACCAATACGATTTAATTTACGTTAATTTAATACCTGCTTCCTGTATTTGTGGCGAAGTTGGTGATTAAAAAGTAGAATGAGTAAGCATAATAAGGACATTGCAAAGAATTGCTGAAGAATGTTTTTTTAGGTAAAGCGTTTGGATAATGTTGAATATAGGTAGGTACAGCGTGACGCTTAAATGACTGCTTAGCTTACCACAAATAAACCGCCGAGACCAGCCGAAACGTGGTGGGATATTTATACAACGGACATTGAATTGGTTTTCCCCCCAATACGACTCTCTCAGTCACTATGGTATGGTCACCGATGTCGTCGACAGATACGTACCTACTTACGTTTGCATTTTGAATCTCCCGGAGCAAGATGAACTTGGGAAAACCCTGTGAATGGACTATTTTTTTAATTTATAGTAGAGAATTAATCTATCCTTACTTCCTTACTAATATTATAAAGGCGAAAGTTTGTTTGGATGGATGTATGGATGGATGTTTGTTCCTCTTTCACGCAAAAACTACTAAACGGATTTTAATGAAACTTTACAGTAATGTAGCTTATAGATCAGAATAACACATAGGCTACTTTTTATCCTGGAAAAACGTATAGTTCCCGCGGGAACGCGATAACCGAATTCCACGCGGGCGAAGTCGCGGGCAGAAGCTAGTTACTTATAAGTAAGGATTCACAATCAGCCCGAGAAAAATGGCCCGTCAAAACGGGTGCCCGAAAAACTCGGACACCCGTTTGGCGCTCGGTAAATTTGACACTTAAGTCATATAGTGTTAGGGCTGCGTTCCGAATCGCGCTCTGAGCACTTACAGCACTCTGCATCCTTTTTCCTCTTGAAAGTCGACTCCTAAGACGAAAAAGGATGCAAGGTGCTGTGAGCGCTCTGAGCGCGATTCGGAACGCAGCCTAGGTTATCTTGACACATATTATAAAGAGGCGTTATTAGCATATTGGAACGTATTTTCTAATGTCAGTTTGCTCCATATATCTTGACATATTCTGTTAGGCACTGTTCGTCCATATGTTATTAAGTTATTATAGGTCAATGAGTCCTGACCTTAAAGTCCAGCGGGTTACACTAAAATGTTCATAGCAAACACTAATAACTATGTATCTAAGTAGGTATGCATATGCAGGTCAATTTAGTACCTAGAATTATTGAAAATAAATAGCGCCACAACTTGCATAGGTAGTTAGTTAATAATATTGCTGAAAAATTGGGTACTATTGATAGCCGATTGTGAATAAAGCCACCAACCACCACAACAGCCACTTTACGGCCCACTCCCGGGCACAGGCCTCCTCTTGTTGTTGCTCTTGATTGTGTTTGACCAGTATCGATAACTCTGATGGTAATTATTTGTCGTATAACCTGTGGAAATTAAGATTGTTAAGGCATGGTTAAGATACTACTACTACTACTACTAGAGATCTTCTACTATCTAAAGTCCCGCGCCTTCACATTTCAAAACACTTCAATTTTTTATTATTATTTAAAAAGCACCACCACACTCTCAACGCATAGTTGATGACTGTCTCAGCACGCACACATGTGTTGAGAGTGTTGGTGGTGCTTTTTAAATACATTGAAGCGTTTTGAAATGTGAAGGCGTGGGACTTTAGATAGTAGAAGATCTCTACAGCCTATTTGCGTCCCACTGCTGGGCACAGGCCTCCCCTCATCATGGTTAAGATAATCAAGGGTAAACAGATAATTTTAAAGTTTAGTGCATGTATAACTACGTCTTTTGCTAGAAAAAGGTATCTTAAATTAACAACTTCAACGCCGTAACTGTTAGTCACATCTAGATAAGATAACACATCAAGACTGTTCCAGATGACTTACGAAATAGTACATTACACACCTAGGGCGGTCAAGTAAAGAAAGTCTCAGATCGCGGGTAATTGAGGCCCGAGCCGGAGGCGAGGGCTATAATCTAGCGGTTTGAGGATTTCTTTACGACCGCCCGTGGTTAGTATACGATTTTACGTCACCACCTGGCCGTGAAGAGGGATTTTTCGTAGCGCCCAAGGGCTGTAAATCATGCTTTTCGGCCTGGTGTGACGTAAAGGCTATGTTTCTTGCGCGTCTTATCATTTTTAAGTAGGACCAGGACCCGAGCAAGCGATCGAGCTCATAGGTATATAGGGTCAAGCAAAACTTTATGACAATATTTTAACCACAGTATCAGCTATCAATTCTATGCATGTTATTAGGTTTTTTTTTTCGAGTCGGTAAAAAAATAATTTGTATTGCCCAGTAAGGGGTTGATGGTGTGAGCGATACCTGAATCCTATACTTTTCTTTTTGCCAACTCAACAAAATTAAAAGCCTAAAAACATGCTTAGAATGAATGGTGTTTGTGGGAAAAATATCGTCACAACGCTTTGCTCACCTCGTAGGTAAATAGGGTAAAAATGAAATTTTCTCAGACATGCGACCTAGCTAGATCGTTTTTCGATTTCGTAAACGTTTCTGAGATCGTTTGTATAAATCGAATGTGTAATGTTTGTTGTTTGTGTAATATGGGTCTAGGAAGCGCTGGTAAATTCATTTAAAAGTGACGTGTAAAAGTGCCCAGATGTGGCCTATTTGCTGAATAAATATTTTCATTTTCATAAATAAATACCTATACAAGAGAGCACACGTACATCTACATGAAAATACAGTTAAAAAAAATGGAACACTTCGGGAAAATGGGTCTTATAGGAATACGGATGCGATACCGCAACCGTTAAATCAAATCTTGTCCGTTGCGCGCGGTTAGAACCCACGCTTACGTTCAAATGTTTCCCGTCCCTTTCTTTATATAGCCGACTAGTGCCGTCCCTTTTCACAGGACGCGCCCGCGTCCGCAGTCCGCTCGCCGCTCGCCGCTGTGCTGGCAACGAATTCTCGCCTTGTCTGTTTTTTACCTAGTTTTAACCGATTAAATCGTGTAGTGCATCATTTTTCGTGTTTATTATATTACAGACGGTTATAGAATTGCGGTGTTTTCACTTTTCTCCACATCATCTCGTACCCGAAACTACACTGGCGCACAACTCAGGCACACGCGTCGCGTAGGTACCTACTTTGCCGCGAAAGAAGTGAACATTTCGTTAGTGAATAGGTATCGTGATCGTGTATGGACTCATAAACAAGTAGTGTATGTGTGATGTGTTGATAAGTGTTGTGGAACTCGTAATAACATGCCGCGTCGAAAGAGTACGCATTCTGATGACGTAGAGGAGTCGCCGCTGTCTGAGGGACAGTTGTCTTCGTTCCTGTCGGCGTTCGCAAAGGCTCAAGCGGAATCCAACCGTCAACTGGTTGAGGGCCTTCTTGCCGCGTCGCTCGTGAACTCGCAAGGCAATCACGGCTCATCTCCGACGCCATCTTCGTGTACCGGACAGACCCAAAATGCCACATTTGCAAGTTGTACCGCTCGCTTTACTGGCACTAGTCGCGATCCTGACGTGCTAGAAGCATTCGTGGACAATATCGTGGTGTACAAGGAAGCTACCAACATAAGCGACGAACATGCGCTTCGAGGTCTCGCAATGTTACTCGAAGGAGAAGCCGCCGTTTGGTACCGAGGGGTCAAGGACACAGTGCACACGTGGGAGGCCGCGCTCACGAAGCTGCGCACCCGCTTCGGTGTGCCGAAACCGCCGTATAAAATCCTGAAAGAGATTTACGCGTCGGAACAAGGTGAAGAAAGAGCCGAGGTATTTATAGGGAAACTTCGCGCCTTGATAGCTCGAATTCCCTACAATATTGAACGCGATATGAAAATAGACGTCGTCT
>OZ020272.1:9784005-9843657 GCA_963971205.1 Aethes cnicana
GCACCGAAACACTTCGAGTCTCGCCCATGATACGCGAGTTCGTCCAAACGATCGATGACCGCGAGTGGCAGAACTCGCTTTTCGGACTCTTGCAGAGCCAAACCTATAACCAGTGCGAAGTTGATCTCTTCGAGTTAATGTGTAAAGTGCTGGACCAAAACTTATTCTCTCAAGTGGACTGGGCGCGGAACACCGTGTTCTTTAAGTATTTAAAGGTGAATTTCCAGATAAGTATGAGTATCCTTCCCGAATCCCCATTCCGCCTCTCCTCGGTGTACACCAATATTGCTTGCGAAAGTGTCGCATTGCGCTGCTGAGCGAATTTTTAATTTTTGCATTTGTCTGATTCGACTAAGCTTTGCGAACTATATAATTCCAGCAATAGTTTTGTGCGTGCGGAGTGATGAGTACATAGGATACGAGTGTGTGAGTTGAGGTTGACGTGACGCAGCGCGAGGAGCCGCGCGATCGATATCCCGCGCCGCCCGCGCCGCCCGCTGGCTCAACTGGGTCAAGATCCCGCGACAAGCATGCCGCGTGCCGCCACTGCCATGCCATACACACATCCCTGGCCTGACTTACGTCTGTTCCTTACCTTCCCCAGTGGCGGGGCTAACATCTATTTACTACTTCTAAATTATTTTCAAGTATTCCAAAATCATACAATATTTGAGTTCGTCGCTATAAAAAAGCGTCTAAAAGCATTCTAAAAGTTATAATATGCACGTTAATAAGACATTACTGAGTATTCAGAGCTAAATCGGAAAAAAGAAATTAAACTCTACAAATCTACAGATTAAGTAAATGCAATTAAGATCGTAACCCACCCGTATTACGTATGGGGTCAAGCGTTGTGAATATATTTTACCCAGATAATCAGCTATCGATTTTAAGCATGGTGTTTTAGGCTTTTAATTTCTTTCGAGTTGGTGAAAAGAATTGTATGGGATTCAGGTATCGCTCGCGCTATTAATCCCATACCTTACCATACAATTTCTTTTTACCAACTTAAAAATAATTAAAAACCTAAAAAACATCCTTAGAATAGATAGCTGATTATGTGGGTAAAATATCGTCACAACGTTTTGCTTGACCCTATATAGGGCAGTGCGTCACGGCATTGATCAATCGGTTGGAGCAGGAACTTCAGCGGTGGACTGGGCAGCCGTGGTTGTCGTACGCTTACGCAAGAACCGCAGCCGGTCACGTGGGCGTGCGTCGTTGCCGCTCCGCGGAAATAGTTTGTCTCGTTCCTGCATATGGCGTCCATTTGACATATTGCGATTTTTGTTTCAGCTTAAACTGTGCGAGTTGTTTACGATTACAACTCGTTCTCAGAATTAGGACATCGTCGAATCTACACCACACTGTGCAGATAAGTTCTGCCTTCAACATTTAGTGCGATTATCGAATGCATTTATTTCTTCTATGCGGTTATAAACTGTCGGTCAACCTTATTATGCGTTATGCGATGTCGTGTAAAATCTACATTAAGAAATCAATCCGGAAGATTATTTCTAACTCGCGAAAGACTGAAGATGGGCAGGAATGTACGTATATCAAATAAAATCATTTCTTTGCTGTTGTAAAATGACGTTGAGGAACTGGGCTTTCTTTCCTCCAGACGAATGTGATGTAACGGCGCGGGCGTGCGAGGCGGCCACGCTGCACTTTCATCGGCGCTCTTGACACACTGCCCGTGGCCGAGTTGCCCGGGAAAGCACTTTTTACCGCGGGCGGCGCGGCGCGTAACCACACCGGCAACGGAACGCAACGAGTTGCGCGGCCTTTCTTCGCTTTCTCTTACGTAATGTTACCAGTTACGATTAGTCGGTCGCATAACAGCGCGATGAACTTGAGCCGCTTGAGCGGTCGGTCGATGACGTTGTTTTTATTTATCATGCATCGCACACATCGATTCGAAATTAAAATTTTGTCGAGTTTGTTTTAGTTGTATGTATCTTGTTAGGCGGTTTACTTTTTTTCGATCGCGACCGATCTCGCTCGCTTAAGTGCTTAAGTTATACATTTGAGGTCACTAATCCAGAAGGACGTTTGTATGAGATAACCACCTGTATGGTACTTATCGCACCGTTCAGTACGAATTTAAAGTATACTCTTGTAGTTGTTTTTATACTAGCTTCTTTTTGGTTCCTTTATCGTGGATCATGTTTCGGAACGCATTTTAATTACTTGATTGTCTATAGTTTAGATTCTAGTTTGTCATGACTTATCTATCTAAGGAAATGGTTATAGCGAGCGAGCGCCTCGTGATACTTTTGCACATTTGTTTCGTTCCATGTTAGTGCAGTTTTTCCTAGAACCGTTTACAGGACTATGTCACTATGTCCATTTCTCGTAATTCATCCTGTCTTGAAAAACCTCTCGCCAGACGCCTCCGCCGCTCGAGTAAAATAATTGGTTTTTCAATTATCATTACAATTGATAATTATTATTTAGAAATGGTATTTAAAATTACTTACATGGCTCATAACTTAAGTTAACTATAGAATCTATTTTATAGAGATTACAACGTTACAGTAGTAATTTTCAATAGTATTGTAAATTGATTTTTTACTTTTCCGTGCGCATCTTATAAATTGGTCGACTATGACTCGGAAACTTGTACAGCCTACTTAGCTGTGATGATAGTTTTCCTTTCAACTGATCTGACTGTTATATAAGATTTTCCATACAAAGTGACCCGTTTTCATTGCTGTTGAGTGTGTTTCATAAACGCATCCTTTAATCAAAAATGGTTTTAACAAACCTACAATAATTAAAGCCCTATTCAACAACACTCCACATCAAGGGGTAAGCAAGAAAAAAATGAAAATAAATGTACCACTTTGTCGGCGAAACTAAATGTATATTCATGCCAAATTACAGCTTTGTAGAACTACCGAAGCATCTCCGAGCTATGCTGCAGACGGACGGACGGATGGACGAACAGATATGGCAAAACTATAAGGGTTCCTTGTGGAATTCGGAATCCTAAAAAGAAGGAAACGTTAGATTCTAGCTTGTCTATGAAAAAAGAGGAATATTTGTACAATTTCTTCAATGTTCAATTTAAACCAAGTAATAAATCAATTCCTTTCGCTATAAACTTCCGTTGAGAATTAAACCGGTTCATCTACGTTTTAAGGTGGGTTGTCAATGTCTCCGATCGATCTGCAGCTTGCGGCCGACATGAGTTTTATCGATATTTTTTTGCTTTTACTAGTTATTCATACTAACCAAAATAATCATTTGAGCTCACGTAATGAAAATGTTTTTTTTTAGTAAATATATTAAATAGCAATATCATCGATAAAATGATAATGTCGGCCGCAAGTCGCAGCGATCGAACGGAGACATTGACCACCCTTAATATTTAATATTTGCCTAAAAGTTACCTAAAAACCAACCTCTCACATTCGCCTAAAAGTTACGTAAGTAATTGTTCGTATTATATTGTCATGAAACCTGTAAAACTTATTAAAAGTACTAAATCAATAATTTTCAAGATTGTTACTGAACGCTTCTTTGTTGATGGATTGCAAAATAGCAGTTACGAAATTGCAATAAAGTCGAAATGGCAGTTGCTTAAATGTAACGCTCTACATAATTTTATACAGTCACATTCGACATTTTCATTTGACTGGCTCTTATTTGATTCTTCACTTCATTGACACTATGAGGTCATCCGTATAGTAGGGGGATTTGCCTGTTCTTTAACCTACTGGTTTTTGTCTCCAGTTCTTTATCCAGCACGAGCATTTTTTTGTTAATTTAGTTGAAAAATTCAGTTATCCTATCGGTATTTTCATAAAATTCGACCACGATTAGTTACAACATTCCACGATCCCACATCTTTTAATTTTGGTCAGTACATACAAGGATCGAGACTTTTTGCATCGTACGTATATACGTACGATGCAAAAAGTCTGACCAACCTATATAGGTTGGTCAGCTTAGAGTGAGGATGATTACAATATCCTAAGTGCTCTTTAGACGAGTACTTCTCGAGATCTCTCACAGTTTCGTCACGTAATCGAGCACGCGTCAACTGAACGCGACTTTGACCTACTTCGGCCGACAATTCAGCCAAGATAGCTGCCAACTTTGCCGCTGTCGCCCCCATAGCGCCCCCAGTAGGCACTCCATCGGCTACACCCGTGTTACGACATGCCATGGCTGCTAACCACGCCCGGTACGATGGTCAAAAGGACATCATTGGTTGTCTAAGACCTCTAAATAATTGTCTGAATGTAATTTAATAAAGTATTTTTTGAAAATAAAATCCATACAGCGCGTATTTAACCATAACGAAATAAAATAAAACATAATCCAGTACTTTAAAATGAAGATCAGACTTGTAAAGCGTACAAACGATAGCGTATGCTATGCTGATCTCCACGAGCCGATCTCAATCCATCGTGTTGAGCAAGACACCGATGTGGCAAAAGCACCGTGCTCTAAAATTCAGTTGTAACATTTCGTAAACTACAAATTTAACGCGCTCGCGGCACCGCCTTGTGTTTTCTAATGCAATTCAATAAAATGTGGGTCACGGAACGACGCCGTGTGGCGCTGCACGGCCGCGGCGGCAGATAACTACTTACCTCGGAATACTTGGAGCGTTATATGGATAATTGATAGGTACATACAAACGGAATACGCTTCACTGATACCTCAACCTCCGCACTACGTATTTAAATTGTTTGCCGACCTTTACTCTGATAATTTCACATTCCAACCCAAAACGTACCAAAGTAACGAGGCAGTTTCTTTGTATACGACCGTGGCGTAAAATTACTAACATAAATAAACACGAAAAACTGCTTCTTTACTTTTATGTCGTATTTAAGTGTCGGCAAACTATGTAAGGCTCTCTGTAGGGCGTTGCAAATGGTGAATGTCGTGCACGTATAGCAACGCGGCTGTCGATTGCTTCAGGTGGACGACCAGATGAAGCTGCTGCAGCACTCGTGGTCGGACATGCTGGTGCTGGACCACCTGCACCAACGCATGCACAACGGGCTGCCCGACGAGACCACGCTGCACAACGGCCAGAAGTTCGACCTGCTGTGCCTGGGGCTGCTGGGCGTGCCCGCGCTCGCCGACCACTTCAACGACCTGCAGAACAAGCTCGCCGACCTCAAGTTCGACGTGCCCGACTATATCTGCGTCAAGTTCTTACTGCTGCTGAACCCCGGTCAGTACTATCGTCCATACGCCTCAACCAATTCAATATTAAATTCAATTGTTTCAAGCCAGCGAATGAGTTTTAGTTTTATTTTATTTTTCATTTCTTTTTACTTAGCTTTGCAACAAATTTACTCGACTTGTTGTTTGTCTTGAAGGACTCTTCTTCGTGTTTCAGAGGTAAGGGGCATCGTGAACGTGAAATGTGTTCGCGACGGTTACCAGACGGTGCAGGCCGCGCTTTTAGATTACACTCTCACCTGTTATCCGACAATACAGGTAATAAGTTTGTCTAATATTGTATATGTAAAGGCACTGTACTGTTTCGAGGGGTTGTTTTCTGACGGATGTGTGCGGATGTTTTCAGGATAAGTTTGGAAAGTTGGTGATGGTGGTCCCGGAGATTCACGCGCTAGCGTCCCGGGGGGAGGAGCACCTGTACCAGCGACACTGCGCGGGGCAAGCGCCCACGCAGACGCTACTCATGGAAATGCTGCACGCAAAACGCAAGTAAGTATCTCGCTCACCCTTCGCCAAACATGCTACCACCTACCACCTCTACATCTACCATCTATATTATGTACCCTACCTTCTTAATGTATTTAATTTAATCTTATTAAGTATACATGTATCCATTTAAACACAAGAATTGCAATGTTGTGTCTCGTTCTAGGCCGAACGGAGGCGAAATGGTTAACCGGAGTGCCGAGCACACGTCGACCCTAGACCGATTGTATGTTACCCTGTACCATATGAAGTTATCGTAATTAGAAACACATCACGCGACTCGAGAGTTGCCAGCTCCATTCCATTACCTGTGGCACTGCTTTTTGGGAAAATATTGTGAGAGGTTTATTATACTTAACGCGATTAGTTTAACGTTCACGTCGCATTCAAACTTTGACCCATATTTAATCTGGCAACTCTTAATTCATCAAAAAGCTTTTAATTTCATGTGATACATTTATAACCAAATAATTTAGCTTATGAACATAGGTTTGGGGTTGGTTCGGAATATAATATCTATCTATTTATTCTTGTTTCTACAAAACGACACGTGATTTAAGCCTAAGGTGCTATTTAAGTTAATATTATTATAGTATGGCAGGTTATTTTAATAATTAAATTTAAGGTTAGTAAGTAGATATTTATAAATTTTCGGTTAATTACAATATCCGAACTTAAAATAATGTGAAAGATCCTTGAAGTAATATATTTTTTGTCATAAGATGGCCATGATTTCTAGTATTTTTGACTTGTATTTTTAATACATAGATATAATACATCGAACTAAACAAATAAATACATTTTAATATATTAAATCATCAGGGTAGTTGACGCATTGGAACAATATATATGTATGTATAATTATGCAATTATGTCCAATGTAATGTTAAACTTGAATCACAATAATAATAATTCCCGGCGCAATTTCGAAAATACAAGAGAACATGAAAGAACTAATGGCACTCACGATCCGACTTGATAATATACAGTCTACTCCTACCAAACATATATATTAAAATGCAAGTATTATCAAGGCACGTTAAATTTAGATAGATTCTGTTTAAAATGTATTCGCAAGAATGAAAACAGTTGGAATAAGAAAACTCGCTGACATACCTATGAGAATATCAAACAAAAGTACCCGGGCGACCAAGCTTTGCTCGGGTGAAAATTTATAAAGAAATTATTATTTTCGTATAAAGTATAAAATAAGATATGTCACGTGATTAAAATGCGAGTTGGAATATTTTTATAATACCTAGGTACAAAGAAAGGATTTTCAACGGGCTTAAAGAAAATCTTTCATCTTTCTCATATTGGTTACAATACCATTGCGCGTCGAAATGTCAGCTACCCAGTATAAAAATGGTCTCGCTGAGAAGACGTGACTTTAACGCGGCATCGGTTGGTATAACATGAAAAAAGAACATTGGTGAAATCGTTTACGTCGGTAAAGAAGCTTCCACGTTAAATTGTTAAGTCGCCGTTGTATTTTAGGAATGATCATAAAAACAAGTAACTTGGCAGGGGATAACATTCGTGACACTAAGTAGTTCTACATATTAAAAATACCATCAAGAGTGGGTTTGTTTGTGATGTGTTGGTCTGTGTCAGGTGCGGTTTCCTGCCAAGCGACACGATTGAGCCGCATTCGCCCGTCTAGAGTAAGCCCCTTTCCATTGTTACCACCCTCGCACAAAAGTCTGCACAGAAACAACTAGGAGTCTAGTCAACAAGCCGCGTACATTTCACCGCTTCAATGCATAATGTTGCAATAAAAAAAATATTTTAGCTACCACGCGAACGCTCACAGTAGTAATACACATTTCACGTTCGCTTCCCGGTTTTATTCAATAAGAATATAAAAGAAGAAAGTATATAAAAATACAATTTGCTTTAAACTGCTTGACGAATGTGGTGATGGGACTGATAGGAGGTTTATATAGGTAATGTTGGGATATTGGTGTTCTGATTTTAATTCGACAACAATGTGTAGTCGTGCAGGTTTTTGATAAATAATAAATAGTAGAAGACTTATTATTTTCTAAATACAATAACAAAGTTTGGCACTGATATGCAGACTAGGATTATATATTTTATAAATAGTTTTTGCCCGCGAATTCGTATGCACATAAACATTAACATTTAAAATCCCGTTTCTGTCCTGTTCCCGTTGGAATATCGGGAAATCCTCTCTTGGTGCTCCCCTACACTCCCCAAGGGACCTACATGCCAAATTTCAGCTTTCTACAACCAGTAGTTTCGGCTGTGCGTTGTCATCTGTCAGAAAATTACGCAACGGAAGACTACATAAATTGTTAGAGCTTATTTGGACTACCGAATAATTATGTCGCTTAAAATAACACATTCATTAGTTCGGTATGGCTAGTTTAGTTACCTTTGACACTTCACAAAGCAATTCATACACAAAATGGTGAATGATGTATGTTTATTTTTTTATTTACTTTCTAGGAAAATAAACAGATATTTTGACGCTATAAGAAAACAGACACAGAAAACATATACTTAACATATAACTTCAATTAGACAAAACAGGCCTAAGATTAAAGTGTACCTAAACATCTCTTTGACGTCGACTCTACGACCATTTTTACCCGACTGCGCTAGACGGAGGGTTATGTTTTTCGAGTGTATGTATGTTTATTACTGTGGCACTCTCTGTAGCCTAAATGGCTTGATGGATTTTAGCATGCGGAGTTGTCGTTAGATTCGTCTTAATTCTGAGAGACACTGGATATATCAAAATTGCTAGAAACAAAATGGCCGACATTTGGAGGCAAATAAAACGTTTCCAAAATTTTTTTTGTAGTGGGTTACAAAATAAAGGGTTTAATTAACGGATTACAATAATATATAATGTGACATCAAAAGTTTGCAGTCGGGTATTTTTTTTCAATCGGGTTATAAATGGTATGGATATCAATATGTTGTGGTAGATGTTATTAATTTATAAAATACGTTCTACCTCTGTCGACAATATTTGAAATATTGGCAAAAACTGACTCAAAAATCAGAGCTCTTTTTGTGTGATTTTTTTATTTGATTGAAAAGCATCCGATGTTTTTTTAATTTTAACTTCAGCATTTGTATATTTTTATACTGCTAAATCATTTTCGTTTGATGCCATTATAAAAAGTGACATAATTAGGTGGTTGTTTTTTTATATTCCTAAAAAATATTATAGTTTCATGAAACAAATCAAATAGCATACATATACTACAAATACAAATTCGTTTATTCTCCATATTAGCATGTAACATTCCTTAGTTTAACAATTCACATAGGCACTCTGTAGTGTAACAAATAATCATAGGCATTTACTATGGAAAAAGGGTATGGGCACAGCTTATACTGATTTTAAGCCCATCCGACGTCAATATTGATGGCAATTATGTTCCAGTTTTACAACAAACAATCAATGAAGTAATGTTTAAGTAGCACATAATACTATTAAAATTACATTTTCTTATACAAAGCAATTTTATATAATAATGGGTTAGAACTTAACTGATTATTTAATATATATAAATATATATATATTTAAGGTAATATATATTACCTTTTTTTAATACAAAATCTTTGCCAATATTTACAACTTCAAGAATGGTCTCTTGTTTTTTTTTCGTATTCAAGCCTAGTATTTGTCCTTTTACTTTAATAAAATCAATTACCATATTAATCTTACGGTAACGGTCTTATTGCTCAATCGAGTACGTTTACAAACCGATTTTGTATAAATACTGCAACTTATTCCGTCAGTTCCCTCACATTCCATTCAAAAATGTCGTTCAAAAAATTACGATTGGATATAGGTACACCAGTAATCGAAATCTTTAGTCAAATAATTAAATTCTTTAAGTTACCTAATATGTATAATAGCAACATTGGAGAATTCTAAAATTTCACTGTAAGCGTATCTAAGCGTCTCTAAGGGCCACTTGCACCAAGCTGTTAACTTCGGGTTAACCGCTTAACTCAGATTTATTTGTATGAATTTGACTTGTTTAAGAGGCTAACCCGAGGTTAGCGGCTTGAAGCAAGTGGGTCTAAAAGGTTAGTAGTTAAAAAAAACAAGGTACAGTCGAGTTCATTAATATGTGTACACTTTTGGACCTTATTACAACGTGGTAAGGTGCAAAAGTGTGTATATATTGGCGAACTCGACTACAATATTTTACCAAAAAGATGAGGTATCAAAATTAACCATTGCTACTTATTTTATTTATTTATTGAAAATTAATAAATCATACCGAAGTAAGAACTTAAAACAAAACCATTTTCCCGAAAAAACTGCTTGTGTGCAGTTTGTCTGCAGGTATGAGAATATACAAATAAAATCTTCTGTTAGACATTCCATAATAATTTCTACTTAATAACTTATTTATTTTACCGGTTAGTGCTGTAATTGAAAATACTTTAAAATCGCCAATTACGACTGTTTTTCATCACATACTTCTAAAATTTAACGACACACTTTTTGAACAATGTTTTTTTATTGTCATCGACGTGGTTTTATAGACATAATCGTGATTGATGTTCAAGTGTAATTTGAGAAAATAGAGTGAAATATCGGAAGGTTGTGGCACAATGCATACTGCTTTTTCTAATCAAGGGCGTCAAGGTTTGAGGCCGCAAGTGATCACTTGCGGTTTGAAAGATACTCTAATTTGAAAATGACTTGACATGGTGACATTGACATACTTATGAAAATCGATAGTATTGATACTTATAATGATGATAGTTTGACGTTTCATGAGTTTCTGGTATACCTATAACATTAGTTTGATCGTATAACTTAGTTCGTTTTTTTTTCGGTTACGCTTTTCCCGCATATATGTATTTTTTTTCATATACCTAATCATGTTCTTTATTTTTGCCATTGAACGTGTATTTTTGTTAAAAATTATCCCATAACAACATGCGATTTAGTTCAGCAATCACAAACAAATTCTGAGCTTGTTGCGCATTTGTAAAGTTTATTGTGATATTATGTTTCCTTCTACATTTTTTTTGTGCTACAGCCCACTACTAATATCATCAAACTCTCCATATTAAAGTGAATCTCATATTGTCTGCATAGCTGGTTATTTGTCCAATAACCAAGACATCTTAAGACGTGTTGAAACACAATTGGTGATTTCTGTTTGCAGATCTTGAAGCCCCAGTGAAGGGTAAGGTTATGACCGAAGATGCGCCAAGCGCCCCGTCACCGCATCAGATATATCGTTGTTCAACAAACTTGACTTATTCAGTTAGCCCTAGTTGTAACTTGGTGTGTGATTAAATAAGTTATCGCGCCGAGCGCCGAGCGCCGAACCGGCGCAGCGCGTGCCTAGTCCGAACACATAAAACAAATATTTATCTACCTAATCTCTACATAAACTTAACATAAATATACTGACAGAAATATTTATTTAACATTAAGCATGTCGTGTTCATTCATATACGAAATATAAATGTTATATATAATCAAATATTAGGATCGATCACTTGGTGGAACAGTAGTCACGAGCCGAAGCCAAGCCATAGTGTCCGACGCGACCCGCTGGCGTTACGCAATTGCCGGCCTAATTCAAATCAATTGACCTACTTACCAAAAGGAGGGTTTTGTTGTAACTAACTAAACTCGTACATAGTACTTCAATTGTCCGATAAAAAGCGCTTGTCTAGGTATTTAATATTAAAGCAGTCGTAATTACTGAAAAATTATACACTGTGTAAGTATTGTACGTTAAAGTTGTTCAGTTCTCGGCACAAAAAGTTTAATCAATACACTTTTTAGTGTTAAATAAACAAAAGAAGACTTAGATGAGGCAATAAGTAAATTGGATACACATTCATAACTATAACATCGATGGCTTGGCTTTGAGCATTCATTGAATATATTTTTAGTTGTACATACAATTTCTTTTAACTATAGGGTTCTTTCGACTTTATTGCTTAGTGAAGAGAAATATTACATATTTTAGGAAAGCGTCTGTGATTATAAACGAAGAAATTTGATGAAAAACCGTTTTTAATGTTAGTTGAGAAATGTGTATAATTATTGTTAGTTTTATTACGGTAACTATTGTATGTATGTGTAACGTTAGGTTCGCGACGCCGAACGTGGCTAGCAAGCTCGTCGGGTCTCTAGGTATATTATAAATACACAATTAACTTTTTTCGAAACAATGAGGCACTTAACAATTTAGTAACTGTGTGTTCTATAGTGATACATGTTGTATAGCTTACATGGTAATGCGATTCGTTGTTGGTTCACGGCAGCGTGACACAACCCAAGTGGTGGTTTCAAGAAATTGACTATTTCAGATTTTATTGAAGTTGGCGTGTAAAAATATTTTCTATTATAATTATAAGACCAATTGTGCGGAATTAAATTCATGTTCAAAATTAACATTAACCCTGAGATGTTTAACTATGTTGTATAATAAATATCAAATTGTGTTATCGGCCATACCAGTACAAATTATAATCCTTGTTAATAACTAGAACATTTACAGTGATTAAATATACTTATACTATTAAAAATTTATGTAAATGAATCCTCAACGTACCTACTTGCAAGAAGCCTTAAAAATCATAGATTTTTAACGATAATATGGGTACTAGCGTCTACTGGCCGATGGCCAAGGAATATGATGTATTTTTATAAAAAATATTGTTCTTTATTAACATATGAAATATGTTAAAACTAAAAGTACATTATTTCGTATTTTTCTAACATGTAGTAGAGTACGTAAAAAAAGATCAGCCAGTAAGTGGAGATGGTTATATAAAATATTGTTATCACTGTACATTGTGTAGGTACCTTCACTGAAGTTTCGTTCGGGATATTTTACTTTTGTATGGACGCCGGGCGGCCGCCGGCCCGCCTGGTGAATTAAATTATATGTTGTGTACTAGTTCGGATGGTTTTAATTAATCGAAAATGTGATTGACGGTTTGTGTAAGTAAATGTTAATATTATTAATTAAATACTTTATCATAGTGTCATTGCACCAAGTGCGAAGGTACCGTAGGCCGCCTCATTGCGCTTCATTTTTAGGCTTCGCGGCTCCTATTACAATATGGCACCGTGTTTTATCTTTAATACCGTCCAGTGAACACCGTATAGTTGTTCTCATGACTTGTGAGTGAATAGCAGGAGGGCGCCAGCTGTCTCAAACGGATTAATACAACTTAGATATGTAAAATATCTAGTTTAAAAAACAAGTAGTTTATGAATTACGGCTATCATATTTATGAATTTTCATTATTGTATTTGGTCCACTGCATTTTAGTGGTTACCTACTATTTAATCCGTTTGAAATAACTGGGAGCTTTGTGAGTTAGTTTTATGGGGTACTCCACTAAATCATAGATCATTGCTACCGTAAATTACTTAAGTAGCAACATTTCTAATGCAACCGAACAATAGTTACCATCTATTGTTATTTATGTGAAACATATGTAGTCTAACAATCAAACTGGCAGTACGTAGACAGTACCTGCTTTAAAATAACTGTTAAAGAGTTCCTTTTAATGTTATTGTGATATTTTTATTGCAGAACATTAATTCACGTTAGTTCGATTAGCGCAAATAAAACAGATTTCAATAATTATGTACCTTATATTGCAATTTCGTAGTTCTTTCGAAAACCTAGATCAACCCTGCGGTAACATTTTATTCGTTTTCTTTTTGTCTCTTAATATTTCTTGGGTCTCGCAAACTACATTTTCGAATACTTTTTTAAAGGGGGCGCCTCGCTTCCTCTTATATACTTACAGAAGTTATTTACCTGTAATATTGAAGCTTTTATATATACGACAATATCTGATTCCTGTTTTGTGTTTCGCAATTTACCAAACGTGTTACCATTTTATACAGTATTTATACGTGATTGTGTACTTTTATAATTTGCATCATAACAGTATTAGGATTTGCACGATGCTTTTTGTGCAATACTTACGCAAGTACAAGGAATCGAGCATTGTTGCCTCAGAAGCGTCGGCTACTTTAAACTTTTATATTTTACTACTATTTGATCCATTGTTTAATTTTATACTATCATAAAAATCAAAATATTGAATTTACTATTTCTATATCATTGAATATATTTTTATACCGACGTACGACGAAGTACTGTCGTAAATCACTTATTAATTTATTTGTCTGCAGTTGCGGCGTCGTACAGACTCAGATTTCCCAATATCCCTACTCCTTTATTTGTTTCTTCAGAACTGCTTTTTGTATATATTAAATCATTTTTATTGAAACCTTTTTTATGATATTAATCGCTTAAGTGGATCATGTTCTGATTACAAATACCTATACAGTAGCGTCGGGGTAGGCAGTAATTTTTGAATGGAAATAAAATGTGATACTAATATTGAAAAGGATCCTTATTGCACGCTTTATAACTTAAAAAAAGCTCTACAGATAGAAAAAAAATGTAATCGCGGGAGGGGAGGGTCCAAGGCGGAGGCGCCCAGTACAAGTACAACATTAGGTTTTGTTTAGTTTCGACGCAGCAACTAATTTAGACAATAAACGGTTCAACTATAAGGTGCCAGTGTTCATAATTAATTTGTAGCTTCGTTTAGTCAGTTTCATCGCTATATAATATTTTCTTTCATCCGCTTACTTTTATCAACAATCATTAAATATTGAGTAAGAGTTAATGTTTACACATAGAATTATACCTACTATTTACTTTAATGTTAGGTTGTAATATATAGTTATTAATTAATTGTATCTTAATGTGTATTTAAGGTATGTCTATATTTATGAATTAAAACATTAAGTATTTGGAACACCGGCGACGTATGTTGCCGAGCATGTACAGTACAGTGAGTGGTCGGCATCGCCGGCGGCGCGCGCGCGGCTCGTCGCCGTCGCTCGCTCAGGTCCGCCGCGCCCGCGCACACATTCCAAAATAACGCTATGTAACGCTACAAGAGGCGATACGATTTGTATGTTAACCACTTTGTTGTTCATTAACGATAAGTTAGTTTTAATCTCAGTCGATGTGTTGTTTATCTTTAATAATCTGTGTAAGTATTCTCTCGGTTAAGTTTTTGTGAGGGCGTGGATTTGAGCGAATCGACATGCCTCAGCCTGAAGGGTTCATACTAGTTGTAAGTCTTTTAAATACCTAAGCGTTAATTTCTGTTGCACCTAACTTTATTTTGCGAGCCGTGTAAGTTCTATTTCATTTTTTTTGTAAATATAGTTAGGTCAAGGTGATCAGTTTCATTCGATTAAAAGGTTATTGTTGAATCTGAAAATAGGACTGACAATTATATACCAATGCAAATCGCATTAGCTGTTTTTTTTTAAACTGCTGGTCAATCAAACCGATGGGGTATTGGAGTGCCGCAGTGGTGGGGCGCGGAGGGCGGCCCCCACGCGTCTCCGTCGTTGGAGTCCCCGAGTAGGACCCCCGATGGGCACGCCACGGGCAGGCAATATAACCGAACCACGGCGGCGGCGGCCTCGCGACACGCAGCATCACAACACACTTAAACATCACTAATGTTCATTGATATATTAGAACCGAATCGTGCTAGTCCAAACTTCGCTGTTCACAACTGTTCAATCCATAAATTATAATTACCTTGTTAAGTACATAAAATGTATCTACTCTATAATGTTGTTCATGCCAGGAACTTACAGGATAAAGGTTCAACCTGCAAATCGGTCACCGCATGAGTTTCAGAATAGGCGATAGAACTGTATTTAAGGCTGAACAGAGTGAACAGAATAATGAAATGGCCTTGCACTACCCATTCAGAAGTACAATATTTATATTATATACCTATTTTCAATCTCTATTTGCTTTTCACATCACATCACAGAGCTCCTGTAAGTTCCTTGTTTAACATGTGATGTCAGTCAAGTCCTGTTTCAAGCCAATTTTTATTGCAATGAGCTTTCACAGTACAGATTTGCCTGGTTCCACTGGAAGAAGCAAGACTTGGCGAGATTGCCTAGATAGTTCAGTTAGAGTGGAGATGCCGGGGTCAAGTACTATAGCCACGTTACACTGTGTCATTACCTCACATTACGTCTTTTATACCAGTATAAGGTAAAATATAGTTAATGTTGTCACTAAATCTTTAAACTTATTTTAATTGTAAATTTTGTTTAGAGATGTGTAAGGTAATAACTGTAAACACGATCTATTTTTTAGACAGCAACATAGATACATCAATGGCGTTGTGGATGTGGCATGTGCATCGTCAGTGTATTTATTTGATGGTGATCGACAAACATTGTGAGACGCACGCACGCGTCGGCGGCGCGGGCCGCGCTTGCGCCGCCGCCCGTTATTGTAGAAATAAATGATATTTTCGTTTAAATATTTTGTTCTTATTTTCTAATTGTATTTATGTTACTTACAAAGTTATTTTTATTTTCGTACGTAGTCGCCTGTACCGTCACTTCTAATATGGATTCGTAGAATCTTGACATACACACCAAAACAGTGTGGCTTTAATATATTCAAAACTAGCTTCTGCCCGCGACTTCGCCCGCGTGGTATTCGGTTATTTGGAATATAGGGGTTTACGGGGGCGACAAATCGATCTACCTAGGTACCTCAATCTGAGAAAACTCGGTTTTAGCTATTTTCACCCGAGCAAAGCTGGGTCGCCCAAGTCTTCGTATTTATGTAGGTAGGTATGTAGAAATAATTTTCATCAACTAATACAACATTTTTAACAAACCGCGATTAGAAAAGGAGCACAGTCATGTTCCATTTTTGAAGTTTCCCTTGAATTAAGTAAATAACTTTCATCGAAAAAAAAAATGAGGCTCTATTCCAACTTTTAAATAGGGAAAGAGACATTCACTATCCCTGCGCTTACGCGTTACGGCGCACTAAATTGAACTTTAAATCTGGTTGTTTAAAGTGCTATTTTACGTACCGTGAGTCTCATTTTTTTCATTAATTCTCTGTTCCTTTCTATACTACAGCAATATTCTGCAAGGCTCTATTTTTACCGCTTTTATTCTATACTTTATTAATTCTGCCATGTCCAACTTGGATAAATAACGAAAACAATAGCGGTCCGCCCGGCTTCGTACGCGTGTAGTTCTTCAACAAATTTAATACGTACACCAAAACCTCCCCTCCCTGTCCCCTCCCCTCGTCTAGCTAGTGAAAAACACATGATAATCCGTTCAGTTCTATTTGAATATATGGCAAACAGACAGCTCTTTAGACGCAGCGCAGTGCAATGGGGTAGGTACTTTTTCTTTTAGTAATTTATTAATGGTGTAATGCATGTACCTACATTTTTATTACTAATTAGTAATAAACAAAATGTACTAGGTACGTATTTAGTTGAGAATGTAGAAAAATCAGGACTATAATTATTTGGTCGTCAAATATAAATATTTCAAAACGTTTATTTTCAACAAATAGTCGCAAGAAGCGACGCGAGTCAACAGATCGGTTAGGGCTGCATTCTGATGCCGGCGTCGAGCCGGATCGTCTCGCCATTCAGCATGGGGTTGCGGATGACGGCCTCGACGAGGTGCGCGAACTCGGCGGGCTGGCCGAGCCGCGAGGGGAACGGCACCGACGCCTCCAGCGCCCTGATGGCTGGCTCGGGCAGCGACTCCAACATCGGGGTGCGGAACAAGCCTAAACAAACACTCCATAAGTAAGCACCCTTACGGCCGCGAAAGTCGTCCCCAGTCCGCAAAGCTTAAAGCCCGGGTCACGCCGAATGCGTCTGCGGCGCGTCTGCAGCTCGACTACAGGTCGTCTACGGCTCATCTGCGATTCGTCTGCACTGTATAGCATTATTTCTCGTAAGATCTGTCACACCGCCTGCGAGCCGTGCGGCTGCTACGCGGCTCGGATGCCGCACAGCTCGAGAGGCGGTGTGACAGGTCTTACTTGAACTAATGCTATACAGTGCAGACGAGCCGTAGACGACCTGCAGACGCACCGCAGACGTGTTCGATGCGACCCGGGCTTACAGCTTGAAAATTCAATTCCAGCAAATACCTGAGCGCACGCAAATAGTAAAGGAGTTTGTAGGTTATCTTACCGGGAGCTATTGTAACGACCCTGATTCCCTGCTTGGCGAGGTCCCGCGCGATGGGCAGCGTCATGCCCACCACTCCTGCCTTCGACGCCGAGTAAGCCGCTTGTCCGATCTAGAACAGTTTTAGTTGCAATTAAGCAAACGACGAAAGGCAGCATGCATGCATAATGCTAGTACAAGATGTAGGTGCCAGGGCTTGTAACCGGTTAATTAAAAAAACCTCGAAATAGCCAAATATTTAAAATTATTTTATACTCTTTATGTGGAACTCCATAGTGTATTTAGGTTATTACTTCGTATTATTTTATAGCCTTATTAAACATGAAATAGTAAACGAAAGAACGATAAGAAAACCGGTTTATTTGTATGGAGGAAAAAACCGGTTTCAAGCCCTGGTAGGTGCCTATCAGGTATCTCATAGTGTGTTCTTGCCTAGCGAATATCTCGTCAATTCAATCTCACAAGGTCATTTTTAGTTTTTAATTCATCATCATTTCAGCCGAAAGACGTCCACTGCTAGACATAGGCCTCCCCCAAGGCGCGCTACTCAGACCAGTTTTTAATTATTGACGTAGAAATATGAGTGAAGGACATATGTTAGGTCTGATATGATGATGTATCTGCTTCTCCACATTTGAATGCCACTTCAATAGAAGGAAAAATATGTCGTTTCTCTCTTTTCTCGGTGCATTCCGCTTTTGTTCTTTGATTGATCCTGGGCGTAGTTAGGTACCTGTCCGTCGAAGGCCGCCACGCTGGCGGTGTTGACGATGACGCCGCGTTGGCCGTCGGCGTCGGGCGCGTTCTTGCCGATCATCCCCGCCGCCAGCCGGATCACGTTGAATGTGCCCACTAAGTTCACCTGCATAACGCTAGATTGGATTAGGATGTCGCAGGCAGCATGGCCTCGGGCCTCGCACATTTGCCATAAAATCGATCACAATAGTCTTGAACATAATGTCCATGCTTCGCATCACTTGGTCTGGCCGATTTTATCTTTGAAATATTTATATCAACGTTACGTTTTGATTTAGAAACTTCCGTATCTGATTTGCGCTCAAGGGACGTGAATTAAACTTTTGCTACATTAAGTAGTTATTTGGAACCTTTCTTTTAATTTAAGATGACGTCAGGGCTCTGAGGTTATTGCAGTCTTCTGATAGCATTATTTAAGGAGGACCTAGGTACTTATTAATACTCTGTTCTCTAAAAACCTTGTGGTCCCGAAGCGGTTTTTAATACGTACTTACCTCAACTGTTCTCTGGAACAGTCCGAGGTTGAAGGGCTGTTCCTTCTTAAAGTTGTAGGTGCGCTGCGCGGAGCCGACTCCTGCGCAGTTGACGGCGACGTCGAGCCGCCCGAAGCGGTCGCGCGTCGTCTGCAAGGCCGCCTTCACGTCCGTCTCCGAGGTTACCTGGAGATAGTACAAGACAGTCAAGATCCGGAGTTTAGGTAGTTGGATTGAACGTTTGGTAGTTCGTAGTGGCTTGTTTTGTTGTTATTATCATAGTCACCATGGCACGTTTGTTGGAGTTAGAGTAGAGAATAGGAGCAGCTAGATTTAAAGTTCAACTTGACGCGTGAGCGATCCTATTGGGAACAGGGAAATCGCCCCTGTATCTTAAACAGTAGGGAAGTAAGTATTACTTACGTCAACGGGAGCGAACGCGGCGTGCTCCCCCAACCTCTTGGCGACCTCGGGGCCGTTGCTGGACGGCAGGTCGCAGATGACGACGCGCCCGCCCTGCTTCAGGAGCTGCTCAGCCGTGGCCAGCCCCAGGCCCGACGCGCCCCCCGTCACCAAGGCGACCAGACCCTGGAACATACTGCGCTTGCGACTTTGCTGCCAACCAATAACTTTAGACAACGGTTACACTACACGCTCAGGGCCTATATTCGAAGTCTTTAAGGTGATAACTCACGGTTTTATGTAGCCTCTACGATAATAGATGGCGCGGGTGGTAGATATTGTAATTTTCAGGATTTACGCCAAATTCCAAGCCCAAAGGTACACTTTGATGGACTATGCGATTGAAGGGATATATTATACATCTCAATTTCACATAATTATCCGTACATCACCTTTCATTTAGGAAAAAAGGCGACAAGTCTGCCGAGAATGAACTCACGCACACATACTGAGGTAGTGAAACGTAGTGGAAACCAAGGCTTAATTTCGCCGAGAATCACAGAGCTTCTGTGGCGCTGTGGTTTTTGTGATTTCTTTTTATGAAGTATAAATCGTGGAAGTCGTGGGTTCGATCCTCACTTTTTCAACTTTTTGTATTTTTTTTTTCTTTTTTCTATAATAAATATTTGTAAAGGGGAAAAATAAAACTAGTGAAACTTTTGATATATTTTACTTGACATTATAGAAATATTTTTAATCTAGATATGATTATTTATTTCTACTACTATTTTTAATCAAAGGATAAAAATCCGTGTGTATTTCGTTACATTATCCTCCTCCTCCGGCACATACTTCTTGTGACGGTCTTCCACGTGCAGCGATCTTCGCCCTGGTGCATCGCCGCATTTACCGGCGGCACCTGTTCGGCCTCCTCTCTCTGGGTCTTTTCCCTTCAGCATTAGTCTCTCCAACTTGTCGGATTTCCACGAGTTATGTGACTGAAGGTAAGCCGTGGAGGCCTAGTGGTTCGACCCACCGCCTTTCATGCAGAGGGTCGGGGGTTCGATTTCGGCTCGCACCTGTAAGTTTACTTATGTGCGAAATTCAATTTGAATTTACCACTGAGCTATTCGGTCAAGGAAAACATCGTGAGGAAACCTGCACACATCTGCGAAGTAATTCAAAGATGAAGTCCCCAATCTGCACTGGGCCCGCATGGGGACTTCAGCCCAAACCCTCTCGTAATGAGAGGCCTGTGCCCAGCAGTGGGCCGTGAAAAGGCTGTGTAGTAGTAGTAGTAGATGTGACCGAAGTATTTGACGATTCGGCTTAGACGAACCATGGACGGATATTGTTGGTCGAGTTTGAGTTCTTTGAGCACCGAGATGTTGGTGCGATGAGCTGTCCAAGGTATAGTATATAATATTATCAACTAAATAGTTCAATTCAATATATCATAATTTACTTTACAAATTCCTAATATTGTATTATTTTATCAAAATATCTAAACACCTACACGACTGACAGGGTACCTACCTACCTACCTATGATGAGAATGAATATTTGTACTCATGTCATGGATCTTTATTTGCATATGTATTTATCCAGTCCGTCTCACAGGTAATCCTAGTTTGAGAGTAGACAATGTTGTGTTGCATTCCAAATATTATTCATTTTATCTTCATCTTTTTATCTTATCTCAGTAAGTAAATATTCTCTTTCTTGGTTTACATTTTATTGCCACACAGCCACACGAAAATAAAATTGCTACACATGTCTGACAAGTTTATTAAAATAGGTATAACAAAATATATCACAATTTTACACATGATAAGGTTGGTTCTGATTAGCAGTGATTGGTTTCACAATGTCTCTTCATTGTTACTCACAGGCCGCAGACAGGCAGGCACAGGTAAATGTAATCTCTTCCAGAAAGTTTCTCTTCCAGAAAGCTTACTTCGTCCCTCCTAGGAAGACAGATCCAAGGCATTCCAGAAGATGTTTGATCTGAAATAGAGACAAAAGATTACTCGATCACACTCTACGGATAATAATAATAAATCTGGCTATTCAGTTTTTTTAGAGGATCTCTCTGAGATGATATGACAGCGGGTTGTATTGCCGCATTCAATCCTGGTGATCAAAAAAATAGCGGTTATATCTATATATATAAAACAAGAAACTGACTGACTGAATGACAGATCGATCAACGCAGAGCCGAAACTACTGGTTGTAGAGAGCTGAAATTTGGCGTGCAGGTTCCTTAGGGAACGTAGGGGAGCATTAAGAGAGGATTTCCCGAAATTCCCACGGGAAGGGAAAAGAACGGGATTTTACATTTTAATATTTTTGCACATAGAAGTTGCGGGGAAAGGCTAGTTATTTATAAAATACAAGCTTTGCCCGCGACTTCATCTGCGTAGAATTCGTTTATCGTGATTCCCCAGGAATTGTCCACTTTTCCCGGATTAAAAGTGACCAGTAATCTTCCCCGGGGCTCAACCATTTCCAAACCAAATTTCATCAATATCGGTTCAGCGGCTGAAACATGAAGTGGTAACAGACAGACGGAGTTACTTTCGCATTTATAATATCAGAAGGTATTTGGCATGAAGGGCAGGGACATGGCTACTACCGAGTCGAACGGACGCACTTCACTACCGAAACACGACCGAGACTAGATAGAGATGTTCTACTATCTAAAGTCCCGCGCCTTCACATTTCAAAACACTGCATTTTTTTATTATTATTTAAAAAGTACCACCAACACTCTCAACGCACAGTTGATGGCTGTCTCAGCACGCACACATGTGTTGAGAGTGTTGGTGGTACTTTTTAAATAAATTGCAGCGTTTTGAAATGTGAAGGCGCGGGACTTTAGATACTAGAAGATCTCTACTATAAAAGCTTTGATCACTTTTATTTTTTCACTGATAACACGTTGTGCGTTCGCAAAGTAATTATGGGAATTGGTCTCGCCTGGGTTGACGCGGGCGTCTGGGCAGTCGGCGCGGGCGAAGACTGCGGCGCCGCAGCCGCCGCGCAGGGCGCCTTGCTACCGCACGGCGCGCTTGAAGGCTCGGTTTCCTCTGTCCTCTCCTTCTCGTCGACAGAATCCTCCACACTTCTCGCACGAAAGGGCAGCTCCTTGAAGTTTGTCAAGTCCTCCCTCCGTACTCTTTTCCTTATCTTATTAGATTAGAAAGGAGGGCGTAAGTCATGTCCAATTGCGCTCTTTCTGAGATATCATTCTCCGGGAGTCTCACTATAAACATGTCAGTGTTTTGACTGTCTTGCGGCGTCGAAAATATAATATACCTATACGATGTGACGGGCGGCGACCTCCGTAAGCACTAATAAGGTTTCTACCGACTCCTGTGGCTTTGCAGCCGGAAAGAGTGCCCTGGCCCTCGGCCATGCATGTTACCGGCGTCGAAATATTTCTTTCAGTGCTTCAGTCTGCGACCGTTGAAGCGATTCTATTAGCGCGAACACTCGCTGGAATACAACAACAAAGTTGTCACGCACGGTGGAGTCTTGGCGGATGTAAAATGAGAACACGGTGTGCGGCGAAGCCCTAATCACAAGTGATCGTGAATTCTTCTCAAAAATGTAGCGTGTGCGTTGTGATGGCTCAAAGTTGGCGACTGACTGGCGGCTGGAGTGGCTGGCGCGCGCGGCGCGGGGGCATAGGGTCGGCCGGTAGGAGAGAGCGGGACAGGGCTATTGAGACGCGCGTCTATTCCGCGAATCGGAATGGCAACCGCGCAATGATTTTTATACTTACGAAGTATTATATATGTCTATGCAACCGCGTAATAGTCCGTTTTCTATTGGGAAACAGGTCGAAATTTTGAGTACAGCAATGCCATTTGGTAGGAATGTTATACACGTTGACCTAAGTCCAAAACGCCCGGTAGCCACTTTGAACTCCGCGGCTGGTGGGGTGAGGGGGGGTTAAAGTACAGAGCTCCCGGCGCTCAGAAAAAAAATCCTGGCGGATTAGTTTGGGTTGTTTAGTCAAGTTTGGTGTCGTTTTCAGATAACTAGATGATGCCCGATTCATTCCTCATACCAATTTTTTAGGGTTCCGTAGCAAAATATGACGCAATACTTAAAATAATAAACTTTTAGTAGTAGCGAAATGCAAACAAACCCTCATATTTTCATATTTTTGTATGAAATTTGGTTTGTAAAAAATACAGTCTGAAAGCCCATTTAATGCAGAATCTAAAAACATTAACAGTAAGTATATCTTTTATAATTTTCAATGTAAAATAAAATATTGAATGTACTGCGACGGTCGTCAGCGCAGCGTAGGGGAGGGTAACAAGACCTGAAAAACTGTCAATTTCAACGCAAAAAGCTTTTATAATATCAAGAAATTAAAGTGCTTACAATAATATCATACATGTAATAGATATTCTCTTAATTATTATTAATTAAAACAAATGTATTTTTCTCTCTTTACCTGATTCTCTTCTTTTTAATATTATACTAGCGGCGCCCTGCGGTATTACCCGCTATTAAGAAGTAGCCTATGTATTACTCAAGGGTTTCAGCTGCCTCCATACCGAATTTTATCAAAATTGGTCCAGCCTCTTGAGCGTGAAGAAGTAAAAAAAAAAACACACGAACTTTCGCCTTTATTAAATTATCAATTTCTTGACCAGATTTATAATAACAAAATAGCTTCTGCCCGCGACTTCGCGAATTTGGTTATCGCTTTCCCGCGGGAACTACGCGTTTTTCCGGGATGAAAAGTAGCCTATGTCCTTTGGGGACCCGAACTATCTCCATGCCAAATTAATATGGATATGGATTTTATATTACAAAAAAAGTGCCTAAAGAAGACGCGATGCAAAATATTTCTTGCCGATATGAATGGGTTTGGCAGAAAGAAGAAGAAACTTGGGTGCCACTGTGGACCCAAAGCCCTCCGGCTGCTCAAGAATGCCTAGAATTAAAAAGATGTCGGTGCGTGAAATCTTGAAGTTCCAGGTGCAATGTTTCAAACGCCAGCTCAAATGTACTGAGTTATGTAATTGTGGAGGTGGTTGTAAGTAAAACTAATTCACAAAACGTTCTATTATTATTTTTCTTTACTTTTAATAATGTTGCCTGACTACGAAGTCAGGCAACATTATCTGAATTCGTTTATAAATTGAAGATGATTAAAAATGACACTAAAGTAATAAAGGCGAAAGTTCGTGTGTTTTTTTAAAAAAACACATTTGTTTTAATTCATAATAATTAAGAGAATATTTATAACAAGTGTGATATTATTGTAAGCACTTTAATTTATTGATATTATAAAAGCTTTTTGCGTTGACATTGACAGTTTTTCGGGTCTTGTTACCGCCCACTACGCTGCGCTGACGACCGTCGCAGTACATTCAATATTTTATTTTTCATTGAAAATTGTAAAGTATATACTTACTGTTTATGTTTTTAGATTCTGCATTAAATGGGCTTTCAGACAGTATTTTTTTATAAACCAAATTTCATACAAAAATATGAAAATATGAGGGTTTGTTTGCATTTCGCTACTAATAAAAGTTTATTATTTTAAGTATTGCGTCCTATTTTGCTAGGGAACCCTAAAAACTGGTATGAGGAATGAATTGGGCATCATCTAGTTACCTGAAAACGACACCAAACTTGACTCAAAAGTCCAAACGAATCCGACAGGAATTTTTTTCCGAACGCCGGGAGCTCTGTACTTTAACCCCCCCTCCCCCCCACCAGTCGAGGAGTTCAAAGTGGCTACCGGGCGTTTTGGACTAAGGTCAATGTGTATAACATTCCTACCAAATGGCATTGCTGTACTCAAAATTTCGACCTCTCCATACAAGCATTCCCAATAGAAAACGGACTAATAGTAATACCCTATAGGTACGCGCAAAGTATAGAGTTCCGTTTACCTACCACCTACATAAAAAATATTCATCCTCTCAATTCTAGTAAAATAGGTATGTACTAATTAGGTATACCTATCCAGGAAAATAACAAACACCTCTAAAATATTCCGAATTCATATTCCACTTGTATCATTGTTTGTACCTACTACCAATCTCCAACAACGAGAATACGAATGTCGATCACCCGCTCTGCTAGGTAAGTAGGTACCTACCTATACTTACCGTTCGGCCGACTCGACGGCTGTACGCGACGCGGGCTATCGGACGTCTCGACGGCGGCGGCAGTAGGTACAGCGCAGGTACAGCTACTGCGAAAGCAAGTCACAGGCGACCGAGCGTCTTTTTGTCACAATTTTATTACAGCCAAAAGAGACTGTGATATCCATCCATACTATATTATAAACATTTATAAATAATGACCCTATAGGTTGGCCGGGTGAATGAACTTCGTATCACCCGAAGGCGATTCCCATACAAAGTTATATTTCTTTTTTTTAGCTGTTCCTGTAGACGTTTTCCGGTAAAAAGTACAAATAGTACATTATTGCAGACGCCGCTAAGGAGCGCATTGCCGGACCGAACGCCTTCTTAGTAGGTACGAGTCCGGCAATGCTGTTGCGGCCGAGGTCTATAGGTACAATGCTTTTCTCAAACTGTGAGGAAATACTACTCGTCGTCGTCACCATCATCATCACATCACCATCTCCATCATCATCACATCACTATCTCCATCATCATCATCACCACCACCATCAATACCATCACCATCATCACGGTATAGCAAAACACAACTTAGAAGGCGCGCGGATTCAGGCCAAAGAACACCAAAGAATATACAACTGAGGCATTGATGAAAATAGCACGTAGCATTTGCGGGCAAATGCGGGACATTACATTACATTACGTAGGTACATATGATTATAACCACAACAAAATGTCAATGTCTCTTTTTGTTTTTTTTTTTATTCCTAATTGAGTTCCGTTTTGCACGCCGGTCGAAACATCAATGTGTAAATCTAAATGTAGTAGGTAAATAATAATAAATCATTAGTTTATTTCGCTTGTACCTACCTACGATTTATATGTATAACTGACATTGTAGCTAGTATCTAAAGTTTAGATA
Source organism: Aethes cnicana (assembly GCA_963971205.1). Taxonomy (NCBI): domain Eukaryota; kingdom Metazoa; phylum Arthropoda; class Insecta; order Lepidoptera; family Tortricidae; genus Aethes; species Aethes cnicana. The sequence goes on from OZ020272.1 coordinate 9,810,441, forward strand.
CTAGCTACGTACCGTAGATTCTAAACATTATTCAGGACCCAAAACAATTTAATTTTGTAAAATGCCACTTTTCAAATCACAATTTGTATAATCTGGATACCTACTATTATTATTACGCATACGCATATGATCGGTAATTTCATGGTAATTTCACAGCTTATATGTTCTAAAAGCCGTGGTGTGGCCTAGTGGTTCGAGCCACCGCCTCTCATGCCGAGGGTCGGGGGTTCGATTCCGGCTCGCACCTCTAAGTTTACTTACGTGCGAAATTCAATTTGAATTTACTATGAGCTTTTCGGCAACGGAAAACATCATGAGGAAACCTGCACGCATCTGCGAAGTAATGCAAAGATGTGTGTGAAGTCCCCAATCCGCACTGGGCCCGCGTGGGGACTATTATAGCCCAAACCCTCTCATAATGAGGGGAGGCCTGTGCCCAGCAGTGGGACGCAAATAGACTGTAGTAGTAGATTATATGTACTCGTCAGCATAACTGGTACAGCGAGCGTGTAGACAATGCGGGTTTTCTACGCTCGAGTGGTCTACTATCTGGTCAATTTATTTTTGTTTTTTACCTACAGCAAAAATCAATTTTTATAGACTAACTAGCTGACCCAGCGGACTTCGTACCGCCATAGTTTTCTTTTTGGGTGGGTATGAAAAATAGCTTACGTCCTATTCTCAGCCCTACTGAACATACACACCAAATTTCATAAGAATCGGTCGAGCCCTTTCGGAGGAGTTTGGTTACAAACACTGTGGCACGAGAATTTTATATATAGGTACTATCTATAGGTACTATATAAGAGATAAAATGTCCTAAGCAGAGCTCGATCGCCCAGGCCAGGTAGAGATCTTCACTATCTAAAGTCCCGCGCCATCACGTTTCAAAACGCTTCAATATACCACCAACACTCTCAACACATGTGCTGAGACAGCCATCAACTATGCGTTGAGAGTGTTGGTGGTGCTTTTTAAATAATAATGAAAAAATTGAAGCGTTTTGAGATGTGAAGGCGTGGGACTTTAGATAGTAGAAGATCTCTACCTACTTCTTATTATAAGTAGCTATTTTTATTTCTTACATAAATGAATAAAATACTTATAAGAGATAGGTATGATTTATTTCTTCTAGCAGTCTTCTGACATGTCACCGCTCATTACATTTTTTATATCTGATCATTATAAACAACAAAATACTTGTATAGGTACTTACTTACCTATTTCGTTCAATGATTTTCCAACTCATAAAAAGCGATTTACGCGATCAACTATGTAACGGCGGGTTAACGCCATCTTGTGAGCATTCTGGAAATTAATAGGAATCGGACGGACACTAGCACTAGCAGATCAGCTGTTCATAGACCACGACGCCATATTGGCCTGATGCTTACAGTGTAAACGTTCTCTCACACAAGCTTGGTTCGACCGAAATTTTATTGGTTTTGAAATGCTTATAATTATTTTATTCTTTGATTTTTTGCGGTGTTTTTGATCTATGCGCGCTCGGGAAATAATGTAATATTTTATTAGAACGATAAAAGAAACTAAAAGCAGTCGTAGTCGAAGATTACGTGAGCAGTTTTTTGTATGGGGTTCAGCCGTGACGATTCACCTTAAGCAGGTAGATTTAAAGTTCAACTTGACGCGTGAACGATCCTATAGGGAAAAGCGACATATCTATTTAAGACTTCGTATAGAGCCCCAGTATCCAGTCCATCCTGTCTGGTAAGATCCGGTACCTACTTGACAAGGTCAATTAATAAAAATAAAATAATAATCAACTCGATTTTTGAAAAAATATAAAATCCCGATTCCCGACGGCATACAAACTCGCAATAAAGGCGAATCTAACGCGACACCTCACAAGCTATACCTACCTATACTCTATCTAGGCGTTTAGTGCCTTTTTAGGATTTCGTAGCCAAATGGCAAAAACGGAAACCTTATGGATTCGTCATTTCTGTCTGTCTTTCTGTCTGTCCGTCCGTATGTCACAGCCACTTTTTGCCGAAACTAAGAACTATACTGTTGAAACTTGGTAAGTAGATGTATTCTGTGAACCGCATTAAGATTTTGACACAAAAATAGAAAAACAAAAACAATAAATTTTGGGGGTTCCCTATACTTAGAACTGAAACTCAAAAATGTTTTTTCATCAAACCCATACGTGTGTGGTATCTATGGATAGGTCTTCAAAAATGATATTGAGGATTCTAATATGATTTTTTACCCGACAGCGTCAGAAGAAGGGTTATGTTTTTCGAGTGTATGAATGTATGTATATATTCCTTTGGAACGCTCTACAGCCTATAAACAGCTTGATGGATTTTAGTCTGACTGTGAGGTGTCGTTAGATTCGTCTTGATTGTGAGAGTAATGTTCCTACGTAGTTACAGTAAGTAAATGTGAACAAAATTGGTTCAGTGGTTCGGTCGAAAAAGTGCATCAGACAGGCATTCAAGATAAATATCGCATCTTTTGCATAAAAGTAGTAACTTAAAGATATCTAGACAAAACATATATGTAGTACCTATCAACAAACAAGATATGGTTTTAGAGGATAAATATATATGTATAATTGCGAATAGCTGGTACCTATCGAGAGGTGACACAATAGAGATGACAAAACAACCTGGTGGTACAGTACGAAATAAGCATAGCCAAGTTTTGTATTTAGAGAGTTATTTATCATAACCAAGTACATTTTTAGGTTAGTTTCTGTAAAACACGGACTTTACGCGATAAGATACGTACCAGCTAATGACGGCTTCATCGAATTTTAACAATTGTACAAATATGCTTAGTATTGGAAGAGCGTTATTTACCTTTAACATTTTTCCGAGTTTATGTCCTTGCCAGCAGGGAGATTAAATTTAAACTACCACGAACGCGATGCAGGCGCGGCGCAGCGTCGCGTGCGGCAACCTTTGCTCTATGCCTAAGTGTGTATCAACTTGGACTTGTCTTGTGTATGAGCGATAATCGTCGCACAGTAACACAATTCGGCTGCCTGCCATGATTACTTAGATTCTCAACAGTTCTTTTTAGTTATTTAATAATTATTATTTATGAAAAGAGTCGCATAGGTAGGTAGGTAACATCCAAAAGAGCTTGTGAATGTAGTTTGTTGTTGCAGTTAGTGACGATATATTTTTTATTCGTGTCAGAGTCACCTATATACCTATCTTACGTAAATATTCAGTTGTTGTATGATATGAACTTTAATGTAAATGCAAAATATACGGAATCACTTCATTAAACTTTCATTTATTTCTGGCGTTAGGTACGCGAATTATATTAATAGGATTTTATCGTAGTAAATAAAGTAAGTGCTTAAATATAAGTCTAAAAATTTAAAAAGGAATTGTAGAAATGTCTATAAGTAATAATGGGCCTAATTAAATTTCAATGGGCGTTTTCATTACGATAATATATATATATATATTATATCCTTTCGTCGTGTGCATTGGTTAGGTACGTAAAGTTCTTTAGTAAGTTAAATATAAGTATTATTACGGCTCGTTAGTAATAGCACGATAAACATTTTTAGAGATATCACGGAATCACGATAACTGATAACAGGATATTTTCAACGATAACCTTGAAGGTAATATTTTTTTAAATGACGATGATGAAAGTTACTGAACAGTTCTCAACTTAAAAATGAAAAATAAACAAGTAATTAAGGTAGCCTTTCCCTTACAACACTTTCGTCGCTATAACCGGTGGTAGGTACGAGGGCTGTTTGATATTTGAAGATTGAAGTAGAGATCTTCTACTATCTAAAGTCCCGCGCCTTTACATTTCAAAATGCTTCAATTTTGTTATTATTATTTAAAAAGCACCAACACTCAACGCATAGTTGATGGCTGTCTCAGCACGTACACATGTCTTGAGAGTGTTGGTGGTGCTTTTTAAATACATTGAAGCGTTTTGAAATGTGAAGGCGCGGGACTTTAGATAGGTAGTAGAAGATCTCTACCCGTTTATGAAAAAAAATCAAGTCGTTTTTGTAAATATGCATTTATTTTTCTACGTAATCACCTTTTAGCTCTTTACATTTGTTCCACCTATAGGTATTCAAGCTTCAATAAACCATCCAAAAAGTATGACTTCGGAAAGTCATTAAAATAGGCCTCTGTGGCGGCAATGACTTCTTCATTTGATCCAAATCTCTTACCACCGAGCCATTTTTACAGGTTGGGAAATAAAAAGAAATCGCATGGGTCCAAATCTGGAGAATAGGGGGGTGAGGCAATAGTTCGTAGCGTAATTATGCAATTTTGGCCACCACGACTCTGGATGAATGAGCTGGGGCGTTATCTTGATGAAACAGTACTTTTTTCTTCTTTAAATGGGGTCGTTTTTCCTTCAACACAGCGTCAAATTCATCCAATAAATTGGCATAGTACCTACTGCCCTGTTATTGATTGATTGATTTATCATTTATTTCTGTCATATATATTTAAAATAATAAAATGTAAAATGTAGAGATATATCTAGATACTCATTAAATTCATCGTTCATTCAGTTATCGTTCTCCCCTTTTCTAAGTAGTCGAAATGTACAGAAAACGGTGGCCATGACCTTTCCAGCCGATGGGACGGTTTTTGCCCGGTACCCCCGGTTCACCCGGTAAAATACTCCTTCATTTCCGGGGTATAGTGGTGAAGCCAAGATTCGTCGACGGTCACAAAACGACGCAGAAACTCCGGCTCCGGTTACGTTGGAACACTGCTAAACACTGCTCCGAAGTAGTCACTCGGTTCCGTTTTTGCTCCTCCGTGAGTAAACGCGGCACCCACCTCGCCGATACTTTCTTCATGGCCAATTTTACTTCTAATATGTTTTGTACTCGCTCGATTGAAACGTTTACAGCATCAACGATTTCTCGAAGTTAATTAGTCTGTAGTCACCTCAATTAGACGGCCTGGGCGATCCTCGTCAAAGACGGTTGTTCTCCCCCGCTGAAAGTCATTGTACCAATATCTAACGGTTGTCATAGAAGGAGCACATTCATGGGTAAACCGCCTGCATTCTTACTTTTATCTCATCACAGGTTTTTCCTTCCAAAAACAAAAACCTAATTACAGACAGATACTTTCTTTCTCCATTTTAGGCACTGGTCCCACCGCCGGCTACAAACTATAAGCGAGTGAAACTATAAACTACAAACTAGTGGGCGAGCGGCGAGAAGCGAGTATAGTTTTACTAGTTTAGACGCTGAGCTATAAGCGAGTGTTTGCGTGCGACGGGCGATTACTCGTTATTATTAGTTTTATAGTCGATAGCTTTTATCGCGGCGGTCAACTAGTAAACAGTGGTCCCACCGCCAACTATCAGCGAGCTCGGCTATCAACTAGTAAAATTATGTACTAGAAACAGTTGACAACCAGCGGGCAGCTAGTAAACATTGTATGGAATTATCGCTTACTCGCCGGGCGGTGGGAGAGTATCTTCGCCGGCGGTGTGAACAAGCCAGCTATGAACTATAAATATATATATCTCTCTCTTTTATTTACACGAAAGCGATTATCTTTTGTTCGTTTCTTGAGCTAGAAAATAGCCGATAGTTCATAGCTTACTCGCTCGCGGTGGGACCAGTGCCTTAACAATTTTACATAAATTTTACGTTCACGCTTCCACTAAATCGCTGTCAAATGAGAAAAAAAAACAAAAGAATGCTGTTTTTTTTAATTTTCCCGCCTCTGATGAATGCTTAAACGGTGGTATACATATTTTCGGCCAGTGATATTAGTACATTTAGAAAACGGCTACTTATCAAACAGCCCTCGTATATGGTAAGGATAAGTATTCTAGGATAATTTAGTTTCTTTCTCGATTTCCTCAGGGGCTATAGCGAAATCTTTAATAAGGAACAGGGAGATTCCCTATAGCATCGCTCACGCGTCACGGTGCTCAAGTGGATCATTAAATCTAGCTGCTTAAAGTTCGGTTGCAACGCTCTGCGACGCGTTAGCGATCCTATAGGGAATCTCCCTGTTCCTATTTAAGTAAGACTTCAAATATAGCCCCATGTCCTTAAATAAGAGTACATTTTGTGTTATTTAGTAGGAATTATTAAACTTCCCATCTCGCTGAATAGGGAGATGGTGTACCACTGATACACATTACGCTATTTACGCTGATATACTTACTATAACGGTAAAACGGAAGTATTTTTACTTAGGGATATGGATGCTGCATGTATGTATCGTTTCTCAAGATATTTTCGATTGAAAGTCATGCTCTTTCGAATCGTTTTGGCTGTTATTAAATATGAAAATAAAGTATATGTTATTTTATCGTATGTAATCTAAATAATTACGTAATTAGATAACCTTACCAATAAAATAACGTTAAGAATATTATATTTAGGTAACTCTGGTTGAACTACTAGTTAAGTAATTTAAGTTATGATACTTGCAATATTTTTAATACAAAGAAAGCATTGCGTCTTTGTATGTTTAAATCAAGTAGAGACATTTATAACAACGAAACAGTTCCCATTGTCATAAGGAGGAACAATGGCACTCGTAGTGCTACTATGTTTTTATAATAAGTGCCTTCAAGTGTATCTTGTACGAAGGAGGCTCATTATACTTCTCGCGGCCCTACCAGGAGGCTGGCCAGCAACATGTACCTCCCTAGAGCTGCGCTCCTATTCGCTGTCGCTGCAGTCGTGTCTTCTGCGAAGCAAGCTAATGATAAATCCAGCGAAGAAGTCTCCGACGAAGAACCAAACGTAAGGTACATGGTGAAGGCCCAACCACAGGCCGTTACTCCGACTTCCACCAAAAGACCGACGAAGGGAGAAGTTGTCATTGAGAAATTTGTGGAAACCCTCATGTCGAGTGAGAAATATTTGAAAATGATAGAGGTACTCAATAAAAAGATAGAACACGTCGACACGAGTTTCCACGAGAGATCGAATACCATTATAAAATATTTGACGGAGATGATGCGGGTCATGAAGACCAAGCCTTCCCCAGACGTCGAGGAAGCTCTGAAAGCCGTCAGCAGCGACCTCGGGGTCATGAGGAAGGCCATAATGAAGATCGAGTCGATCCCGAATATGAGAGGTAAGAATTAATACCGCGAAAAGAGGTCGATTTACCATTATTAGGCTGAAAATGCAATCTTTCAAAGTTTCATTATACTTAGATGTAATAATCGGATGTTATCGGTGAACAAATTATGTTGGTTGTGAGCACATATTGCCATCTAGGGCCACCTCGAGAAGAGGAAGCAAATTCGGCAGCGCCAATTTGACAGTCATTGCACTAAGTGCATCTCCAGCTCAATATTTTTGTACATTTTTTGACAATATTCTTTACAACATAAACATGTACAGTAACTGCAGAAAAAGAGGACACCCTATGGTACCGTTTGAGTACTGAGTCATAAGGGGAGGGGCTCCTTATTTTATCTGCTTTGCGAATCTAACGTAGCACCGGGGTCTTATTCTATTCGAGTTTTTTAATAGTGATATGGGGATGGGATTTCTCATATTCCTAAAATACCCTTATCTTCCTATTTAGCGAATATTCTATTGGAATGTTATCCCAATAGTCCTACCTGCTTATTAAATAATGAGCTTGCTAACTATAATTTATTTTTATTATTTTATTTTCTTTATTTCTCAAAATCTACAGCAGTCATGATATACATGTTTCAATTATGGTTAGACCATACTGCCAATAAGAAATATTCATTATTTAGGATTTTTTCTTTCTAAACATTCCCTGAATCACAGGAAATAAAACAAAAAAGAATCAGCCAAATCGGTTCAGCAGTTCTCCAGCCTTAGCTAGACTAGACACGGCGATTCATTTTTATTATATAGATCATAGATATATGGAACAAATATGTACTGAATCTTTATTTAGGGTCAGTATATAATACGAAATCTCAAATCATATTCCTATTTTATAAACTGGAATAACGCCCGAAATTAAAGAACATCTAGGAGCATTCTGTCTTACTATGACCTACTAGTACGAGTAGCTACCTATCTACCAATAGGACCTATACGGCATATGTATACCTACCCAAATCCACAACACTTAAATCATCATCATATTTTTTTTGTTAAGAGGGTTTATTCCGAAAGTTTTTAACGTCGCATTTAGCTGTTAAATGTTTCGCTGTTTTTATAAAAAATATAAATTATAAGATAACATTAAAATGCATGGAAAATGAGATGGAAAGTTTTCAAAAGATAGAACTTCCATAGTCCTAAAAATTTCATGTTCCTATGATAATTGTTGCAATCCATACTTAATGTTTTATTCAACCATAGACCAATAATTCATATCATAATTAATGAAAACTCGCGACGTTGCCAACTTTCGGAGTAAACCCTCTTAAGTAAGGGTTTAAATTTCGTAGTTTTCGATATTATCGAAAAACCGGAATATCGGACCAAATTTCCGATATATCCAATACCGATATTGAACTTGTATAATACCGGTATTTAGCTGAGGTAAGTCTATAACGGCCAATTTGAAGTAAACTAGTAACTATCGTGGTATTATAGTGGTAGGTATACCTACTGTACACATACCTATTAAGTACTTAGGTATTTTAACACGATCCCACATCTCTGTGATGCCTGAATCTGAGTCTTTCGCCCAATTCATACCTGTTAAAATTGAGGTACACGTTAAGTTATTAAAATGTTAAATTAGGTCTTGGCTGTCCACATATCTCATTACATCAGCTTTTACATCACCTCACTACTAGGAAAAGGAAACATATTTTGGCCATTATGTTAGTGTAATACAAAGCCCTATATATAAGTATATTTTACTTGATCACTTATACAGTTAAAAGATACTTTTTAAATAACAAAGCAGGCATGTTTGTTTTTGCTAACCAAAAAGCCGAGGTACGAGTAAGTCAGTCAGGCAAAGGTGCACAGGAAACCGATACTCTACAATAAGCGGCGCAGGCCGATTTACTAGGAGGTTAATTCTTAATGACTTACCTACCTAAAGGCTTGATTTTCTTACAGATTTACTCATAAAGCGGGAAAGGCGTAAGTACATATCTGCCATTAATAATTTGTGTGTTTCTTTTCGTGGTACAGTCGAGTTTACCGTAGGTATATACTTACACACTTTTTCACCTTTCTGCGTTGCAATAAGGTCTAAAAGTGTACCTACACAATACACATATTAATGAACTCGAGTGTACTGTCCCTATCAGAAGGTATAACACATATTACTCAGGTGTACATATGTATGTTTATACCTACAAAAAAAGGCCTGTCGCAAATTATCTGTAAATAATATTTTGGTGGGCTTTAACACTTTCGCACCGCCGTATTGTTCAATAGTCTAGCTCTCCAAAAAACACACGACCCGGTAGCCGAGTTCATTATCCTATAACGTGTGAGACAGTACCCTGCCGTAAACTCGGTAGCCGAGTTCATTATCCTATAGCGTGTGAGACAGTACCCTGCCGTAAACTCGGTAGCCGAGTTCATTATCCTATAGCGTGTGATACAGTACCCTGCCGTAAACTCGGTAGCCGAGTTCATTATCCTATAGCGTGTGAGACAGTACCCTGCCGTAAACTCGGTAGCCGGGTAACGTTTCCGTTTTCGCCATGACGGCAACCCATTCCAGCCAGAGTTCAGGGCTGTCAAAAACAATGTTGATTAGCTATAAACTACTACTAATATATAAGGATTCTTTCAAAATTGTTTATATTTTTCTGCGTTAAATGAATTTTAGGCGTGGACAATTGCTTTTTATACAGAGGGGATCTTAAAAATAGGGATGACGACAACTTTTTTTTCCTTAGTCTATCAGGAAGATTATTGAAAAGTATTGGACACGTATTTTTCCTTTTTGCACGTAATTAAACTTATACGCGACGGAGATATATTGAGTTGAAATGTCGAGTGACGTCACGGTTAGGTACGATTTATACCCAACGGTGACGTAGTTAAGTTACCCCCACTCTTCAACTTTAATGCGTTTTAACTTAGTCATTCTTTGTTAATTTGATAAAACAAAAAATACGTGTCTTATATTTTTTTCACCCCACTGGTGCGAAAGTGGTCGTTTTGCAGCTTGATATCCGAGCGCAAAAGTTGCTTTTATCCGCTAGCGTGGAAAGTGTTTTTGAAATTCGAACGACGCATGACGCCACTGTCACAATAAAAAAACAACGATACGTTCTGAAACGCAATTCGTCGTGAGAGTTTTATTAAAATAAAGGTTAAATTTACTTAATATCATCATTAATAAAATTATATTAATAATACACCGTTTCAGATGTATTTCATTATTTCACCTTGTTTTATCACAAAAATACTTAAATATGTGTATATTTTAACTGTATTCAATGAATAATTGAATCATGAAGTACGAGTAGGAGTGATTTGGAACGCAACCTCCGGAAAAAAAAACATGAAAAAAAAAAAGGTTTTAGATTGCTGGTTTTGTAATTTAGAATACCTATACGAAGTAATAAAGAAAATATGAGCGATCTAGAATCTAGAACAAGCGATCTAGAATCTAGATGAAGCGATCTAGATGAAGATACGAATTTAACTCCTCCAGAGTTAGCACAAACTGTACGTGACGCCGAACTAAGTCTTCTTCCCGAAAAATCGCGCGTGAGGTGAAAAATTTTGTGTTGCGCTCAGCAGCAAAGTCGTTTGCTGTCTCGTGCCTTGAAACCCTCGTTACACTCAGGATTCTATATTTGAACCACTCGCTTCGCTCGTGGTTCAACCCTAGAATCCTTCGTTCACTCGGGTCTCAATCACGCACTCACAGCAAACAACAACTTTGCAGCCTTGCATAACAATAGTACATTATTGCCGTGGCCGGGAAAGTAGGTCTTTGCAGGCTGAGTACTGGTTTAAAGGGCCGAGGCTTCGCCGAGGCCCTTTAATATGTACGAAGCCTGCAAAGCCTTTCACGTGCCGAGGCTTATATAGTGCTTTTCTCAAAAATGAAAAAAAAACCTTGATATAAGGTATTCATAATACAGCATTGACACGCACGCAAAGGTAGTCAAGTACTTACAACAAGTCCAATGGAACGCCAGTCTTATTTCGGTATTCACCGATATTTGACTTTAACAGACACACTAACACGCCAAGTTAAAAACTCGCATGTAGATTTCTCGTTTTTTGTAAAAATTAAAACCTTTTATTAATTTTTAAACCAAACTAGGAAACTATTTTCATGAAATTTAGCTAAATAAATCTGATACAAGACAAGAACTCCCGCGCTTTATGGATCGGTCTTTTTTTTAAATTCCGTTCTGAAATACATTGCGCTGTTTCAGACACAGATAAAAACGTTTGGTTTCGCGTCAATTGACAGATACAGAACATGCAGACTTGGCTGTTTGGGAATTCCTTCGCGTATTTATCAGTTTAAATAAAAGTACCTGTACGATAATGAAATTTCATACAACATTCCCTGCGCTTATACATGCCGCGGAAGTAATTTCATACAAATTTCCGGGGCATGCAGTTGAGTTTTTTTTTTTTAATTTTTGACTGATCGTCAATGACGCACTTTGCGGTCTGATAGAAAGCAGACAATGACGAGTTTCCCGGCCATTTTTGAGAAAATAACTATTATTAACTGACTGACGGACTAATCAGAATTTCGATTTCTTCACCCTGTCGTCATCCCTATGAAAAAATTACTTATATGCCGACATAGGTAAATTACATACATATGTTAAGGCATGATAAATTTTATATAATATTCAAAACAACATCATTTCATTATTTAGTGTCAAGCCTGATTATCCGAACTCGGTAGTCGGGAAGTCGGCATTGCGTTAACTTAACTCTAGCTTTACGCTATAACTATATAACGTAAAGTAACGTATAGCTATAGTATGATGAACCCGTCTCTCGAGTCGTAATCATGCCGGCAAAGTTTCTGAAAACTTGGTAGCCCGGTTTTCGGTCGCGAAAGCTAGTGATAATGGAGTAATCTTTTTTAAGTAGACGCACGGCTGCACATCTCTCTTTGTACTTTAGTGAGATACAGGGCTATATTCGAAGTCTTAAATAGGGATCTCCCTGTTCCCTATAGGATCGCTCACGCGTCGCGTGAACTTTAAGCAGCTAGATTTAAAGTTCAACTTGACGCGTGAGCGATCCTATGGGGAACAGGGAGATCCCTATTAAAGACTTCGAATATAGCCCAAGGATACTTAAATGCACTTAGTGGACAGCATTAAGGTACACGACATCGACAGCACATAATATGATTTTTTCTTATCACAGATATGGTCTTTTTCGGGAATTCTTCACAAAGTAACAAATGCATTCACGTTTTCAGAACAAGCACAGCAATTTTGTTTCGTAAAGATTTCTTTAAGATCATTCTGTACCTACCTAAATCTTGGCAGTCTCCAACAGATTTAATAAATTCTAAAATTCTTTTTTGCCACATCTTTATCACACCAGCTTCTGCCCGCGACTGTAACATTCCCGCGGAAACTTTGCGTTTTTCCGGGATAAAAAGTAGCCGATGTCCTTCCTCGGGACTCCAACTAAATCAATACCAAATTACATCTGAATCGGTCTAGTTGTTTGAGCTTGGAAAGGTAACAGACAGACAGCTTAGACAGAGTTACTTTCGCATTTATAATACCTACACTAGCTTCTGCCCGCGACTTCGCCCGCGTGGAATTCGGTTATTGCGTTTCCGCGGCAACTACGCGTTTTTCCGGGTAGCCTACTATATGTCCTTACCCGGAACTCCAACTATCTCCATGCCAAATTTTATCCAAATCGGTCCAGCGGTTGAAGCGTGAAGAGGTAACAGATAGACAGACAGAGTTACTTTTGCATTTATAATATTAATAATATGGATATTAGGATGGATTAGTATGGATTTCTCCACTATTCTGACTCACATCTATAATATAAACTTATTATCAAACAAATATTGTGGAGTCTTCTTATTGTAGTACTTTGTTATTGCTGTCAAACAAAACATTGGTAGGTAAATTTTGTCAACAATTTCTTGTAGTGGCATTATTGAAGTCGTAGCTTGGTCTTGAAAATGAGCCATGGGCCATATTCGAAGTCTTTAAATAGGGATCTCGCTCTTCCCTATAGGATCACTCACGCGTCGCGTGAACTTTAAGCAGCTAGGTTTAAAGTTCAACTTGACGCGTGAGCGATCCTACCCATGGGGAAAAGCGAGATCCCTATTTAAGATTTCGCATAGAGCCCCTGGCCTCATTCAAAGGTAAAGGTACAATAGCGATATAGGAGATACCACATGTTTAAATAACGATTTACTATCTCCCTGATAGGGGAAATAATATGTATAAGCGAATTTTGGTCTAATTGTAGGTAGGGTTTGGTTTAATAGGTAGACCATACATATAATATAGGTATAACATACTAAAATACTGAAGGATGGGGTCGCCGCTAACTTGTTTTAAAGGTCCCTTTTTTGGTTCACCGTAAAAAAACTCGTAAACCACTGTTAACAATAGCCAATTCTACACATGATTTAGTCTGATTCGAAGGTTACTTTTCTTATTTTTACAACATTTTGTATGAAACTGGGCAAGTGTGGTATCATTTTCAGATAACACAAAGACGGTCATTTTCAAAACGAAAACAATGCATCGTTGTACAAAAAACAACTTATTCATTACTTAACTTCATTATAATCATCATATCAGCCGATAGACGTCCACTGCTGATTAAAAAATCGTCCATTAAGTAAGTACTTTCAACTTACTCAACCTTAATTCGTCTTGAACAAATTCTACTTCTTTATATTTACGTTATTTTTTTTTCACACAGTTTACTTAAACAAATATATATAAAAGTATATATTTTTACAATAAGGGATAATGCAACTATCGACTAGGTACTATTTTTTCTACATTGATATGTCTAAGGTTTTACAGAAAACACAACGATAATCAAAATTTGTTTTCACTTCTCATGCTCTTAAAATGTTACTTTAGTCTCTGCACACCGGGACTAAAGCTCTTTTTTAGTCTCTAGGGATTACAGGGGAAACAGGCGGGTTTCCAATGTAAATAAAAAAAAATAACAGCCAACCACAGAGTTTGTGAAAGGAGGATTATCCCCATTTCCAGTGAACCTAGACAATTTCTAGGGCGTGAAAAAACGAAACACGATTTAATGATTACGAATACCTATGAATCTTCTTTTATTTATGTTATATAGCAACACTAGCCTAAGCTTCCGTTTCCACATATTGTCGTCTCGCGCTCGCTCTCTCGCTCTCTCTCTTCTTCGATGACGACGCTCAATGGTGGTTGCACATTTTTGTAAAACTTAATAAATACTATCGCCCAAAAGAACTGGAGTTTCCCTCGAGCCCATTCAACATGGTGTCAGAAGTCAAGGCGACACAAGGAACCGACGGAAAACCAAGACGGTAAGATATTTAGCCAAAAACAAAGATGCCTCAAGACGACAGTACGAAAAGCAACATGGCCAAAGTCAAGGACGAGACAAGAACTCCAACAGGAAATTCTTCGGTAGGTGGCTTACTTAACCCTCTAGACCTAAGAAGCAACAACTTACCAGCGACATGGAAAAACTGGATGACACAGCTGAAAATATATTTGCGAGCTAACAACTTGGAAAATGAGTGCGACAGCCGCAAAGTCGCCATATTGTTACACTTTATAGGCACAGAAGCATTATCAATATTCTATTCGTTCAACGTAGATATCGACGTGATAGAATTTGACAATCTACTACTACTATTTACAAACCACTTTACGCCGAAAATAAACATTACCATGGAGAGACATATACTTTTCAACCGTAGGCAAGGCATAGACGAGCCAATTGACGAATATGTCACTGATCTCAAAAACATAGGGCGACAATGTAATTTTTCAACGCTTGAAGACAGCATAATGAGAGACATTTTTAGCTGGAATTTGCATCCATCAAATCAGCATATTAAGGAGAAAATTCTAATCAAAAAGCCATCAACATTAGACGAGGCTGTGCAGCTGGCCAAATATATCGAAATCACGAAAATTCAAGCAAAGGAACTCGAAGACACAGCATTTGTGGGTCAACTTCATCAACATCAGTCTAGGCAGCATTCCAGAGGATCTACACACCAGAATAGAGAACAGTCCCGACGCAGAACTCCCAGCAATGTAAGAGGAACTACGTGCGGAAGGTGCGGACAAATACATAGGATCAGATGCCCCGCTAAAGGTTCTAAGTGTAAAAAGTGTGGTAAATATAACCATTTTGCAATTGTATGTCGTAATGTCCCACATAGGACAGTCCAGAAGATTGATCTGGACTCAGAAGGAAGTAACTCCTTGTTTCTGGGTTCAGTTCACATCAATAATATAGATTGCAGCGCTTGGAAAACCGATCTTATGATAAATAATTGTAAAATAAATTTCCTCTTAGACACAGGTGCTGATACAAATGTCTTGACAATAAATACATTTAATAAGCTAGGCCTTTCCCCTAACATAATTACAAAAAGTCAACACAAACTGTCGACATACAGTGGTGAGTCTATACCCACTGTAGGTCAGTGCACTTTACAAGCATGTCATAATAGTGCGACTTATGACATAACTTTTCATGTCGTAGACATGAGTGGCCAAGATATAATAGGTAGGCATTCCTGTAAAACCCTGAAACTCTTAAAAAGAATACAAAAGGTTGAAATAAACACATGTGATAGCATCATGGCAGCTCACAGTAGTTTATTTCAAGGGCTAGGATGTCTCAAAGATTTCAGATGTGATTTGAAGCTCAAGCCAGATGCTGTACCATCTATAGCTGCATGCCGCAGAGTACCATTCAAGCTTATGGATACACTCAAAGCCGAGCTAGATGAAATGGAAAGCACTGGAGTTATTTGTCGAGTCGACGAGCCAACCGAGTGGGTGAGTCCATTAGTCCTTGCCTCTAAGAAAGACGGTAAATTAAGGCTTTGTATAGACCCTCATAAGCTAAACGAAGCCATTATGAGATCTCATTATCCATTTCCTACCCTAGATGAAATTAAAGCAGATCTTGCTGGTGCTAAATATTTTAGCACATTAGATGCTCACAAAGGTTTCTGGATGCTCGAACTGTCAGAGTCATCATCAAAGCTTTGCACTTTCATAACACCATTTGGTCGTTATAGATTCACTCGCTTACCTTTCGGTGTAAATGCAGCCCCAGAGATTTTTCATAGAGAAATGGTTCAAAGGTTCAGTGATATTAAAGGTGTCAAGATCATGATGGACGATTTCTTGATCTTTGCCAAGACTCTGGAGGAGCACAATGACATTCTAAAAAAGGTCTTAGATCGAGCTAGGGAAATAAATATAAGGTTCAACAGTGAAAAGTCAGTTATTTGTACTAATGAAGTCAAATACCTAGGTCACATTTTCAGTGAAAATGGTGTCAAAGTAGACCAGTCAAAAGTAGAGGCAATCTGTCAAATGTCTAGCCCTACCAATATTCATGATTTGCGTAGATTCATGGGAATGGTGAACTACCTAAGCCCTTATATTCCCAATCTGTCAAAAGAGAATAGTCATCTGAGAACCTTATTGTCAAAACAAAATGAATGGCAGTGGTCAGATCAACATGAAACAGAATTCAATAAAATTAAAAAACTTATTAGTAGCGCCCCTGTTCTTACTTACTTTGACCCGACTAGACCAATCACTTTGTCTGTAGATGCGTCTAAAGATGCCTTAGGAGCAGTAATTTCACATGATGGTCAGCCGATTGCCTATGCCTCTGCTAGTCTAACTAAATGCCAGCAACAATACTCTCAAATAGAAAAAGAAACACTTTCTATTCTATTTGGGTGTTCCAAATTCCACCAATACATATATGGCAGACCAGTGACAGTAGAAACAGACCATAAGCCCCTCATTACATTGTTCAAGAAGCCTTTGTTTGACATTCCTGCCAGACTACAGAGAATCATACTCCGTCTTCAGCCATATGATCTTGTAGTCACATACAAACCTGGTCGCTATCTTTTTATAGCTGACACTTTGTCCCGAGCAGCATTGCAAGAAAATACTTTGCTAGATTTGGAAAACGACTTAGATATACATGTCAATTTCATAATATCTAACTTGTCAGTCTCACATGAGAAACTTGAGGAAATTAAAGAATCAACACATAAAGATCCTACTCTCAGTCAGATTATTAATTATTGTCAAAATGGTTGGCCAGAACATAAACAGTCTGTTGGTCAAAATATCAAATCATACTTTCCACTGAAGAGTAACTTAAATGTCATGAACAACATACTGTTTCTGTCTGATAAAATTGTAATTCCTGAATCTATGAGGGAATACATACTAAAAATAGCACATGAAGGACACCAAGGAATAAATAGTTGCCTAAAATCAGTCAAATCGGTTGTATATTGGCCAAATATGTCTAATGACATTGAAAAATATATAAGTCAATGCCATGTCTGTCTTACTTATCGCAGAAATAACAGTAAAGAGCCTATTTTGCATCACGATTACAAATACATACCTTGGAATAAAGTCGGTATTGATATATTTGAGATTGATGACTTAAAATACTTAATAGTTGTTGACTATTATTCTAAATACCCTGAGCTTGCATTGTTACAGTCTTTAAATGCAAAAACAATAATAACTCATTTAAAATCCATATTTGCCAGACATGGAATACCTGAGTACATGATTTCTGATAATGGCCCCCCTTTTTCAAGCACTGAATTTAAGCAGTTTGCTAAAGATTGGCATATTCAATTTAATACTTCGAGTCCATACTTAAGCAGGTCAAATGGCATGGTTGAGAGAACAATTGGTTCAATCAAAAACTTATTAAGAAAATGTAAAGCTGACAATACTGACCCTTACCTTGCTCTGCTTATGTATAGGAACAGTCCAAAGAGTACAGGTTTTTCACCGACTCAACTTTTGATGTCTAGAAATCTGCGCACTAAAATGCCAGTTTCTGATACATATTTGTTGCCTAAACTAGTTGACAGTAAATTGGTTCAGGAGAATATTGAAAAGAAAAGACAATATGTATCACTTTATTATAATAAACATACCAAACCTTTGCCAGATTTGAAGAAAGGTGATAATGTGTATTTTAAACATAAGCCTCATAGTGTATGGGTTCCAGGTAGAATCTCACGGTCCAGCAACGAGCCTCGTAGCTTTGTAGTCGAATCCCCGCAAGGAGAATTCCGTAGAAGTCGTCAGCACATACTCAAACCCGTAGCTCATGCCGCTGAGATCTTACCTGAAAACAGAAAAGACGATGTTAGTAACTCAACAAATATTGATGTAAATGTTCCCAGTCCTAGCACTAGAAATCAAACTGTTACGCGTTCCGGTCGGATCGTAAAACGACCAAAACATTTAATAGAATATAATACGTAGTTCATAAGTCAATTCAATATAAATATGAGGTTAGCCATTTGTAATGTCATGTCTTTCATCTGTCATGTGATTAGTTAAACGTCAACTTCAATTAGGACAGCTGTCAATGCCATGTTAGATTGACAGCTGCGTTTCGTTTAGAACTTAAGATTTCATGACCAAACTTAATAACGTTGCCAGTTCAATATCATTTAAAGAAAATAGTACTTACCTTACATTGGTCCTGGAATCTTCGACTTCAATTTAAAAAAGGGAAGATGTTATATAGCAACACTAGCCTAAGCTTCCGTTTCCACATATTGTCGTCTCGCGCTCGCTCTCTCGCTCTCTCTCTTCTTCGATGACGACGCTCAATGGTGGTTGCACATTTTTGTAAAACTTAATAAATACTATCGCCCAAAAGAACTGGAGTTTCCCTCGAGCCCATTCAACAATTTAAAGTGAATTCATTTAATAATGCATGACCCAATTAGTTTTAAAATATATTAATCGTTTTCAAGTTTGAATCTGTTGGCTAAATATCATTCATAACGTCACGTGATAAAAAACTGGTCAAGTGCGAGTTGGACTCGCGCACCGAGGGTCCCGTACCTACAAACTTGATCATGCAAATTTAACAATACAAACTTATTATTTGCGGTTGGTGAAGTACACGCGGCTACTGCGCCAACCGCAAATGATAAGTTTGTAAGAGTAAATTGGCTTTTTTGCATCAAAATATAATATAATATTTACGGTCATCAGATTTATTCCGTGGGTGATTCTTATTCTTACGTTTTTTTGTGTGAGTTGTAAGAATTCAATATATTTTTGAGGAAAATCAGTAAACTTTATATTAATTTAACTAGTAAAGTACCTCTAGTATCATGTATGAATAATTTTTTTATCATAAAATTATTAGAAAGATATTTAAAAAAAATAACAAGTCCAAAATGTCACGGACAGTGTAGTGTGAGATCCCCGGATTTGAAAACAAAATATTTTTTTCTGTACAGATGGCATGTTATTTTCCTAAAAATTACTGCAATTATGAAAGAATAATCTATTTTCTATAAGACTACATAAAAATATATATAAATATCAATGACAATTTATGATTTTAAACAATATGAACTTTGTGAGTAGTTTTTGTGTCACGACCATGTGCGATAACATAAATATGCGTTACTCGGTAGAACACTATCTTTGATGTTGACAACCCTTTCTAAGTTTTTTTAGAACAGCAACACTGTCTTCTTGTCAGATTTGCAAAGTTCTGAACGTAATGAGTATCTCGCAATAGTAGATTGTTTATCAAGGGACTAAAACAAGCCATTATGACACGAGATGTTTAGCCACCCGAGCAGAGCGAGGGTGGCTATAGTTCGAGTGTCATTATGGTTGTTTAGTCACGCGTTAAACACTCTGCTTTTCACTTCGAATGCGAGGAAAAAAAAACGAAGTTCCATACAAAATTACGGTATTTATTATAACAAAGTAGATAACCGGCTACTTCCCGATGACCTAGAATCATGAAATTTGGCCAGAAGCAAGGTCTTACAGCAAACGTACAGGAATAAATCTGATAACCGTAAATATTATATATTTTGGTGCAAGAAAAGCCAATTTACTAATACAAACTTATCATTTGCGGTTAGCGCAGTAGCCATGTCTACTTCACCAACCGCAAATAATAAGTTTGTATTGTTAACTTTGCATCATCAAGTTTGTAGGTACGGAACCCTCGGTGCGCGAGTCCAACTCGCACTTGACCTGTTTTTTATCACGTGACGTTTTGAATGATATTTAGCCAAGAGATTCAAACTTGAAAACTATTAATATATTTTAAAACTAATTGGGTCATGCATTATTAAATGAATTCACTTTAAATAAAACAAGATTCATAGGTATTCGTAATCATTAAATCGTGTTTCACGAAATTAAATCGTTTTTTCACGCCCTAGAAATTGTCTAGGTTCACTGGAAATGGGGATAATCCTCCTTTCACAAACTCTGTGGTTGGCTGTTTAGGCGGGTTTCCAATGTAAATTAAAAAAAAAATACTTTAGTCCCTAGAGATTAAAAAAGAGCTTTAGTCCCGATGTGCAGAGACTAAAGTAACATTTTAAGAGCATGTGAAGTGAAAAAATTTGTTTTCCATTTTATTTGAAAACGGGTCAACCTTAACACGTCAACGCCGTGTAGTATTTCTGAAGGTAAGTACCAGTGTCACCCTTTTGATTGAAATATAATTTGTACGTCATATAGCGTATTTAAAGATAATTACTTAAGATCTGCGAAATCATGGGTAGTTTTTCGGTTACATTGAACACGTTTCAAATTGTCATGGCCATGGTATGGAAAAAATGTCACGACCGCGGACTTTTTGAGTACACGGTCGTGACATAATATTGCGTGGTCGTGACATTATATGTATTTCATTTTAATAAGTGACAACATTTCAAAATTTTTGCAAGGCGTAATTCGAAAACCATTTCGTTATATCAATCTAAAAAAGTTTCAGGTTTTTTCGTTCATTGCTTTTTAGATAAAATCGTGTTTTAGTGGTACCTGGTGCGTGACGTCATCTCACTCAATTCACTCACTCTCGCTAAAGAGCGGGTGTTACGCGCAGAACTATGTATATGCGCAGAAAGAGCTAATTAAGTACTACGTCATTTTTGACTTACGCTCTTTTAGGATGAGGAGTTTTTAAATTTAAATTTTATGTATGAAATTGACGACTTACGAAAAAAAAGAAAAAAATACGTGTCCTTTTAATTTTTTCCTACTTTCTAACTAGATAATAAAATAGCCATGTTAAAAAAATTAAATGTTGTCAATTAAATGGTTTTTCTGGCTCTGCTATACATATTCTTTGGTTTCATCAGTACTTTCAAAAAACATCCCTTTTATTAAGTAAACCGATTTTTCGCTATTATGATTATGTAGATGCCACGAAAGAAGAAAAACAACCCAGAAGAAAAAAAGAAAGCAAGGCGTGAATACGAAAGAAATAGACGCGCCAAAATAAAAGCAGATCCCGTCAAATCACCTTAATATGAGGAAGAAAAAGAACGTCATACAGTCTCACAGCCTCGTTCAGTAACGTCACGACCGAGGCACAATCTGTCACAGCCATGTTTATGTACCTATTTTTTTTACCTTTCCTGAGGGCTTTAAGGTTGTTCACATGCATCAAAAATATGCTTTTGGTATATACTTTTGATGCACATCGCTATAAGACGTAAATAAAAAAAATTTTTTTTTTAACATTATCTGGACAAAATTTAAGAATCACCCCTGTACGTAACGTGTGCTGTAAGACCTTGCTTCTGGCCAAATTTCATGATTCTAGGTCATCGGGAAGTAGCCGGTAATCTTCTTTGTTATAATAAATATCGACATTTTGTATGGAACGTGATTTTTTTTCCTCGCATTTGAAGTGAAAAGCAGTGTTTAACGCGTGACTAAAC
The DNA here is from genome assembly GCA_963971205.1 of Aethes cnicana. Taxonomy (NCBI): domain Eukaryota; kingdom Metazoa; phylum Arthropoda; class Insecta; order Lepidoptera; family Tortricidae; genus Aethes; species Aethes cnicana. Next base: position 9,832,307 of record OZ020272.1, read on the forward strand.
AACCATAATGACACTAGAACTATAGCCACCCTCGCTCTGCTCGCGTGGCTAAACATCTCCTGGCATAATGGCTTGTTTTAGTCCCTTGGTAAACAATCTACTATTTTAGACGAATGAGGTAAGGTTTTTATTCAATAACTTTAAATCATGTGATTGTATTTGAGGTTTTAATATTTCGGCCGAAAAACGTCCATTGCTGGACGTAGGCCTCCCCCGAGGCTCACCAATCAGACCGATACTGTGCTACCCACTTCCACCGGATACCCGCGACCTTCTCCACGTTGTGCAGGTTCGCGAACACCAGTCGAGAACTTTCTGACCCCATTGCATCGGCTATCAGTCCAGCGAGCAATGCGGCGCCCACGTGAGGCTCCATTCTTCGAGTTATGTCGCTGACTGTAATTCTACTACGGATCCTATTATTTATGATTCTATAACGCAAAGAAATTAAAAAAAATATTGATGTAATAAACCGGGATCCATTTAGATTCGTAGATACAAACAATGAATGATAGAGATGCCATTGCATTGAGACAACACGCTTTTAAACTACAAAACAAAAACAACGAACTGTTCTTGTGTAGCTGGCCAAAGTTTCCTACAAAATATGTAAACTTTCTTTGTATAACATACAACTATGCTGAATTCTTGTTAATCGAAGCCAGCGCAAACGAAGCGCTAAGGAAATCAAAACAAAAAGTTTATTAAATCCGTAAATATTTTGTTAGATCATAATATCTATTATAGATCAATCATACCAGAAATTCGAATCACGCATGCCGTACTAAATTAATCGACTGATTACGACTCTCTTAATGCAATTTAGAAGTTTAGTAACCCAAAAATATCTTGCGCTCTAAGTATGCTTCGGCAGATAGTATATATACAAGATATCATATTGCAAATGAGAAAAAAATTCTGTGAGAATCATTAAATCTTAGTTTCACGGTAAAGGAATTCCCGCAATGTTTTTGTTGATACACCTCGGAGTTTGTAAACTGTGCGCGATTGAATTTAATCAGTCTTCTCCGATCGCACCTACGGTTCACATCTCTAAAATGGTGTGGGACCGTCACATTTTAACGGTCATTTACGTCGTGGTCGCGATAGTAGCGAGCGTGGTTGCTAGAGATAAAAAAACGAAGCCGACAAACGTCGAATACGAAGATAAATCCCTGTGGAAGAAGGAGTATGAGACTGAGCTGAATGATGCCATGCTGTCGTCCAGGAAGCGAGGGAACCTGACGCGCGTGACGCAGTCCGCGGGCCGCGACAGCGAGCTCGTGTTGGAGAAACTCATGGAGTCCATCACCACTAGTGAAAAATATTTGAAAAAAGTGGAAAGTATTGACTTCAGGCTGAATCGATTGGACATAGAAGTTCACGAAAAGACAAACACTATTGTGAAGTACTTAACGGAATTATTGAAATCTGCTAAAGGTCAAACTGAAGGCGACAGGATGGACACTGCCCTCGAGGGCCTGAAGCGGGACATAGCGAGCATAAAGTCGAAGTTGGAGAAGGCGCAGAAAGTTCCTGCATTCGAATCGGGTCCGCACTTAACTCTCACCTTTCCCTCTTCAACGTTCTAGCAAATCTTAAATAAATATTTTCGAAATTTATAAATTAACTATTTAATATTTCGTCACAGCCTACCTATTTCGGTTCATATAAATCAGGACCGCTGTAGATGAACTGTTTCTTTTTTTCGAATTATTTATAACCAGACCAAACAACATTGTCCAACGAGTCACGTGGCTAAGAGTAAGTACGTAGCTTAAAAGGATTCAACAGCCGAAAAAGCTTTATAATTGTGAAAATGTTGCAGTGGACGGCCGAGACCTACATTCATCGGATCCGGCGCTGGAGTCCCGGCTGACGATGCTGGAGAGCAACACGAAGACCATCCTGGCCGGCGTGGAGTCCATCGTCAGCACCATCTCCGAGGTCAAGAACCGTCAGTACACGCGCACCAACGGCAAGTTAGTAAACAGTGTATATTATCACCTGGTCAGCTGGTTCAGCTACTTATCCCACTTATCCATACTAGTAGTAAGTACCGATTATAAATACGAAAGTTACTCTATCTGTCCGCTGTACCTTTTCACGCTTAAACCGCTGGACCGATTTAGGTGAAATTTGGTATGGAGATAGTTGGAGTCACGATTTTATTGAGAGTTCAGTCAACATTTAAAGCGCCTTATTATTATTACAGAGTAGAAGGAGGCGGCACCTCTGAAGCGCTGAGCCTCATCAGCGACTTTAGACGAACGCTGCAAGAACAGAAGGCACGGAAATGTGAATGCAAGTTAGTGCATATTATTTTGCCGATTTTTGACCCCACCCATAACAACCTATCACCCACGTATCTGAAGAAGGAGTTTCTGTATATTTTTCTATGTATATTGTTCTATGTATTACCTCAGTAAGTAATTTATGGGCCAATTGAAATTTAAATTCAGAATTTGGGGTCCATGTGAAAATGAGGAAACTCAAACTTTGTTGGCACTTCTATGATTCTCGCACCAATTTCGACTAACTACAGATTTATTTATTTACGTCACTAAAAACATGTTTAAAAAATATAGTACAAAAATATACTGAAAAAACCGTCTTCAAACTCCCGACTCGCATTGCAGTGTAAATCTACAATGCAGTCTGTCGGAGCCTGAGGGCGACTTTTTTTATTCGACATTTCCATTACCTAATCGCAATTTCTGTAAGTGTAAATCAGTTGTGATTTCTGTGGTCAAGGGTCCCATTTGAATTTGTCATGCAGGGTTGGACGAGTAGACCGATCTGAGCGCTACCCGACGGACTGCCACGAGATACAGATGCAGGGCTTCAACGTCACCGGCATCTACAAGATCAAACCAGACGAAATGGAACCGTTCTACGTTCTATGTGACCTTACCACAGTAGGCGGAGGGTGGACAGTAAGTCAGATTGGCTCAGCTTACCATGAATATGCAATACATTTTCTTTAGTGTAAGTACAGTTTTTGTAAGCAACCGGTGTGAGAGTCTGGAGTCCGTACTAGGTTTCCCTGTCTGACAAATCACCAGACTGAAGGATAAAGGGAACGAATGGTCCAAATTTAATTAATCGCCGTTTCAGGTCATCCAGAACCGTTTCGACGGCTCCCAGGACTTCTTCAAGACTTGGAACGAATACAAATACGGGTTCGGCAACCTCGCTGGCGAATTCTGGCTGGGTTTGGACAAGATCCATTATCTAACCAATCAGAAATTGTACGAGTTGCGGGTAGAACTGGAAACGCAGGTGGGCCAGGACGCTTACGCTGGATATTCGGTGTTCACGATCGGGCCGGAGTACGAGGCCTACAGGATAAGCACCCTCGGGACGTTTTACGGAACCGCCGGTGCGTAATTATGGTTTACCTAGCATGTTGCTAAGTTATTAGACACAAGTCTTGTATTATTGTAGTGTCTCTCCCGACAGGTGACTCCTTGTCGTACCATGCCGGCCAGAAGTTCTCAACTCCCGACGTGGACAACGACGAATGGAAGGATGGTTCGTGTGCAGCCGAGCACGGCGGCGCGTGGTGGTACAAAGAATGCGACAAGAGGTAACATCCGCCACCGAATAACCAACAGCCTATTTACGTCCCACTGCTGGGCACAGCCTTCTCTCATCGCGAGAGGGTTTGGACTATAGTCTCCACGCGTGACCAATTCGGATTGGGTAATTCACACACATCCTTGAATTAGCGTGCAGGTTTCCTCGCGATGTTTTCCTTCACCGAAAAGCTCAGTGGTAAATGCAAATTGAATTTCGCACATTAATAATTTCTGAGGTGCGAGCCGGATTGGAACCCCGGCCCCTTGCATGAGAGGCGGTAGGTCAAATCACTAAAGCTACCACACCTTATAAGTAAAAAAATCTGTTTGCAGCAACTTGAATGGAATGTACTCATTAACACCAGAGGAGCACCGTGGTCAGACCATATACTGGATCTCGTTCAAGGGTCCGAACTTCCCTCTGACCAAGACCAAAATGATGATTCGACCGCTGCCCGCGAGTCGGCCCACCGACTTCGGCGACCAGACGAGGGTAATGTCATAATTAGTTTCATCTTTGTTGCAAGTGTCTATAGGCGACGGTGACCTCTGAACATCGTGAGAGCCGTGCTTGTAGCAAAAATAGAACACCTATCAACGCATTAAATTATAAAAAAAAAACTTGAAATGAAATGTATTTATTTACCTTCAAATTAAATACCTACAATATTTTAATAGGTTACTGTGATCCCCACACTAGGCTGAGCCTGTCCCGTGGGAATCAGACCATGTGAAATATCAAAATATATGCGGTAGAGAAACAAAATTAATGAAAACTTCTATAACAAATGAAGAAAAGTATCTCTTCTGAAGATGTTGCAACAAAGTATAATATGTAAAACAAACAAAAAAAGTCTTATTTAAAGAAAAGAAAGGTTGTCAGCCGGTTGACAATAGCAAATAATAAAATTACCAAGAATTAAAAAGGGGAAGAGGGATTCAAAATGCACCTTTGTATGTAATTGTGGAGTGTGTGTGTGTCTCTGTGTTTATAACTTTGATTTGAGCATGGTATGCGCTTGTGTGTATGTTTGTGAGTGTGGCTTGTGTATAAAAAGGATATTACAGTAGGTACGTACGCGAATTATAGATTCTGATTTCTCGTAATTCCATGTAAACAAAAGTGATTGTATTTTCTTTTTAGCTTCTGAGATATTAGAAAGTTTAATGTTGCATTCATTCGCCAATGAAATGAATTGTAAATATGAGGAAATAAGAAGTCCTAAAACCATTGGAAACCGGAAGCTTAAGCTTACTTAAATGTCGTTTGACGTCATTAGCTGCACTCTGCGACCAATATTTGTTTATTTTTGTGATATAATGGGCTATTGTTGGTAAAATACTATTATACTTATCTTGTACTTATGCCATTCAGTTTACACTACTGACTATTATAAGTGAATGGATAAAAAAAATGTACCATTGTTAGGACTTGTATTCAGTTTTATGGACACTATAAAAACCGGCCAAGTGCGTGTCGGGCCACGCGCAAAGTAATAGGGTTCCGAAGTTGACGATGCCCACAGTACTTTTCTAAGACTTATTTAGCATTTTGTTAGAAAAAATAATTACATCCCCACTTTACGAGTAGGTAGGGGAGGTACCCTATAAAAAATATAATTCAACAATTTATTGTACCACTGCCAGCGTAACTAATATATATATACATGCCAAATTACAGCTTTCTAGAACTAAGCATCTCCGAGCATTAGTGCGGAACTGCGGACAGACGGACGGACGGACGAATGGACGGACGGACGGAGGGACGGACATGGCGAAACTATAAGGGTTCCTTGTGAACTTCGGAACCCTAAAAAGCAAACATCGCAAACGCGCGTATCTCCAAATTTTTTATGGTTGTTCCCTGTTACTGAGGCCTCAGGACTCAGATTCTTACAACAGAAATGAATTAAACAGTGGGCTTCAGCTAAATGATAAGAAAACTTATTTTATTATTTCATTGAATAACTCGATTTTTGATAAAATAATATACCCGACTGCAAAAAAACTTTTGATGTCACATTACCTATATATTTTTGAAATCCGTTCATAAAACCCTTTATTTTGATACCCCACCCGATAGGCTTTGAAAAAAAAATTTGGAAACGTTTAAAATGCCTCCAAAAATCTTATACCTGGGTATGTCACTCTCACAATTAAGATGAATCTAACGACACCTCCCTCACATGCTAAAATCCATCAAGCCATTTAGGGCATACACTCGAAAAACATAACCCTCTTTCTAGCGTAGTCGGGTAATAAGGCCTTTGCTTTGTATATAGGTTTTGTATTATAATAATACTTACAAAAATATCGATATCTAAATTAAACACAAAATTAAATGCGCACCACACATTTGATTCTGCGACATGTCCTCGTACTAATTTTAACTGGCGTCATACATTATTGATGTCTTGACTCCTCGATCTGTGTTACAGAGCCTTTTGGAAGGTCCGGTGGAACGAGGGCTGCCTGATAAGCAAATACCATCGAACCGCAACAGAGACCAAGCCAAGTTGAGATTCAACGACCCTACCCCTGTAGACTCCTTCTTCGGAAACTACGCTTAACAGGCCATGAAACACTCAAGGAAACAAAAACTGCAGTCAAAGTAGATTTAACAGTGACGTCACATCGAGAGGATTGTCCATAGGGATATGATCCCTCTCTAATATGATTGAGTAAGCAACTGGTTCCTTCAGTTCGCATTAGAAGTACCTAAATCTTAAATCCCAATGCAGTTTCTCACTACTTATCCCCCAGTACGCTCCTTTCTCCATACAAACGTAGTTACATTTTATTTCGCAAACTACTTACCAGATTGGCACCAAATTTAACAAATAATCGTGGAGCAGAGATATTAGTGTCCAAAATACACTTTGATTGTAATATATTGAATGACAAAGAAACTAGAACCATTTTAGTTTCCTCCATACAAACTTCAGTTTTTCGGCTGTAATTTTATTGTGTTTTATTTTACCACGACTTTTACTGATTTCGGACACTCACAATAATTACTTTATTATGTGTACTAAGTTTCGAGTCAATATGTTTAGTAATTTGGGAATAAAAGCGAAACTACGTTTGTATGATAAGTTGAGAAACGCCGTACGTACCTTTTGGGGACTCTTTAGTACCAGCGTCCCTATCCCCGGACAAACATACATCCCGGACTCCCGGGCGGTATTCCAAACGTACCTGCATAAGAGTAGGTACCTTTTCTGCCTTTTCAGTTACAATTCGAAGTATCAGCAATATACCTACTAAGTCGCTAAATGGGAGAAAAAGTGTTTTTATTCAGGCTTATGACGCTCCATATCCCAATGTACCGTATCGGATAGAGGATTTGGTACCTGTTTTTATGTACATAGAGAGCTCCCAGCATTTTGGTGACTTATGTTTTTTCATGAGGTTCTAAATTGTATGAATATTTTGTATTATATAATATTTCTTGGTCGATTTTAAATCATAGTAAGATTAGTAAGCATTTCAAGAATAATGTTAAGCTTAATGTTGAATGACTTGATTATGCCAGTATAAAGTTTTAGTTCTTGTGCGAAATTTTGTATTTTATACATCACGAGGATAGGTAGGTAAGTGAGTGTTAGATAATAATAAAAATAGTTGATAATTGAGATACGTTGAGTGTAATTGACTGCCACATCTTTATTCAAAATTTTAATTTTCAGCACTGAACGTGTTAATGACCACAATAATATGTGTAAGAATTTATTTCTTATATGCATTTATGTAAGGTAATGATAATTTTACTATATCACAAAAAAATCGGTTATATTTGGTATGAAGTGGTATAGAAAATTACACATTTTGATGCTTCTGAACTTTCTCACTACCTACTACTAAGCCGTAGAGAAGGCTTACAAGTAGAGATGTAGCGGATCTCCACTACGAAAAAATGAAGATGTGCCATTTTAAAATTACTGGCTTCATTGCGTCATTTTGTACAGATTGTCACAAGTCAGGCCGGCAACACACATTTAGCCACAAGAATACTATCATATTATGAGAATGTTTAGTTATACAATAGTTAATATAGAGTACCACTACGCCGCTTGGGGATAAATAAAATAATGAAAGTTTGTTCAGTCTTATTTGATTTATTTTTTCTAATTTCGTCGTGAACAGTTGACTTTAGTAACATTTTGAGCAATGTTTTAAGAGAGTAGTTCAGTTACAAGTTATATAATTATCTAATCTCGTCTCAGGACACGTTGATTGCTAGATCCTCGTATAAAAAGTTCATTAGCACGTAAATATTTATAATGTCATGTAGTTTACCGATGGTCCTAAGACGTGAGGAGATAATTTGGAGATTAGACCGTTGGCAGTGCTCAAGCCATCATAAGAACGGTCGCCGTGAGCAAGCGACTTGCGCCCGGAGAATACACTCGGGGCTAAAATTATATACAACTTTTACACACTTTCGCGTTCAAGGTGTACAATCCCCTGTTCATGTATGCCACAGAAAAGGGCAGCTTGTTCGCGAAGGTGATCCAATAACAACAATTACATTCAAATCTTAGTATAGATCAAATTAACAAACAAAATATCGACCATCGTCCGAAAATAGCTTAACCTATGTTAAAAATCCTATACGCTGGCTGTCGCACATACAACCGACCTGTTTTTGGTATTACATTAATTTATAAACCACTTATACGCTATGAAGGTGTGAAACAGTACACTTCGGTCGCAGCGGGGGGAGCCTCGTTATTGTTAACTCGAACACTAAAGAATAGGTATTTCGATCCAAGTATTATTGATTGACACACCAGGACACCATGACTGCGATAATTCATAGATGATCACGTTTATATCCGTCCATACAAACGCAAAACTAAATAGCACCATGTAATTAAGTCGATTCAGGAGTATGCTGCTAAGTCTATGTAGCATTCGTTTTATACGACGTCATTAAACATTATTAGATATTTTACTAAAAATAATATGCAATTTCAGTAAATCTATTGCACTGGCATTGATACTGATATTACTAAAAATGCCTTAACAATAAGAATAATTAAATTTAATCTAAGTTACAATATTAGTTTTTACACAAGAGCTTAGAGTTAGTAGCTTAAAACCACTGGTAGAATCCGCATCCTGAAATGCGGCACATCGTATACGAAAAAGAATCAACTATTTATGCTATTATATTCGTCAATTAACATGTTATTAGTTCATTAAAATGATTTATTTACAAATACAAGAAGGTAAGTACAGGCTATTCTCATGCATCAATGCATTTCGAGCAAATTGTGCCAGTCAAAAAGAGATATCGACTCGAGTAATCTCAGAAATGTTGATATTTGCCGTAAAGCCGCACTGGCACAAGAAAATAGTGCTTTACATAAATGACTCTTTATTAAAGTTAAACTTACAATATAAATTATTAGTAATGCAGACACGAGTTTGACCCACACAGTAAGTACAATGCGGTGCTATATGCCAGTTCAATTGACTTCATGATCTATTGACCACATCGCTTTTGTATACGAATAGCATGAAACAAAGGGCAAAGTGTGGAAGGCGCCGCGGCGGCGTGCGGGCACGGAGCCCCGCATTGTTGCACCGTGGCCGCGTCCTAACGGACAGTATGTCGCTTAACTCTAAATAGGCGGAACTTTCGACATTTCGTCCTTGGGCACACCTCCGCGTCAACACGCGTCAGCAACGTCCAAAACACATCAATACTATATGTATAAATAGGCTACGAAAAAAACAAACGGCTACCACTGAGCTGTTCAATTCAAACAATAAAACATTCACAATATGTTAACGATTACCTTTAAGAATTTCTTATGAACTATATTATTTATCAATCTATCCAAATATAACATTATAAATTATAAATCATTAATCATTATCATTCATTACATAATTAAATGTCAAGGTGATAAAATGGACTTAGTAATAATGGTGCTGGTTCGCCGTCAAATATAATTCGGACAGAACACAATTGCTTGTAAAAAAGAATAATAATTATTATCTTACTATGTCAATGAGTAATACCAGTGGCTTTAAATACAAGTATATACATATTTTTAATCAATTTCTAAGAACATTATAAAACAAGACGATCCGGGACTCGCGTACAGGTACGCGGCACGTAACTTGAACGGTGAGCAAAAGTAGATGGGATTTCTGCGCATGCTTACGGCTGAAGGGTCAAAAAGCGTGCGCGCACGACAAAGCGCCCCCAGCGTCCCGCGCCCCTCTGCCGATGAGATCTTATTTTTGACTTCTGCGCAGGTCATTGATCAAGTTCCGTGCCGATGCCTGTACCTGAGGCACTATGAGTGTTACCGTGAGTGAAAAATCCGCTAGGGGCGCTAGTGGCGTTGGTTTCGGCAAGGGCAGCCATTTCCCGCGGTTTGCCATTGGGCTGTCGATCCCAGTCTCCAATGCCAGTGGCGCCCGCTATTGAGCAAATATCCGGTAACCGGTAGAAAATAATATATAATGAAAGATGCACGTGCAAGATGCAAAGGGTTGCATCTTGCACGTGCAACTTTCATTATATATTATTTTCTAAAAAAAACATAGATTAGGTGTCAGAAGATTTTTTCTGTCTAATCATCTATGCAACTTTCAAGAAAATACTTCAGAGAAATAAATAAATCTATAATATGCCCCCGGTCACCTTATGAACACTTTTGTTTTAATCTAGTACTATATGAAGTTGTGGCTCGCCCTGGCTGCATCTAAAGCAATTCTGAAAGATAAAAGTAAAATTTACATTAAATACTTCATCGATTCAACTTACGGTGCAAATTACAGTCCACTATTTAAAAGTGACATATCTACACACTCCTACTGTGTAGATAATAATCTTCTTAATTTTATAAAAAAAATACTTTAAAGATAGCCCGAAGATCGTTTTCCTTCGCAATTCAATAACGTGCCCGAAATTTCATCGGAGGCGTCTTTTGTCTTTATCTCTCAAATTAAATTGGCTGTTGTCGTGTGGTGTGGGGTGGCTACCTCAGTCGTGGTCGCGCTGCTCGTGGTCGGGGCGCAGCGCGTCGATGCAGGCGACGATCTTGAGCGCGGGGCCCAGCTTCATGGAGAGCGCCATGACGAGGTGCTCCGGCCGGATGAGCAGTAGCGCCTCGCCGTCGACCTCCTGCATCAGGAACTCGTCCGCGTACCCCGCGCACCCGGGGATGCCGCGGATGAACTCGCACACCTCCGCCACCTGGAGCGAACGGACGAGTATTCATAAATGACGCTCGACGAGAATGAATTCGCCTCTAGAGGCGCTCGAGTACAGTGCAGTGTTGCCAAATGTGTGTATGTATGTAAAACTCTTTGTCTATAAACCTTAAACTACCTATTTTTACAAAGGAGAGCTTACCCCTTCAAGGGATCTCGCACCAAATTACCACTATATATGCCATACTAGCCGTATCCCGCGACTTTGTCCCGCGTGGACCGCGTGGACCGATGATACTATACATATAGGTATTGTCCCCGAGAGGATAAAGGATGCAAGGTGCCGTGGGCGCTGTGAGCGCGATTCGGAACGCAGCCTAAGTAGTGTCGTGCTATAACCGGCTAGGGCGGATGTGCGCCGTCGGTACTGACCGTCCACTTGGTGGCGCCGGGCGGCGGCGGCGGCTCGGCGGGCTCGGCGGCGGCGCCCGCCGGCTCGGCCTTCACGCCGCCCTCCTCCGCGCTCGAGCTGATCCTCGGCAGACTGCCGCCGCCCTCCAGCATCTGCTTCTTGCCTGCGACAACGACACATCA
>OZ020272.1:9843857-9897277 GCA_963971205.1 Aethes cnicana
AGTGGCACGGGGCTGGGCGCCGATACGCGTGGTAACTAATAGTACAAGTTTGTCGACGCGCGTTCAGTTACGATCGCTTCAAATGTCAGAAAAGGCGAGGGCACACGTGCCTCTCTGAGGACGTCCCGCGATCGACTGGCGGCCGGCGACAACGCCGCGCGTGCCGGCGCCTCCCGCATGCGCGCCCCCGCCGCTACCCGCGAGCCCCCGCCCGCGAGCACAATGGAAAACGATTAGGAGCCCATGTAATAAGTGAAAGTGAGTCGGTGACCCACTTTCCCGCGATCCAGGTCTATGTTAGTGCGCGTTCGCGCGGTTGCGCCACCGAGCGGGCGGGGAGGGCCGCGGGGGGCGGCCCACTGACCCAGTTGCGCGCGGTGCCGCAGCAGGGCAGGGTTGCTTCGAGCCGAGCTTGTGTTTATGTTCGCATCGTAATCGCTCGCTCGCTTGCACCACTCGCAAACTCAGCAGCAGCGCCAGCGCAACCTACCTAACATTGTTCTAGTATTAACAACTATTAGTTCTAAGAAATATAGCTAAATCTTATTAAGAACATAAGAAAGGGGCAAAGCGATGAATTCGTTCTAGAAATTAAAGACGTATTAGGTACCTCCATCTGTTTTCTTCTTAGTCTCTAATACCCTAATTAAAAAAGTTCACCTTCAAAAATATCGTTATTTATCAAAAATAATTAAAAGAGATCGTAGATAATTTTCCAAGTATTTCAGTACATGTTTGTATTAGACTTCAACAAGATATTTAAAGGGCTTACGAGTATAAATAAGCTCTTAAAATATTCCTTTATTACCTAACTTAAAAAAGATATCGCTCCAGTGAGAAAACCAAGTAATAAACTTAAACGAAAGAATGAACCCTTAAACCCAACCCGAAGAATGGAACCCTATTCAATGTTTCAGCAATCAGCAGTATCATTATTAGATGACTTAAATATTTCAAGGTACTTACGTTCAACAAAGCACATAGGTACTTAAAAGTTAATGAGACTCGAATCATTAATTTTTAAAACGAAATTACCTGAATCAAAGATCTTGACCCGGTTTGTCCACAAATTCAGTCAACAGGTCATGAACGAGCGAAGTGACTGTCTATGATAGCCTTGTATTCTCTTAACGAATGGAGCTTGTCAGCTGCACACTGCAAGTTTTTCCAAAAGTTTGGAATGACGCAAGAAACATGGTGCGAAAGATTTTAAGATACGTACCTACTAACCGTCCTAGTATTTCTTCGCGAATAAGCACCTATAATTTTCTGCCTACAACGACTATGACTCAATAAGTTTCGATTTCATAATCAAGATTTGAATATCCAATCAAAAAGCGACAGTGGTGGCAGACGGCATGCACAAAGTATGTCATTTTCGCTATCACCCAGACGCAGACGCCGCGGCCTCCAATGAAAGCAAGAGTAAGCGCCGCACGCGCAGCTTTCTTCGTTTGCACAGCTCCGACGTCACACTTTCGCCACGCCCGGCAGTGACGCGCGTTGATGTAATGCGATGCGTCGTAATAGAGCAGGGTAATAGGTGTACCCACTCGTGCGCATAGATAGTTTAATCACGAATGAACGAAAATTTAATGGGTACGATTGGAAATATGGTTTAGTTGCATTTATTTATGGCATTCATCTTTCGTAAGACATCTTATGACATTATAGTCTCAGTAATTAAGGTCGAGCTGATAATAGTAATCTAGAAACTAATTCCGAATTCCGTTTGTATTTTTGCGCTTATCGGGTTATTTCGTTATGAACCCCCATATTGCATATTGACTGGCGGCTATAAGCCGTTGTCTAAAACTCGATTACCGTAATTATTGCGAATCAACCTGTATTTAGTCAGAGATGATCCGATCGGAATATAGTTTTTATAGGTATACAGACAGCAAATTGTTGAGATCCGTCCAGAATACCCGAATTATCCAGGCTCAGAGCTAATTAAAATTTACTTACGTTTTCAAAAGTGCGCATTAAGGCAAGACAGAGGTCCAGGTGGGGGGGGGGCAGCTCCCCCCTGCCTCCCACCCTCGGAACGCTCATGTCCACTTTGACATCTTGACATTGACCAATGAAGTTCCATATTAATGGGCACGCGATAATAATAAGTCTGCAGAAGAAATCGACTTGAAAATCTGTCAAGTCGAGGGGACTATAAACTAAGCATTATTATCATCTTCAGTCAGCCTTCCTCAACCATTTTGGCGAAGGGCTCCTTCAACCACCTCCACTTGGTTCTATCCTCCTGGGCTGCGTGTACTGAACACAGGCAGGCTGCTTGCAGCTGATAGACCGGCGATGCGGATTATATTGGTCCATAGTGCTGACCTTTAATTTAAGTGTGTATTGTCAACATCATGGTTTTACTTATAACGCATAAATGCATTGTACACATTTAGTTGGTAAGCCTATTAAACTGTGCTATTAAATAAATAAAAATAATTATTGCCAATAAAAACTAGGTCAGTTCTCATAAGGAAATGCATGCAAGAGAATCGGTTCAAATCCCAATAAACCTAATAATCGAGAAACACACGTATATAAAAAAAAAATATACCTACAGACAGAGGAATTGAGAAAGGAGCGTACTGGGGACTCTTAAATAAATATCTCAGGACATCTCACACATATTGACCCAGCTCCAAAATAAGCAATGCTTGTATTATGGGTGCTAGTAAATACTTAAGTATAGATAAATACACACATTTAATTTATATATGTATATATTAGTATTTAACTAAAAATCCCAAAGCACAAAGTTTCGGAACTGGCGAACCTCGATTCATTACACGAATGTCTAGGTCTAAGCTAAGCTTTGAGCCGGGTCGTCTGCACTTCGACGCGTTCGCACAGCCGTCAAGGTAGGTGAGGAGAGTAGCTGTGTACGTGCGTGGCAGGGGGGGGGGGGGGGGGCGCTCGCCCGAGGTTGGAGAGGGTGAATTTTAAGGATTCGAGTCAAGTGCATTGGGTCACTGGGTCAGTGGGATCCCCCGTAGGTACTAAATACTCGTATCTTTACACCTATTGTACGTACATTCCTGGTTTAATATATATAATGCTATATAATATATATAAATATTGCTCGTTCAACAGTACCTATAATATTTAGCATTTTCTATATTATTATACACAAGTTGACCTGCCGTAAGTACGTAGGTACGTCGTACCGCCTACTGTCATGCGTGACGTGAGCTGTCAATAGGGATGACGACAGGGTGAAGAAATCGAAATTCTAATTAGTCCGTCAGTCAGGTAATAAAAAAATATTAGACACGTATTTTTTGTTTTATCAAATTAACAAAGAATTACTAAGTTAAAACGCATTAAAGTTGGAGAGTGGGGGCTAACTACGTCACCGTTAGGTATAAATCGTACCTAACCGTGACGTCACGCGACATTTTAACTCAATATATCTCCGTATAAATTTGATTACGTGAAAAAAGAAAAAATATGTGTCCAATACTTTTCAATAATCTTCTTGATAGACTAAGGAAAAAAAGTTGTCGTCATCCCTATTGCGGGCGATGGCGGAAGCGAATTTTAAAATCATATTTAAAATCAGCATAGTTTTTAGCGCGCATTTTTTGATATTTTAGTGGTTATTGTCCTATTCGGACCGGAGTCAAATAAAAAAATCAAAGATCATGGAAATCAGTTCAGCCGTTCTCGAGTTATAAGTGGTGTAACACGACGATATAGGACTTTAATTTTTTGTTGTAAAAAAATGGTGTGAGTTGGTAAAAAAAAAATATTTTGTATAGGATTCATGCGTCGCTCACACAACCAATCCCATATAGGTACAATATTTTTTTTTCCTAACTCGAAAAAAATTAAAGACCTATACAATATACTTCGAATCGATAGCCGATACTGTGGGTTAATTATTTGCCATATTTTCTGACCCACCGTGTATAGATAATAATGTATGGATATCAATCAATCTATCAAATAAAATAGCTACGAATACGCAACTCCCTCAAATTGAGGTCATGTCCATTGTAATAAATGAACATGGTAAACATTAGGTAAGTACTATACCTATTGTACCAAGAAATGACTAGGCTGCCCCAATTTAGCCCTGATGACCCAATTGAAGGGCGAGCTTGACCTACATGGGTTGCGTTGTTAAAGCCTTCCCTCCGTGCTTGGACGAATAATAAATGGCTTGTCGAGGATCAGTTTCGCAAACTCTCAGAATTATGTACGCTCGAGTTCATAAATGTGTAATTAACCTGGCTTTACAAAGTAATATACCCTTAAGACACGTTTTACAAAAGCTTTTTTTTTACAAATACGATAAATGTACCTAATAGTTTTCTATTTTTAATTAAAAAAAATACACACGACAAACTTATAAAAGCTCTCATGTTTCGCGGCAGGGGATCAAAATGAGATATCTATCCCTTCAGAGCAAACAACAGTCGCAACTCTCGCAGAGATGCAAAAATAGATACCATTTTTTTTTAACACACCTATTTTATTAGTTAGAAAGTAGGGAAAATTTAAAAGGACACATATTTTTTCTTTTTTTTGTAAGTCGTCAATTTCATGGGTACATAAAATTTAAAAAAACTCCTCATTCTAAAAGGGCGTAAGTCAAAAATGACGCCGCAGCTCTTTCTGCGCATAGATATAGTTCTGCTCGTAGCGCCCGCACTTTAGCGAGCGTGAGTGAATAGGGATGACGCCAACTTTTTTTTCTTAGTGTATCAGGAAGATTATTGAAAAGCATTGGACACGTATTTATTCTTTTTTCACGTAATCAAACTTATGCGGAGATATATTGAGTTGAAATGTCGCGTGACGTCACGATTAGGTACGATTTAAACCTAACGGTGACGTAGTTAGCCCCCAATCTCCCAACTTTAATGCGTTTTAACTTAGTAATTTTTTGTTAATTTGATAAAACAAAAAATACGTGTCTAATATTTTTTCATTACCTGATTGACGGACTAATTAGAATTTCGATTTCTTCACCCTGTCGTCATCCCTATTGAGTGAGATGACGTCACGCACGACTCGCACCAGTTTAACCACTAAAACGCAATTTTCTCTAAAAGTACTGAACAAAAATATCTGAAACTTTTTTATTGACTCTTTTAGACAGAGATACCTAAATGGTTTTCGAATTACGCTGTACTAAAATTTTGAAATTTTGTTAATCCGTTGTCTACCGTTGACGCGATTGCGCGTCGAGCGAATATACTTTAATAACTAAGTAATTAAGTTTATTTTACATAATCTTTTTGACAATAGGCGGTAGACAACAGGTTAATTAGGAGAAGGTGCTCCAGATTCTTCAGAATATGGGGTACGACACAATAGTAGATTGTATGACTAGGGAGCAAAATGGTATACTTATTTTACTGCGGGTGACGGATTCAAGCTTTGTCACCCAGGCATAAATAATTTTGCTACCGTTTTGTAGGCACTCGTCCATACGGTGAAAAGCAGACTTTTCACCATATGGACGAACAGTGCCTAACAGAATATGTCAAAATATATGGAGCAAACTGACATATTAAAATGAAATGAAAATACGTTCCAATATGCTAATAACGCCTCTTTGGAATATATGTCAAGATAACTGTTTTATACAAAAGTAAACCTAACACTAGAAGACTTAAGTGTCAAATCTACTGAGCGCCAAACGAACAACTCGGGCACCTGTTTTGACGGGTCATTTATCTCCGGCTGATTGTGAATCCTTACTTATAATAGATCAATGTTTTCACCCCTCCTATGAGAAAACCATAACATCATTGTCATTAAATCAAGTAAAAGAAAAAATAATACATTTAGAAACAAACAAGGCTTATCATAAATTCATAGGTACATTTCGCAGGCGAAAATGGCTTCCATATTGAAATATCTCTCTAACTAAGTACTTCATTGTATTTATATTCTGTCATGCTCGCATGAGTTGCGTCCATATTATGTAATAGGTAAATTTTGATACATAATATGTAAAAAAAAAGTCATGACATGAGTTTATGACAATTTCGCACATGTATCAAACGAAGTTTTTTAATACATATATGGCTGACGGCCTTTTTCGTTGCACAAACCTTGAAACACGCATTCTGTGAAATTTTCTAATCTCTGCCTATTTCCGTTGAAGAGATAGAGCCCTGTGACAGACAGACAGACGGACGGACGGACGGACGGACAGCGGAGGCATATTAATAGGGTTCCGTTTTTCACCCTTTGGGTACGGAACCCTAAAAACTATAGGTACTATAAAAATAACTGGTAGGTAAACCTAAAACCTAGCGTTAGGTACCTCCCCTAGCCCTATTACAGCCTCTATGCGAACCTTCATTGGTCAAATACCCAAAAACAATGATTTTTATACTTAAGGATAGGCCCATCCGAACATTCAGTCACCACTTTCTTCATACAACGAAATACAGCGCCGTCTGGTGGTCAACTGTATGAACTACGAGAATGTTTTGCGCGCTATAACCTCGCAGTGACGTAACGAGAGGTGTTGCTGACTTTTTCATTTTATTCAGTACAAGCGACGTGAATGCTGTAATATCCTTTTTTCTAATAAAACATGATTCATAAATCAACTTTTGTTTATTTATTGACATAATAATTATTTATTTATATTTTCTTAGAAGTCCAAATTAAACATCTCACGTGAAATTCTTCATGTGTAAAAATGACGTCCTTACAAGGTTACTTTAACAAGCAGTCTCCGTAACTATGGCAACTCCGTAACATGGCGTAAATATGGCGACGTCGTGTCATAAATTTATTGTTAACAAAAATATTTCGATTGATGGAATAAACACAAGGTAATGTTAATCACCGATGAAACGATATTTCATGACACTTTTTCACTTTGCCTACGTGATTTCTGCAGCCTTTTATCACGCAAGTCGGCATTTTTTAAGGGTTGCGTATATGTTGTTTGACATCCGCACGCGCCGGTGTCTCGCTGAGCACTGTGTCACGATTGGTGACCAAACTTGGATTGGGCAATTTTGGGCACCAACAAAGTGGGGTTATATGTCATGTGCGTAGACCCGGTCTATACGAAGTATTATATATGTCTATGCCCAAAAACGACGACGTCCCGAAGGAGTTGAAGGGTGGCACGGGCAGTATTACGAGACCGTACTAGCGGTTTCAGAGGATCCCAAAGGCAAAAGCAATCCCTTCTCCCGGATCCATGCTTCCTGATGTAGCCCCAAGTCCCCTGGAACCGCTACGATACTCTTCACCCGGTAACGGCACACGTTGAGTTGCCGATGCACACCGACCTGCCGCAGTCCTGATTGCAGCAGTGCTACGCTACCACATGAGCTGCTTCTTCCAAAACCAGCAGCGTACGTCTACTGATTAAACCAAGTTAAAAGTTACTTTCTTAATAAAAAAATTAAAGAAAACATTTTTTTTTATTTCATTTTGTTACCTAAACTTGATCGCCATTGGTTGTGTATGTAATTGATTAATGAATTGGAAAAACGGGTACCTGGTTATCGTGTATTGTATATGCAAAAATAGAAGTAGTTGTTTCCAAGAGTAAGTTTCGGTTATTTTATTACAGCCCGAAGAAAAGAAATAGTATGCGAAAATAAGTTTTACATCACCCTTGGCCATAAAGTGGGATTTTCTGCCCGCTACGCAGAGAGAAAATCTCACTTCTTGGCCAAGGCAAGACGTAAAAGTTTTGACAAACCACGGGTGGTAATTCGTAAAGCCCCAGATCGCATATTTATGAAGACACAGAAACCTGCGATCTGGGACATTTACGAATTCACCACCCTAGGTCTGTAATGTACTATTGTTTTGATTGCAGGTTGAGGGACTTGGGGCCCTAAAATGAGAACTGGTAAATAGTCTCATGACGACAACAAGGCAGCATCACAACAATGTCAAATTTATTATTATCAGAGCAACACTCGAATGTAGTTACAGTGCTGTATCAAATAAAACCCCACTTGGCAAAGTACCAGCTTGCTCAAGGTTTCAATTTCTCCGACTTGGTGAAACTATGATAATCACGTTTTGCCTATGTAACTAGTAGGGCAGCAGATAAATATAATAACTCTACAAAATTGGAGTCGCATATCATGGTCACTATGCAATTTGAAAAACGGTGGTTTGGCTTAAAAAAATTGCATATTTATTATACTTCACACAAGTTATGAATGGTTACGTTGAAAAACGCAGTTTATGGGATTTAGAGCATAAAGCAAAATTCATTTTCCCTTAGCTGGTCTTTACAAAATATCAAAAAATAAGAACTAGGTATACCCTCTGCGATTTTAGGGTTTGCGTCAAATCCCTCCGATCCGGCGTAAATAAATGATTTCGCACAGACTTACGTAATGCCAATTGACATCAGAGATAACATGACTCATGAATCATTATATAGACTGACATGAATTCAGATCAAATTTTAATTTTTAAAATCCCGTATAATTTGACATGTGACAGTTCAGTTTGCCTTTGTTTTTATTCTGAATTTTAAATCAAGTTTGAGCAAAGGCATAGTTTTCTCCTCCTAAATAGGTCACAATTGCGTACATAGCAAGCAGCGTTTCGCAATGCGATGTTTTCACGTTTTTCGTACGATGACATACATGAACATACTTGAGTGAGTATTTATAGGTGTATTCGAAGAGGTCATTCAATTTCCATTTACGTACTTATCTCTTTTATGATTATTACCAGCATGATATAGGGCGAAGTGAAATGTATCCCTAAAATACATATAAATCAACTTACATAATTTAATGTAGAAAAAAAAACGTGATAACAGTGCTTTGGCCTACCGCATCCCATGCACTTGATGCAGTGGGTAAGGCAAGGGTTCAAATCCATAAGGCCGCTCCTATACCCAGCTCAGCGAATTTTTTTTATGGGATTCAAGTACCGCTCACTTCTTAAATCTCATACTGGGCCATACATTTTTTTAAACAAATTAGAAAAAAAAAAAACTTGAAAAACATGCTTGGAATCGATAGCTGATTCTGTGGGTAAAATATCGTCAGTATATGAAATGAACTAGGGATTGTTAATACATATATAGATACAAACAATCCTACAATTTATCCTCTTTTGGAATTATTTGTTATCTTCCTTGTATTTCTGTACCTAGTTTCTTTCTGATATTGATGCACCTACTCATTTTTCTTTCTGTTTGGCCTTATGGTTGACTGGTAGAGAATGCCTTTAGGCATTAAGTCCGCCAATTGTATACATTTTGTATGTGCAATGAAGTTTAAATAAATAAATAAATAAATAAATAAACAATAAATGGTGAAGGGGCACATTCAATTGCACAGAAGTATGAATTAGCATAAATCCATCAGAAGCGATACGCATATCTTTGCACAACGTCAAGCATGTTTAGGCGGTGACCCAGTTTTTTATCAAAGCTCGTGTTGATAGGTATGATACGACCGCGAGCGCATGCAGCACACACCCACAATGCAGTGTACGAGAATAGCACACCTGTGTAATCACGCATACTAATATAAACGTTACAAATAAACATGTGTATACAAATTACGCTTATCAATAATTTGATAAAGATAACTAGCAAATAATGTTTATTATTAAAATATTTATTTTCGATGTTAGGTTTGATTTTGTAGCGTATCATTAATAAATGTACCCACTTCAGTTGTTCTAGTACTCAAAACACATATTATAAAGAGGCATTATTACCATATTGGAACGTAGATTCTAGTGTCAGTTTGGTCCATATATTTTTACATATTCTGTTAGGCACTGTTCGTCCATATGTTATTATAGGTCAATGGCTGTATGCAAAGACAGTGGTGGGGGAGACGAAAACAATTGCAGCGTGTGACATAGCCAAATATGAAAACTTTTGACGGCCACCAGTGAAGTGAACTGCCACTGTTGCGTATTTATTTGCATTCCTTGCATTGCATTAAGTATATCTGGAGCGAGTAATGTCATTCGAGGCTTATTTTGTCTTTATCTCTCGTTATGAGGTTAGATAGAGAGGCATACCTACAAGCCTTTTCGCCACAAATTTTCGTCCGGTTAATTCACTTATTAGATGGTCCGTTCGACCAAAGAGTATAGTTGCATATTGCGCCGATGACTTCGCATCCGCTAGTTGGCGCTGTCGTCGTGCAGTGTTGTCAATATTAGGTTCCTATTTTTTATTCAAAGAATGATCAACATAGTAGTCTCATAATTTTAAGATTTGATATTGCACTAAATCCACATGAAAATAAATCTAATAGAAAATCACTACCTACCTATCAGTGTATTATAATATTTATAATTTATAAGTTTATTAATAATATAAGTTTTAGAACACACTCGTGGCTATTTGGGCTTCCCGCGCCGTAAGACTTCTATGAGATATGCCTAGTGACTATTTTTTGCACTATTTATACTAGGTATTATATATTTAAATTAGATTTTAATATACTTGAAACACACACACACACACATATATATATATATATATATATATATATATATATATATATATATTATATATGTAGACACCATTTGTGAATATTAAATGAAGTATATTTTACGCTAAACATAAATTAGCACACTAAGAAAATTCAACGTTATTTAAAATCTATTTAAAGCACTTGGAACAGGGATTTTAACAAATTATAAGTATATAAAAAAAATCAACCCATTTAGTCCAAAATTCCCTGTCGTGCAATTCATGTTCCCTAATATAAAACATCGAGGATAATGAGTAATTTGTATTTAATATTCTTGACTAAACTAAGAGGAATCCCCTAATAATGTGCATTAGGTTATATACACAAAATGTGACTTACCTTACATATAATAAGTTGACCCCGCGGACTTCGTACCGCCTTAGAATTATTTTTTTGGGTATAAAAATAGATTACGTCCTATTCTCAGACCTACTGAACATACAAATAAAATTTCATAAGAATCGGTCGAGCCGTTTCGGAGGAGTTTGATTACAAACACTGTGACACGAGAATTTTATATATTAGAAGATACTCGTATAGCTTGATTTGGTGTGCGTGGAAGTAGGTCAGGTTTAGCTATTAGTTTTCGTTGTTCGAGATTTCTTTCTCAGATTTACATAAAATCCAATTAGCGCCATTATCTTTCCGGGTTTTACTGACCGGATCCCCTACTAATTGTAATATACATTTTACTTCCTGTCAGTCTGATCTTCGAAAAATACATGAAAAAGTATATTCCGATCGGATGTCCTGATTTAAAACCCACACAGTTCCAAAACCATGTTTATACATTTTCGAGTAGGAAATCCGTTCGGAATAGAAAATAATTAGTATATTAATTAAAAACAAAAAACCCGAAATGCGTAAAAAAACAAGACTGGTTAGTAGCCGCTAAGAACGTAACGGCTAACGATTTCTCACAGTCGGGACCCATTATTAAGAAGATTTTTGTCCATCTACGTTTTGAATGGGTCTCGACTTTACAAATCGTTAGGCGTTACGTTCTTAGCGGCTACTAACCAGTCTGATTTTTTTCGCAGTCGGGTTTTTAGTTTTTAATTAAGTAACTTTTTTATTTTACCCATATTAGTCCAAGTTTCGAATACATATTTAGACATTTAGGCGAAAATTGTTGGTAAGCCAACTTTAAACCGTTCTAAAACCTAAACGGTTCTCGGCCGTTCCTATACCCACCCAGCTCGGCCGTCACTGTCACTCGTGCAATGAGTGAAAGAGAAAGCGTTACGCACAGAACGCACGATTCAGTTAGTATTTAACGCGTTTTAAGGCCGTTCATAGACCCAGCTCAGCCGTCACTGTCACCCGTGGGACGAGTGAAAGAGAAAGCGCTACGCACAGAACGCCCGATTTAGTTAGTATTTAACGCGTTTAAATTTCTATAAAAAACCGTTTAAAAAAATGGCATTTATAAAGCTGTCGATGTATGCATATAATATGGATATTTTTTGTGTTATAATTAGTTTTACACTGTTTGATATAATAAACTGGAGTAAAGTTGGATTAGCGGTTCGAGTTAGAGGTTACTTTGGAATTAAATTGTATCGAGCGAAGTTTCGTGAAACGTGTAACGAAAGCTGTCAATGTAAGGATGATATAATCAAATATAACATTTGTTTTTTTTTTCATATTTTTAACTTTTAACATTTCTTAGAAAAGTATGATCTCAAATGAGCAATTTGACGATGCTGGGTCAGGGAAGGGCCTTAATTTCTATAAAAATACCGTCTAAAAACATGGCATTTATAAAGATGTCAATGTATGCATATAATATGGATATTTTTTCTGTTATATTTAGTTTTACACTGTTTGGTATAATAAACTGGAGTAAAGTTGGATTAAAGGTCCGAGTTAGAGGTTACTTTGGAATTAAATTGTATCGAGCGAAGTTTCGTGAAACGTGTAACGAAAGCTGTCAATGTAAGGATGATATAATCAAATATAACATATTTTTTTCATATTTTTCACTTTTAACATTACATGAGCAATTTGACGATGCTGGGTCAGGGAAGGGCCTTAAATGAAAAATGGTTAAAGTAACCTAAAAAATATTTTAAATACCTATTCAACGATAACCTGTGGGTTATAGCCCCACATGCTAGTTGGTCGACTTTTATTTTTATATACTTTATTTTTGTATACAATATGGCGTCTGGTGGCCGCCACTTTGAATTGTGATTAATGTCATGTCTTAAGTTAAGTGACACTCGCAGGATTAGGACGAATCGATCGACGTATGATTCATTAAAATTGACTCACGCGTTTAATTCTTCAGTGCCACAAAGGAACAAACATACATACCTACATAGACAGGTAAACACATTATCCTCCTTTGCGGTGCGCAGTCGGTTAAAAATAGCGGTCGCGAATAGGGTATCACGCGATCATACGTGGAAGTAGATAGGTACCTACGTTTTTCCCGGTCATTTAAATGTGCTTCACGGCGAGTATAAATATGTTTATGTATGAAGCATACAGGGGCTATATTCGAAGTCTTAAATAGGGAGCTCCCTGTTCCCTATCGCTCGCTATAGGATCGCTCACGCGTCAAGTTGAACTTTAAATAAGCTGCTTAAAGTTCACGCGTACTCTAGGTACAGAAGTTTGTAGCACAGGAATACACTTCTTTCTGGCCTTCTAAGATCAAGATCATAACGATCTGGAGTAAGTACTCGTAAGTACGTTAGATTTAATTCTCGTGTGCATAATAGTTATTGGCAAATAGGTAATTTTTGCCATACCATACAAGTACGTCACCTTGATCGAGCTTTTACTTGAGATTCGTCTCTGAAAGACTGACATCCATTACCGTCATTGAACTAGCATTGCGCAAGTTCATATCATTGATTGTGGTTATTGTGTTCAATTTTCATGCCACACAATACCAATGTGCTCAATGAAATTTTCATTACGATGCTAGTATTACACACTCTACATCAAAAAGTAGGTATATATTAAGTGAGAAAGCTATTTCTCACGTACATATGTAAATAAACGGAGCCTTGGCCTAGTTACCACGATTTTAGCAGTAAGTATTACAAAATAACCGAGTGATGCGGCGTGGCGTGGAGTGGGGTGGACGCCGACGCGCTGTGTACGTACCTACACAACAAGCAACTCTGGCGCATATCATTTTCCCACTGTAAATACGGGATGACTTCGAACTCTTCGAAGTTCGAATTGATAATACAAAACAGTTAATTCTGCTCAGGTAATGGCAAATAGTGGCATTATTTTTAATTATCATTATTTTATTATTTGCTTAATAACTACCGTTAAGTGAGATTATCTAAATCATCTAAGTACACATGCATTTGGATAGTTAAAAAAAACATTATTTATTAAATTAGCAGTATGAGACTTCACAACCATAACCATATCCTCTTTCCACTGTAAATACCTACGGGTGACTTCGAAATGATAATATAAAACAGTTGATTCCGCTCAGGTAAAATTTTTATTTATCATTAGTTTACTCTTTATTTTATTATTTGCTTAATACTATCGTTAATTGTGTTCATCTATCAACATACATTGGGATAGTTTTTAAAAATATATTATTTATTAAATTCGGAGTATGAGACTTAGTATTACTGCTATAGTTAGTAGACCCTCTAGTAATTTCAGTTTTAATTTGGGGAAGATGTGTGTCAAAGCATTGATTTTATTTTAATCAATTCATCAAAGATATCATATTAATGAAAAAAATTGTTTGCGGCACTTTAATCACTTGGGCTTCCGTTTAACGTATATTACTACTACTACTGCAGCCTATTTGCGTCCCACTGCTGGGCACAGGCCTCCTCTCATCACGAGAGGGTTTTGGCTATAGTCCCCACGCGGGCCCAGTGCGGATTGGGGACTTCACACCATCTTTGAATTACTTCGCAGATGCGCGCAGGTTTCCTTACGATGTTATCCTTCACCGAAAAGCTCAGTGGTAAATTCAAATTGAATTTCGCACATAAGTAAACTTAGAGGTGCGAGCCGGAATCGAACCCCTGACCCTCGGTATGAGAGGCGGCACAGGTCGAACCACAAGGCCACCACGGCTTGATCTTGATTAAAGTATATGATATGATGGTTTCAGTCAAATTTGAAGTGAATACGAAATAAACACCCTCTGGCGTTCGAGTGGGCTGACATTTAGTACCTATCCCTATACCAATTATCATACTTGCGCGTCTTTGGTTGGATACAATACAATAATGTAAAATTAAATAGGTATAACTAGCTTCTGTAACTGTTACAATCAATAAAAATAGGTACTTACTACTCGTATAGGTACTAGGTACTATTATAGGACGGTAAAGCAAATTAATTAAAAAACACTTATTTGAACTGAAACAATCGATAGGTACAACTAACAATAATGTTCGGGCCAGGCGGAGCGAGCGTTCAAATATTCAATGTGTGTATTCGGTACACCGAAAACACAACGCTTACCTAATTTATTGCACAATATATACCTACATGAACTTTTGGTATGGTGCACCATCACTCTTTTAAGTGGCACAAGGTTTAGCTGTAAATTTATAATAAGTAGCAATTTAAACATTTTATTTAATAATTAGATTTATTTATATTCATCTAATATCTTCAGCATTCAATTACATTATGCCGCGCTGTGATAACTGCAAAATCAGGGAATATTGAATCGTATAGTCACCAAAACTGCACAACCCAACTGCTCATATTTGGTGCTCTCGGTCCATAATGTTGCCCAACTCGGCAAGGCCTCTGCGATTGAGCAATGCACACAAGCTTCCAAATAATGTTGGTGTTTAATCATAAAGCTTTTTTCTGTCAAGTTGAGAAGCAACTCGTACCTACACTAGACATTAACATTATCGATTCAACGAAAGTGCTATCCAGCAGATTACCTGCCTTTATGCTTTAGTAAATTAAAGTAATAAATACTTATAGAGGAAGAAAAATATAACCTTACCCATGAAACTTTACTGAAATGAAAACCAAATTAAAACCGATTACTTTATGTTAATTTACATTACTTAGTCGTAAACAAATGCTTTATTTGTCTCAGTATAATTCAGACAAAGGATTTCAAAAGCGGTATAAAATTAACATTTTTTCCGAGCTCGTAGGCTATTTCAATTTTTCACGTCAACCCAGTGTTGTCTCCGTGTAATAGGTACATTCATTAGTACGCAGTATTGCAACATAAGCGAGCGCTGGTGTCGTGTCCTACTTACCAAGATAAATTGAAATTCAATTTCGCCAAAGAGCAACACTCTGATACAGACTGAGTTTGAATACCAATGGTTCTAGTAGAACTGATTTAAAAAAAGAAAAAGAAATCGGTTGGATCATGATATGGGTTTGGTTATTTTATTTTTTAAATGTTTAGCAGTACCCTTCATACGAGTATATTCATTTATTCTGGTTGCGTTGTCGAGTCAAATGTTGCACAACCTTCGTAACCTTCGAAATGGAAAAGAAACGCATGCACGACCCACGCCACCGACCATATTGGAAACGAGAGTCGGCGGCTTCGCACCTTTTTTGTGAGAAGGTGATTTATTTACAACAATAAGTATTTTAACAAATCCATACCACTAAATATTATAAATGAGAAAGTATTTATGTGAGTTACTCTTTCATGCCTTCCGAAACTTGGCCGTTTAAATTAAACCGATTCAGAATTGATCTTGATGTAAAAAAACATAACTAGGATAGCTTTATCCCTGATTTTCTCAAATAACGGCCGGGGTGGTAGTTTCCCCTAATATGGCTTTTCAAAGTAAAGAAGAAACTTGGGCAAACAAGTAACTTTATTCAAACAGCACCTGGGCGACCGAGCTTCGCCCGGGTGAAAACAGCTAAAAATGAATTTTCCCCGATATGACACCCCAGTTAGATCGATTTCTCACCCCCCTAAGCACATATATTCCACAACGAAATCGCTAGAGCCGTTTTCGAGAACGTGATTACAAATATATGTATAGGTATATCTACATATGTGTTTATATATGGTATATATTACTCGTTTAATATTATAGGATAATTAGAACAGTTCAGTTCAGGAAAGATACGGTGACAACAGAAGGATGATGTTTCAATTTTTTTCAACTGTCAGCAGAAAAAGTAGGTGAACTGTTGAAATCGAAGTCACCTACTTTTAGCTGCTGACCTGACTGTACTTTAATAGTTAAGAATACATTTACACCTGTGCAAAACGCTAATATTAACGCCGAAGTGACGTCAACGACATGCATTGGCTATGCATTTATAGTACGCAATAGAAACAAAGATTCAATAGGTAACATTATTTAGATATTTACTTATAACTTTCTAGGGAGTAAAGTAAACTCAAACATGTGACCAAACTCCAGTTTATACTTATTTTTCACTCGCGGTAACCCTCATGCAATGCAATGATTTACAAATGTTAGTCTGGCTGTAGGATCTATACGTTTATGTTCTATGCCACTAATTGGTTTGGGTGTCTAAAGTCTATACCAAGTGTCATTTTTGTTCTTAATGAAATTGAACCACAAAGTTTAATAACATAGTTATAAAGAATCGGTATCCAAAGCAAGTGGCATTCACAATTCATTAAATTAACTTGCAACTGGGCGACACTGGTTCCTCAGGAACCGAGAGCAGACAGACAACATCAACACACCACGGTAACTTTATCAAGATACTAATCAAAAATACAGTAGACCGTCAAAATTAAAATATTAAACAAAGGTTTCAGTTGATAACGGTACGGCGGCAGGTAGGTGAAAATATTTCCTTTAAGAAAAATGAGGGTATCGTAACATCAGTTTGTAGTTATAGTCCGTTTTCTATTGGGAATGCTTGTATGGAGAGGTCGAAATTTTGAGTACAGCAATGCCATTTGGTAAGAATGTTATATACTCGTACGTTGACCTAAGTCCAAAACGCCTGGTAGCCACTTTGAACTCCGCGACTGGTGGGGGGGAGGGGGGGTTAAAGTACAGAGCTCCCGGCGCTCAGAAAAAAAATCCTGGTGGATTAGTTTGGACTTTTGAGTCAAGTTTGGTGTCGTTTTCAGGTAACTAGGTGATGCCCGATTCATTCCTCATACCAGTTTTTTAGTGTTCCGTAGCAAATTATGACGCAATACTTAAAATAATGAACTTTTAGTAGTAGCGAAATGCAAACAAACCCTCATATTTTTGTATGAAATTTGGTTTATAAAAAATACTGTCTAAAAGCCCATTTAATACACAATCTAAAAACATTAACAGTCAATATACCTTTTACAATTTTCAATGTAAAATAAAATATTGAATGTACTGCGACGGTCGTCAGCGCAGCGTAGGGGACGGTAACAAGACCCGAAAAACTGTCAATGTCAACGCAAAAAGCTTTCATAACATCAATAAATTAAAGTGCTTATAATAATATCATACTTGTAATAGACATTCTCTCAATTATTATTAATTAAAACAAAAGTATTTTTCTGTCTTTACCTCATTTTCTTCTTTTTAATATTATACTAGCAGCGCCCTGCGGTATTACCCGCTGTTAAGAAGTAGCCTATGTTTTAATCCAGGGTTTCAGCTGCCTCCATACCGAATTTTATCAAAATTGGTCCAGCCTCTTGAGCGTGAAGAATTAAAAAATACACACGAACTTTTGCCTTCATAAGTTTAGTGTGATTTTTAATCATCTTCAATTTATAAACGAAGTCAGGTAACATTGTTAAAAGTAAAGACAAATAATAATAGAAGTTTGTGAATTAGTTTTATTTACAACCACCTCCACAATTACATAACTCAGTACATTTGAGCTGGCGTTTGAAACATTGCACCTGGAACTGCAAGATTTCACGCACCGACATCTTTTTAATTCTAGGCATGCTTGAACAGCCGTAGGACTTTGGGTCCACAGTGGCACCCAAGCTTTTTCTTTTTTCTGCCAACCCCATTCATATCGGCAAGAAATATTTTGCGTCGCGTCTTCTTTCCACACTGCTAAACAAATATAAACAGCCTGTGTGCAACAGGTGTGTTGTTTGAGGGCAGCTTCTGTAGGAGGCAAATTTTCGATTTGGCTGTTCTCTTTTGTAAACAAATGCTTGTGACACTCATTTATTGTCACAGAGAAGCATGATATGAAAAAAAAACAACAAATTAAATATGCAAGTTCTGAATAAGAGTATCTTTTAAATATCGATTCCTTACCTGCCATAATATACATTACAATCACAAATTTTAGAATATCAGGGTCTGCATTTTACTCTTTGTAAAGTGCTTCAAATGCTCGTGTGACATTCTGATACACCTTCGTTGTCTCAAATGCGTTTTTATTGTCCTTTTCAAAAGATGACGCTGTGTTTCATCGGGTAAAATAATGGAATAGGGGCTCCTGCCCCTATTCCATTATTTTCCATAGACAAGAAAGAAAACCATTTATACTATAAAATGTTTTTGTAAATCTTATCAAGAAATTGATTTGTGTATTAATAAGTTCGTTACTGTACGTTACACTATATAGTTTCATGTTTACATGAAGCTGTATAGTGTGACATGCCAGGTATTGACACTCTAAAATTATGTTAGAAACAGTCGACCTACACAGATGTCATTGTACTAGTCATATCTCGTATTCCAAAGCTAGAAGGCCTAGAAGAACTATGGGTACCCACCCATAGTTCTTCTAGGCCTTCTAGCTTTCCTACCTACCTACCTCTAACCTACACATCGGAACAGGACGATATCATCAACACCTCGCATGTATCACTTATTGTTTAGGTATCGTTCCTACCCAAATCAATTTCTTGACCAGATTATAATAATACTAGCTTCTGCCCACGACTTCGCCCGCGTGGAATTCGGTTATCGCTTTCCCGCGGGAACTACGCGTTTTTCCGGGATGAAAAATAGCCTATGTCCTTTCCGGAGACCCGAACTATCTCCATGCCAAGTTAATATGGATATGGATTTTATACAACAAAAAAGTGCCTAATGAAGACGCGACGCAAAAAAATCCTTGCCCACATGAATGGGGTTGGCAGAAAGAAGAAGAAGCTTGAATGCCACTGTGGACTCAAAGTCCTACGGCTGCTCAAGCATGCCTAGAATTAAAAAGATGTCGGTGCGTGAAATCTTGCAGTTCCAGGTGCAATGTTTCAAACGCCAGCTCAAATGTACTGAGTTATGTAATTATGGAGGTGGTTGTAAATAAAAATAATTCACAATCGTTCTATTATTATTCGTTTTTACTTTTAACAATGTTGCCTGACTTCGTTTATAGATTGAAGGTGATTAAAAAACACACTAAAGTAATAAAGGCGAAAGTTCGTGTTTTTTTTTTACTTCTTCACGCTCAAGAGGCTGGACCAATTATGATAAAATTCGGTATGGAGGCAGCTGAAACCCTGGATTACATAGGATACATAGGCTACTTCTTAACAGCGGGTAATACCACAGGGCGCCGCTAGTATAATATTAAAAAGAAGAAAATCTGGTAAAGAGAGAAAAATACATTTGTTTTAATTAATAATAATTGAGAGAATGTCTATTACAAGTATGATATTATTGTAAGCACTTTAATTTATTGCTATTATGAAAGCTTTTTGCGTTGATATTGACAGTTTTTCGGGTCTTGTTACCGTCCCCTACGCTGCGCTGACGACCGTCGCAGTACATTCAATATTTTATTTTACATTTAAAATTGTAAAAGGTATATTACTGTTAATGTTTTTAGATTCTGCATTAAATGGGCTTTTAGACAGTATTTTTTATAAACCAAATTTCATACAAAGATATGAAAATATGCGGGTTTGTTTGCATTTGGCTACTACTAAAAGTTTATTATTTTAAGTATTGCGTCATATTTTGCTACGGAACCCTAAAAAACTGGTATGAGGAATGAATCGGGCATCATCTAGTTACCTGAAAACGACACCAAACTTGACTCAAAAGTCCAAACTAATCCGCCAGGATTTTTTTTCTGAGCGCCGGGAGCTCTGTACTTTAACCCCCCCTCCCCCCCACCAGTCGCGGAGTTCAAAGTGGCTACCGGGCGTTTTGGACTTAGGTCAACGTGTATAACATTCCTACCAAATGGCATTGCTGTACTCAAAATTTCGACCTGTTTCCCAATAGAAAACGGATTATTAAATTAAATTGAAACAGACTTGCTTCGCACACATGTTCCGAGGGCGGACTTTAAAAGGAAAGAGAACCCGTTCGATGTCTACGGTAAGATTCAAGCACGACCACTCGTCTATAATGAAACATGGCCGTTCAGTTGGTTGATGACAGCGATGGTTTCTCTATGTTCAAACTTGGTCAAGTTCATTAGAGTCATACCTAAAATACTTACTTTGTAAAAACAATGATCACAAGAGCCGTTTCTGAGATCCTTCATAAATAACTTATAGACAGATAGCGGATTAAAGTATAAGATAGGATATATATATGTATATATCTTCTACTATGAAATAAACAATTATTATTATTATTATTACTACCTAGCTACTGCCGCGACTTCGCCCAGTGGAATTCGGTTATCGCGTTACCGCGGGAACTATGGGTTTTTTTCGGGATAAAAGGTAGCCTATGTCCTTCTCCAGGATTACAACTATCTCCATACCAATCCGTCCCGCGGTTGAATAGAAGAGGTAACAGACATAGTTACTTTCGCATTTATTATAATAGTTAGTATGGATACCAGTACCTATACTAGCTTCTGCCCACGACTTCGCCCGCGTGGAGTTCGGTTATCACGTACCCCACGGGAACTAGTTTTTCCTTGATAAAAAATAGCCTACGTCCTTTCCCTAGACTCTATCTCCATAACAAATTTCATCCAAATCGGTCCACCCCA
This sequence comes from Aethes cnicana, assembly GCA_963971205.1. NCBI lineage: Eukaryota > Metazoa > Arthropoda > Insecta > Lepidoptera > Tortricidae > Aethes > Aethes cnicana. Next base: position 9,865,175 of record OZ020272.1, read on the forward strand.
GCGGTTTAAGCCTGAAGAGGTAACAGACAGACAGGCAGACAGAGTTGCTTTCGAATTTATAATATTAGTATGGATTTAAACATATAAAACAAAAAACTGATCCATGACATGACTGACATATTAATCAAAGCACATCCGAAACTACTGTTCGTAGAATGTTGAAATTTGCCATTTGCTTGGGGAGTGTAGGGTAGCACTAAGAGAGGTTAGATTTTATTTATTTATTTTATTTGAGATCATTTTTACCTGAGGAACTTTATATTTTGTAAATATGTCATATCGTTTTATTATTTTACGAGGTAGTTTTTTTCTTAATGATACATAATAAAATAAGTACCAACCATAATATTTAATATCAAAATGAAAAGTGACTGAATTCACCGTTAGCAATATTCAAAGTGGGAATAGCTAATATACTTATACAATAATTTATTAGTTTGTAGAAGAAGTCGCCTCTGAAACTTAAAATTAAAAGAAACTATTAAGTCGAGGGGACTACATATATAAACGATACTGAACACAAAATAACGATTTTTGAAAAAAAAAATGGCTGTAATTAGGTATGTATGTCCGGATATAACTCGAAAACTACTGGACGGATTGCAACAAAACTTTGTATGGGGTCACAGTCAAGGGCATTAATATGTGTACACTTTTGCATCCTGTTCCGTTGTGTTAAGGTCCAAAGGTGTATACATATTAATGCCCTTGACTGTACCTAGTTGATAACACTGGTCAACATATAGGCTACTTTTTATCCAGAAAAAACGCATAATTCCCGCGGGAATGCTATTAGCGAATTCCACGAGGACGAAGTCGCGGGAAGAAGCTAGTTCATAATATTAGTATACATTTTGTATGTGCAATGAAGTTTAATTGGCTATGGGTGAAGAATGACAATGTGCTCGATTATTTTTTTAAGGATAGGAATAACCTTCCGTATCAAGAGAAAAAAATCTCAGAATTTTCCGTGCCGTAGATTCTGCGTAAAAAATAAAATTGGTTTTGCGTTATGACGATTGAAATAAAGGTGTTTCCTTGGTCCAAGTATGCAGCACTACTTCTTGAAAAAAAGTGTTCATACTATTGACATTATCGATTTTTTCAAGAAGTAGTGCTGCATACTTGGACCAAGGAAACACCTTTATTTCAATCGTCATAACGCAAAACCAATTTTATTTTTTACACATAATCTACGGCACGGAAAGTTCTGAGATTTTTTTCTCTTGATACGGAAGGTTATTCCTATCCATAAAAAAATAATCGAGCATATTGTCATTTTTCACCCATAGCCAATTAAATGATTAAATAATATTAGGCTAAGTTCAGAGTTCAGATGAACGATTGATACGCGATTTATCTGAACACCGCGCGGGTCAAGAGCTGGCGCGCGGTGCACGGTGGTACGCGCCGCCACGCGCGGTGCCGCGCGGTCATGTACACAGCAACATTGATTTGCTATAATCTTGAACCGTGCGCGGAGCCATTCGCGCGTGACCACGCGTTCATCTGACTTAGCCTTACACCCCATAGGACCAGTGATGGTCACGGAGAAATAAGTACAAGATGTACTAACAACCTCTATACTTGAGTTTACAACGGGGTCAGTCACTGACTTCAAAGTAACTTCAAACTCTTCAAAGCAAGTCAGTGCGCCAACAAACCAGCGATTGACATCGTGTAAACGGTTTGAAAAGTCACTAATTTGGTGGCAAACTGACTTGCTTTAGAGTCAGTGGCTGACTAGACTCCGTGTCAAACTGAACTTAAAGACAAAGAAATATTTTACCGAACCTCAGCGTAAGTTATAAAAATCGTGCACAGTTTCATTTAGCAAAGTTACGTAACAGCTTCGTCGTTGGTATTCTAGTAGGTACGAAATAAATGAGGGCAATTGTCACACGCGCGAATCGTGTCAGATAATCTATTTAAAGCTAGCCCTTTGCCCTGATCACAAATTGTAAATTATAGAGTAAAGTGAACTGCAGTGTCTCGGGACCTTGGTGTGGGAGGAGGGAGGGGTGGGGGAGGCACGGTCGGCGATGACGCGCGCCCTACTGGCACACTGACACACTTACCTAGTGACAGTGGTACTGCTTTTGGTTGGACGAGGTCGCCGAGGTACGTCCTACGTGTACGAACATGTACTTGCCCACAAGTGTGATAAGCTCATATTCATCACACAGTCTCGTTTCAGCGAGAACCCTCGTCATCAATTGTTTATCCATACCTAATTTTGATAGGACATCTACATATAAATAGACCCAAGTGACATAATGAATTATTCTCACGTTCGAGCCTAAAACGCTAACTTCTGCAAAATATGAAACGTCTTGTCTTGTTACATAATTACATATAATGTAGTATCAACGTAACTTAATACTTATGAGAAATTATTTGATGAAGTTGATATTGTTTTATCCTAACCTTAATTAAAATTCGAAGACTGCAAAACAACTACTTGTTTCTAAGAACATTCATATGATTCTATGTCAAGGTAAAGGAAAATTCATCTCGTGAATAATAAATTAAATTATAATCCGATCGACACATGCCATGCGGAGATTGTATGATGTGGTCTCAAATGATTTTCAAATATCGTGTGTCCCTCGAGTCGTGGTTTATAAGAGCACAATCTTGCCGTAATTGGGCAATCACGGAGCCTTTCTCCAGAGCGGAGTATGAAGCAGCGATATCAATATTATTTTGACTTGCGCAATATCCCAAGAGTAAACCCGCTTCCCTAATTGGCCATGGAAGGAAAACTGAAGCAATTTCTACACGCAGTAGTAACAATAGTGCCGACTGACGTCAAACATCAAGGTTTCCGAGTAAAATAATTTAGTTTCTACAGGAAGAGTCGTACAAAATATTAGTCGCTGCGAGCAGGAGAATAATAGTCAAGTTAGCCCCACTTGCACCAAGCCGCTAACCTCGGGTTAGCCTCTTAATCCACGTCAAATTCATACAAATAAATCGGAGTTAAGCGGTTAACCCGAGGTTAGCGGCTTGGTGCAAGTGGGGCTTAAGAGCCAATTATTTTCATTACTTGTTTATATCATCGAAAAGCTGGTATTATTATATTTCTACCTTCTCATTTTTACATAATAATGTTACTCTAAAAAGTGGCCAAGTGCGAGTCGGACTCGCCCATGAAGAGTTCCGTAGCAGCAAGTAACATAACATAAAAGTTGTTGTAGTTCGTTGTAACTTTGATCGATGTTTTAATAATATTGTAAGGTAAATTGTGGTTTACGATTCATGACGTATTAAAAAAAAACTACTTACTCTCTTCAAACCTCTCGTTCAAACCAATTTTCGGTGGAAATTTGCATGGTAATCATATATATTTTTTTGTTTTATCATTCTCTTATTTTAGAAGTTACAAGGGGGCGGGACACACACAAACACATTTTACCACATGGTAAGTGTAGTGATAGAGTAACTAGTGCGTGAGTGCTACTTATAAAGAACACAAGAACAACGTGACTTCTCCTTAACAGAGACAATAAGAAACGTGTTAATGGACACATTCTTAGTAATATTTTCTTTGATAGTTTAGGTTAAACTAAAAATGCTTATTAGTCTTAAGACTAGATTGTATTCTAATGAGTTATGTTTGTAAAATAAGGTAACTCTTTTAATAAAAAATAAATTAAAAAAAACTTTGGAATTGTCTCTCGCGCAAGCTATTCAGTTTAGAAAAAAATAATATTAGAAACCTCAATATACCTTACACGTATGGCTATGATGAAAAAACATTTTTGAGTTTCAGTTCTAAGTATGGGGAACTCCCAAAATTAATTGTTCTTTTTTTTCTATTTTTGTGTGAAAATCTTAATGCGGTTCACAGAATACGTCTCTTACCAAGTTTCAACAGTATATATAGTTCTTATAGTTTCGGAAAAAAGTAGCTGTGACATACATACGGACAGACAGACATGACGAATCCATAAGGGTTCCGTTTTTTGCCATTTGGCTACGGAACCCTAACAATAGAATGACGTGATAGGGGGCTGGTTACGTCAAACCTTGACTGAAACGAAGCCTTTAAAATATTCGATTTAAAGAACTTCTCAATAAGTTTTGCTGAAGCCATAACATAAGAATCGTTTATTTCGTCGAAATTTCAAGACGTATTGTGTTAGTAAATTTAATAATAAGGTTTCTGGCAAAGACACTTGAATTCCTTGACTAGAAAAAATAAAAAGGGCATCTTTCGAGTCTGGTACATAGGGATCAAAGATTGTATAGTGATTATTATTAATTTGTCCATGGGATATAGGATTTCCCATATCCCCAATAAGGAAAGCCATTTCCTAGGTCTAAATTAAAAAAAAAAACGTACTTAAGGACTTAATCAGGAGGAGGTTCTATATTCGACTGTTTTCTTTCTATGATTGCTACTCCGCCGCCGTTTATGAACCGATTTCGAAAAAGATTTTTGTTCTTGAAAGGTTATTAATTCGTCAAAGTCCATATTCTGATGATGGGATCCATGACAAAATCAGAAAACTCCTCAAAATAGGTGCATTATCCACATAACAAGTAAACTGACCCCCTACCTATCAGCCAACAAGGCTATGACAATCTTCTACTGAACTTGACATCGACATCGCAGTCTTTCGAAGCTTGACGGCGGTTTTCTATTTTATTTTAACACTTACTCAAACCAACGGACTTATTCAACGATATGCCACACCATGGGGTACGCCAGAAAAAAAAATTACATCCTCACTTTACGAATAGGGGAGGTACCCTATAAAAAAATATATTTAAAAATTTTATTGTACCACTTTGTCAGCGTAACTAATATGAATATTCATGCCAAATTACAGCTTTCTAGAACTAAGCATCTCTGAGCAATAGTGCGGACAGACGGACGGACGGACATGGCGAAACTATAAGGGTTCCTTGTGCACTTCGGAACCCTAAAAATCGTGGTAAAATAAAACACAATTAAATTACAGCCAAAAACTGAATTTCGATGTTTGTATGTCCTAGTTTTTTGTTATTCAATTTATTACAATCAAAGTGTATTTTGGACACTTATATCTCTGCTTTACTATTACTTGTAAAATTTGGTGCCAAGCTGATAAGTAGTTTGCGAAATAAAACATAACTACTGTTGTATGGAGAAAGGAGCGTACCTACTGGGGACTCTTAAGCGGTTAACCCGAAGCGAAGTTAGCAGCTTGGTGCAAGTGGGCCTAAGTTAATTTGACGTGCCGAATAACAAGTTCATCCAAAAAGAGATTTTCCGAGAGAACATTCCATTCCTTTTCTGTTCGCTATAGGATCACTTAGTGAACCTGAATGGACGCCCTGACTAAATTAAGACAAAAGTATAAGAAGGTGCATATCACGTCACGGGGAAACTCTTAAATAAACATTTAATTAAACAAAGCAACGGCACAAAATTACCAATAGCATTTGAGTAGTTGAGCGACTATATATTAAAATACTTATTTACAAGTTGTTTTAACCAAGGTTCCCGCCGCACAATGGATACAAAGCAAGGTTTGTTTGTTATCTCGCTTTTCCATTGTAGGTAAAATAGAATTTCCTTGCAGCGGTAGGTATGTACTTCCCTTGCATTCTGTAATCTGTGTCTATTAAAACTATGTCAAGGTGAAATCTATGCTTCATAAAATAAGCGAGAGCAAATAGCCACTATACCTGTATGTAGATCCAATCTCATATGTATTGGTATTTAGTAACTGTAAACGAATGCAGTTTTCATACTGCTTAATAAATTGATATCTTACTTGAAAGTGCTTGATTCTGTAATAGATATTTTCCTTCAAGGCAGTTGGGAGATCTACGCACGTCATAAACAAGCTAGTTAAGAGAATGCACAGCTATTTGCGACGCTCTGTTGCGAGCATGTTCTAGGGTCGGCAGGAATATGGGCCAAGTTCATTCGAAACTGGGTCAGGGGGATTTAAACCACTGGGAGCTAAACAAAGATTTTCTGAAGTTGCTTTGGTTTGTACGCATAAATAATTTCAGATTGATGTTCCTATTCGCATTATTTGCGTTAGGAGAGGACTATGTAAGAAGTCTAAGAACTAAGGTAGCTGTAGGTAAAGTATGAATTAAATAATTCATACTTTACCTACCCACCGTGGTAGCCTAAAATTATTTATGTGCGAAATTCAATTTGAATTTACCACTGATCTTTGAAGGAAAACATCGAGAGGAAACCTGCACGCATCTGCGAAGTAATTCAATCAAGATGTTTGTGAAGTCCCCAATCCGCACTGGGCCCGCGTGGGGAGTTGGGGACTATGGCCCAAACTCTCTTGGGATGAGAGGAGGTCTGTGCCCAGCCGTGGGCGTTAAATAGGCTGTTGTGGTGTGGTGTGGCAGTATGCAGTCGTTACAGGCGACCAAAAATGAGCGCTGACATATCATGCTATAAGAGGTTCATATCGTTGGGTACCGGACTCTAGATTATCCATTTCATTCCTGGAAACTAAAAATAATGATAAAATTTAGTTGTCCATCGTGTACCTTGGGCATCCTAGGTTTTCCCGGATTAATGTAATGGTTCATGATTAGTCCACTGATTGATAGGCGCTAGACCAGTCGGCAATGACATGAAACCCTTACTAATATGTTCAATTACTGAACTAGGCCAGGTCAGGTCAAGATCAAGCTCGGAAATGGGTCAGTAGAATCGCATCCGCCCTTCTCTCCGGCCGGGTAGGTGGGGTGGATGGATTCACTGCCACGTCCTTGTCCCGGCGACGGTAGCCTTAACTATATATAATGCTCACCTGTCAGCTATTGAGTCCAACGAGAAAATTGATGCGACACTAAGCTTCTTTCAAGGTCCGATAAGTCCCTTGCTGTTGTTAGTCGATACAGGATTTTTCATCTGATGGAACTATGCACCTATTTGATTTTGTGTTTTATGGGTTTTCAAAACTTAAACGCATATTTCCGAGTTTCGCAAAAGAAAATGTGGCATTCTGCAAATAAATCTTTAATAAATAATAAATTTTTATTGTTGTAAAAATACAGACATGGTGATGGGTGCCCTGGAGATTGTATTAGGTTTCACTGTGTCTCCAGTTTTTGCCCTTAATGGGACCAATGTTATAACAACAATAGTGGGTTTTATTTACAAAAATAGTTAGCTGCCATATTAAATACAAGAAAACGAAAGAGACAAAATAAATGACAAAATAACAAGAAATTACCTATAGAAAAATCAAGTAGGTACATTATTATCTGCGATTTCACACCTGCGTGTGATGTGGAAAAACACGAACAAACTATGGAGATTGTTTTGGTCTGAAAATGAAGTTCAAGTGATTTAGATGACATTTATTATATGTAAAGATAGTTTGAGACCCAAGAAATCATCGGTTAAGGAGGTGGAAGGTTAATTTGAAATTTAACGCAGATGAAATCGCGGGCAGCAGCTAGTGTAGTATGTATATGTATATATCAACAACCGATTTACTACATGTACTTACTCATTTATTTATGCTATCTAAAGGAGAAAAACAACACATAAGAATATCGAATCAAATTACAACACGTAGGTAGAGATATAAGTGTACACTCAGTAGTACATATATTGTCAAGTGACAAGTGGGTCAAGTTTACAAACAATCAAGACAGAGAATAACAGATCAGCAGTTGTTGCTATATATGTATGTATGACACATTTAAATGACAATTACTTATAAACGAGACAGTGCATAATTATGCCACATTACTTGATAGGTGTAATTTTAATTATGAATCCAGCGCAGAACAATAACTAAGTACAGGTACCAAAGTGAGTTTTTTGTTAGTAAAAATGTTTCTATATGGGTAGTTTAGACTTTAGACATATTCAATTTGTGATTAAATTAGATACCATATACAAATTGAAATGGAAGCCTTAATTTTGCCTAGTTACCAAAACTTAGCCTGGGCAATATCTTGGTACAGGTTTACACAACTCAGAAGGCGTGGATTAAGCAATAATAGTATCTGTGTCAACGGCTTAAGTGCTTCGCCCCGCGCCTCCTAAGTTGTGTCGTGCGTGTCGTGCTGTAAGTACCTAATACCGTAAAATGGGGTGAGTAGGGATCGCGGGGCGAGTAGGGATGCCAATCCAGAATTTATTTTTTCAGTAGCTACTTAAATTTATGGGGTCAGGTTGCTCTTAAATTTAAAAAAATTGATTATATTTTTAGACATATTTTTTCTTCTTTTGGCATCGCTAAGTTGCCAAATCATACAACATACAATTTTAAAACACAAATTCTCAGTCAAAGTTAATGCTCGAAAGCGGCGGATTTTTGTTTGAATTTAACTTCGTTTTTATGTGAATTAAAAACGTAAGTTATATTTGCTTTATTTATAATGGTTTTAACGTAGAAAACGATAACGAACTACGGAGTGGGCTGGGATTGCCTACTAATTTGTTTTTCGTTGAAACTATGAAATGAAACAACAAATTATCATTGACCAACTAAAATTCATATACCCGGAACACTTTTTTTGTATACATATAAATCAATGTGCCACATATAAAAATAAACATTTCTCACGGTTTGAACTTCAATTACGTCCCCTCACCCCATTTTACGGTAATAATATCTTTATTTTACACCAAGTTATTTTAGCCAGTTTATGATCCCAAAAACTGATAACATGTTCGACTGGCAATAAAATACATAGAATACTAGGTAGGAAAATGGCATTCCTTATTCTTCTATCATAAGCAAAAATTTGGCGTCTCAGGCAAAGTTACGGAATTTACGGTAAAAGATGAAAAGAAACATACGCTACGCTAGCTACGTAGGTATTATTTCGGATCTAAAGTAGGAACCGTATTTGTATTACTTACTAGTGACCGCGTAGCCTTGGAATTTGGGTATCCGATAAGATACTCTATCACATAGGATGGTTATACATAGTTTTAGAAGTATCTATTGAAAAACTGGTTTGACCCGTAGAAAACCCGTTCCCGTTGAAATATCGAGATAAAATGTATCCTATGTTATTTCCATGGTCTCAACTCAAACTAAGTTACCATTCAAATAGGTCCAGTCCTTACGAAGTGAAGGAAGGATAAACAAGAAAACACACTTTCACATTTATAATTATTAGTACGGATATTATTTATGAGAAAAATAGCATGAGGTACCATTACCTACTTACACAGAATATTATCAGTTTTCAGTTGTATTAAAAAGACGACCTACCCTACGGTCTCACAGCTAGTAACTTTCACCGTCAGACCTCTGTTTTCACGAAATCAATATTGGATCGGGTGGCAAAGTATTTTTGCAATGACGCAATGAACAAGAACCGGCTTGCGAAAGCTCCCAGCCACTTTTATTAGTAATTAATATAAATATTTAAAGGAAATGGTTCACACGAAGCTTAGTTATAGTTACCTACAAATACTTGCTTCTTCCCGCGACTTCGCCCGCGTGGAATTCGGTTATCGCGTTTCCGCGGGATCTATGAGTTTACCGGGATAAAAAGTATGTAAAGCCTATGTCCTTTCTAAACAAAATCTAATGGAACACCTAATAAACGAAAACTAACTTGTATCAATCAATCAATCAATTTATTTATTTCTCTCCACCACCAAAGTACAAAATATTCAACTTATCTTATTACATAATACAGGCAAGATAGGGTAAGTAGACTTATGCGGTGGAGAATGGTGCTCGAGCTAGGATAATCCTGTGTTACGGGTCACCAGGTCTTCAACCCTCAGATATCTGCAGTTATTAAATTAACAGTTTCTTTTTTATATTTTGTGGATAGGTATATCTAAGTCGAGTTGACATGCATAATATAAAATGATATTTTGATTCAGTTTAACTAAAAACTAATCTACACGTGTGTGTTTTTCATGCGTGAGTGTGTGTGTGTGTGAGTGTGTGTGTGACTGTGTGTGTGTTTAGATCTATGTCAGTCACTTCAGTTTAGGTGAGAGTGTTACTGAACTGGTTTCAGCAGCTTTTCCGTTTCGTCATAATCAAGACTCTGTAGCCATTGTGAGACTTTATTCTTACATAGGTTTTTTGTCAGGTGGTAAATTGAAAGTTGAGCGTTTATTTTGTTATAGAGGAAGAATCCAAGAAAACAATAGAATCTACGGGCAAGGCAAGTGTTTAGTTTTATGGTAGGACAGATGTATGGCAATCACCTTTGGCGGAGATACTAATTTCCCCCGGTCAACTAGTAACCAATAAAAAAAAAATGAAAAAAAATAACGGAGCCCTCTAACTAGAGGCTATTAGTATAAGTCGCTCCTGTTTGGTTTATAAACGACTTCAAAATTAGGAGGTTCTCAATTCGTCTGTATAGATTTCTTTGGTATTAGGTATAATTTCCGTTCAGGTGAGGAATCCTGTTAGTTGCTACCAGGCCTACTAAACATTAAGTAGAAAGAATCAAGGGACTGTGTCGTTTAAGTACCGAGTTCCTATGGCCTGCACCTTCCGGTTCCTTCATCAGTTCAAATCCATGTCATATATAATATCAATATCTTGGCATTGTCATCCGATTTACACATGCATGGAAAATTCAGCTCAATCGGTAACCGGAAAATGGATCAAATTTACCTTACAATATTTGTTCACAGACACACAAACAAACATCGGGACCGGTGAAACTAAATAAAAGCTTGTAATAACCCTCCTGTCGCAGTCGGGTAAAAATAAGAAAACGGTTTCAAAATACGAAAGAATGCGTTGTCAATGTCAAGTCCAGTAGAATATTGTCTTTGCCTTGGGTCGGTCCACTTAAGTGTATCTATTGTAGGTACGTATTATCATCATCATGCTATCAGCCGAAAGAGAAGTCCACCGCTAGACATAGACTTCCCCCAACGTTCCTGTACCGCTCGCATCTACCGACTTATTGTATAACTTATTAATTTTATTTTAGACAGGCCGGCACATAAAAACGATAAAATTGAAAAACGTGATGCAGTTCTAATTTTTTTTTGTATGGAGTTTGAGCTGTGAACCGTGTAATTTCGGAAAACTTGCGCTAGCTATGCGCAATACGCGAAAAACGGAGTAATACAGGGAGTTTTCATAGATTTTTCTACTAATTTACAAAACTTAAAATCGATGCGTTTTTTGACAAAATCCTTCAATGTTTGTTTAAGTCCATTAAATTTCAAGCCCAACATTATTGCAGCTTTACACATTGTATTTGGACCATTTTATGGGGCTTCGAAAATTGACCACATTTCCAAAAAAAAGTGCTATTATATGGATGAGCTAATTATCACGTCCGAAGTCTACTTTGGGATCATTCGGTTTCACTTTTTTGTAAAGGTCCAATTAGGCATTCTTATTAGATAAATAAGAATAAGAACCAAATAATTCAGAACAATTACGAAGTAGTTCAAAACTGGTTGCCGCGCGCGAGATCGATTTTCACAATATGCAGGGGCGGAATTTTCCTTTATTAAGACTAGCTTGTATTCAAGTCTAATTATTTGCTAGAGATTTTGAATTTACTTATTACTATTTTAACGCTTAGGTTAAAAAAAATACCGTAAAATAAAGTATTTTCGTGTAATAAAAAGATCCACTACGTAGGTAACTCGCTTCGAGTGAGCGCATAAGTAGGTGAAGGTCAAGCGCCATTGTAGGCGGCACGAGTACTGAGCAATACTGACTTGCCTACAAAATTAAGCTTTTTCATAGCTCTTGTGAAATAGGTAGGTACTTTTGATTGGTGTATTCGTAAAGTTCTTGATATTAACTAGTTAGTGGGTTGCGACACGGCTTGCCATTAAGTTATTATACCTACATAGTGTCCCGGGATAAAGTGCACAAACGAATAGGGATGATATTTTATCGATGAAAAGAAAAATAACAACATAGGAAAACAGTTTTTTTTTGTTAAAAGGCCGCTTTTTACGGTTTCCGAAGTCCACAAGGAACCCTTATAGTGTCGCCATGTCCGTCCGTCCGTCTGTCCGCACTATTTCTCGGAGATGCTTAGTTCTAGAAAGCTGTAATATAGCATGAATATACATATTAGTTATGCTGACAAAGTGGTACAATAAAATTTTGAAATATATTTTTTTACAGGGTACCTCCCGTACTCGTAAAGCGGGGATGTATTTTTTTTTCTTTCGTACCCCATGGTGTGGCATATCGTTGAATAGGTTTAAAAAAAATATAGGTTTGTAAAAAACATTTTTCGATTAAGTGATGCGTTTGTGAAATATTAAGCTTTAATTGTTAGAGTCGAGGTCTCCCCCCCCTGCCAGCTAAATGGTGGTATTTGGATTGCTGAAAAAAATCACGGTTGTGGCATATATAACGTAGTTGAAAGGAAAACTATCACAGCTAAGTAGGCTGTACAAATTTACGAGTCATAGTCGACCAACGGCTTCTGTCTCTCGTTCGTCGGACGGGCACTTCATACCACAGGCTAGCCAAGATGCTAACTAAATAAGTCTTAGAAAAGTACTGTCGTCAACTTCGGAACCCTATACTTTGCGCGTGGCCCGACACGTACTTGGCCGGATTTTTGGAACATGGCTTCGCTTGTTCGCATTTTTTTATTTAAATAGCATGACTAAGGCTTTGTATTTATAATTCCGCTGATTTAAAGTCAATACGCCGCTTAGAGGGGCGGAGATATCTTATGTCTAATAGATTTTTGTAAAAATCATTAAAAAAACTAACAGCAGGATTTCATTTTATTATTTTTTTCATCGATAAAATATCACCACGTTTCATTCTTATTCGTCTGTGCACTTTATCCCGAGACACATTGTAAGTATGTTAAACTACATACTTACTATACCGCCAGTTGTAAACTAAGTATAGAACATGGTTTGCAATCCCTGAAGACACCTACATATAATCTTAAATAAATAGTTTAAACGCGCTAATCTTGTATATTTCTCTATTTATTAATTTATACACCGGTAATCTCGGAAATAGCTCTAACGGTTTGGCCGAAATTTGGAATATATGTAGGGGTTTACGGGGGCGGTTGCGCTGGTGAAAAGCGATCAAATACCTATGGCAGTAACTTACGTCACTGTCGTTAAATCAAGGTCAAAAATATGTTTCCAAAAACAGCAAAAATAGGTAGTAAGGATATCGTAACAAAAACTCGGAAATCGTAAAAAAATATCATCACGCCTCATCCTTATTCGTCTGACTTTATCCCGGGGCACACTGTATAATAATATTATATTATAATAGATACTATCATAATATCTAGTTATACCTTATCAACAACAAAAAAGAAATATTTTCGTTAAAAAGACGATACACTGACTACACTTACAAGTCTTACAACCATTCCTTGAAACCGAATATGGATGTCAATCGGCGCTTCGTTTTCATCCGCATAACTACGCTCACCTGCAAGACGCCAAACGAAACCCTTTTGTGGCACGATGAATACTTAATTACGCTACAATGAACATTATAATCGAAGGTCTCTCCATTTAAGAAAGCTTGGCTGCGCAGTGTACTTTATGGACACATAAAATAAACTTCAGTTGTCATATTACCGTACTATGGAATCGCAGTCTTCAAATTATCGTCAAGTTACCTTTCAGTGTATTGTCTACAGAATCTGAGCACTGTTTTTTAAGAATTCCAAGAGCTACTAGACCTAGATAGATATATACAAAGTTTAGTCACGGTTTTCATATTCAAATCAGCTGTGGTTCATTAAATAACGTGCTTTAAATATAATAATATTATAACAAACATTTCTAGACTTCTACGAGGCTGCACAAGGGTAGAAGTGCATTTAGTAATAAGTATACCTTAAAATGTTATTATTGTCCACCGCATTCAAAAATAAATCGTATACATGACCTTAATAATCGTTTAACTGCAAGCAAACAGTACGGGTGACCACACAGCATGACCGCTACCATATAGGTGATACCTATTCATACAATATGGGCACCTTTTTATGTAGAGATCCAATGCAGTTGCTATTCGCTTTGTACAACTCCAGTACACTGAAAAGTGGCGATGTATAGTAAACGGCGAGTGCATTCGAGCCGCGGAGCATGACGTTATGACACTGACATCGTAGTGGTTCTCCTCGACCTAGTCTGCTGCTGAGCCATCTAAGGAGAGCTATCGAGAGCATGGCCACCGGGCGCTTAAGGTGCATTGTTGGTCGACGTTTTTTATAGACCAAGTTATGTCTCACTTTGATGAAAGAAAAAGAGAATACCTACCTATCGAACAAAAGATTAGTTTAATTACTATTTTGTAGTCATTATACAAAACGTTGTAACAATATTTTATCCACAGAATCAGCTATCGATAAATACAGGGTGTCCCAAAAGTAACACGTCACAGTGACACCGGAGGTAGGTCAGCCTAAGTGGTAGGTACCGAACCAACCTAACATGACCTCAGTAAAAGTTGCTTGGTTTTCGAGATATCGCCAATTTTCAACTTTTTCAGAATTTTCCCGTTTTTTTTACATATTATGTGGCAACATTTGCTCAGACAGCCCTTGTGCTTGGGTTTTTATTTGTACTTTATCAGGAATAGTCCAGTAAGATGATACAAGTGTTATTTGGTCGATAGTAAATGTGAAACGCGGAAAATTCCTGGATAAAACTTGAATTTAACTGTCGGAAAAACATTAATTGCGTCTTTGACACCCTACCGTGAAAAAAAATACTAGTAACTAAATGAGCAAGTGAATTTAGGAACATGCGTATGTTATGCTGATTCTAAAATGGTATCACACATGAATCTTAATGCAGTAATCTAGGAAGGAATTTCCAATAACCCATGAAATAGCTCTAGTTCATTAGTCAAATAACAAAAAGGTCAGGTATCAAAGGCGATAAGGTAGTTTTTACCTGGCAGCTACTGTTTGTGACCGCATGACCTTTCATGGGTTATTGGAAATTCCTTCCTAGATTACTGCATTAAGATTCATGTGTGATACCATTTTAGAATCAGCATAACATACGCATGTTCCTAAAGTCACTTGCTCATTTAGTTTCTAGTAATTTTTTTTCACGGTAGGGTGTCAAAGACGCAATTAATGTTTTTCCTACAGTTAAATTCAAGTTTTATTCAGGAATTTTCCGCGTTTTACATTTATTATCGACCAAATAACACTTGTATCATCGTACTGGACTATTCCTGATAAAGTACAAATAAAAAACCCAAGCACAAGGGCTGTCTGAGCAAATGTTGCCACATAACATGTTAAAAAACGGGAAAATTCTGAAAAAGTTGAAAATTGGCGATATCTCGAAAACCAAGCAACTTTTACTGAGGTCATGTTAGGTTGGTTCGGTACCACTTAGGCTGACCTACCCCGGTGTCACTGTGACGTGTTACTTTTGGGACACCCTGTATATGAATAAATAATTATCCTGGAACATTTCACACAAATTGACCTAGCCCCAAACTAAGCAAAGCTTATACTATGGGTGCTAGACAACGATATATATATATATATATATATATGAATCGATACTAAACATCCATGACTCGAGTACCTACAAACATCATCACACAAAGTTTGCCCCTAGCAGGATTCGAACCCGCGACAGTCGGAACAGTGGGCAGGGTCACTACCAACTGAGCCAAACCTATCATCTCTAAGCATCTAAGCATGTCTTTTAGATTTTTTTCAAGTGGGTAAAAAAAATTGTATGGCCCAGTAGGGGATTGATAGTGTGAGTACCTGAACCCTATATTATAATTATTACCAACACGATTTTTTTAAACCTATATAACATGCTTAGACTCGCATAACTGATTCTGCTGGTAAAATCACTAAAATATTATCACAACATTTTGCTTGACCATATCTATGTTCGTTTCTTCCTTTAGTCGTTCGATACAGAATTCAACAAAAATTCAAAGGAGATTGGTTCGATTCGAACAAAATCTGTTTTTTTAAACATCGGATAATTTTGTAATAATTTGGGTAGCTACGGAACCCTTCATATAAACGACTCCTACTCGCTCTGAGCCGGTTTTTTAGTTATTCTGCATCGTGAGATTCGTGGGGTGGCAAATGGTAAGTTACCTACGTCACATAATAATGCAACTATGCAAAAACTTTCAGGCTAATCAGACAACCTATGAAGACAACTCACTACCCACTCCAGATTCCAGAGTAAATAAATAGGTAAATAATGACCAGTAAAAAAAACTGGATTAATGAAAATTTTATACAATTCTGTTAGATGCAAAAACATAATAATTTTTTACTTGCCGTTGCCCGCGACTTTGTCATGTGTAGTCTTAGAATTTGCGTACCCAATGATACTATACATATAGATGGTTATAGTTATAGAAGTATCTAAATAACTGGTTTAACTCGTAGAAAACCCGTTCCCGTGGAAATATCGGGATAAAAAGTATCCTATGTTATTCCCAGGGTCACCAGCTATCTCCATACCAAATTTCATCACAATCAGTCCAGTCATTACGACGTGAAGGACAAACAATCAAACAAACAAACACACTTTCATAAATTCAATGGTATGTACAAAGTTTCAAGCCAAAAATCATGAACGTAAAATTACCAAAAACTACAGTGGGTATAGTTTGTTACGACACTCCGAATCGAATTAATTACCTCGCAACCGGGCGGAGTATTAAAACCGCTTGCGCAAGAGCCGATCCGCACCTTGACACAGATAGTGCTGTCGTTTTGAATACACAAAAACCGGACGCCATCTCGATTATTTTAAATTGACTCACACTCTATGGGGACGAAGGCCCTTGTATACAACAGGTTAAGGTAAATAAATAACATAGAGTAGGTAGATGCCAAGACAACTAAGATTGATCATTGTTGCTACCACCTCGCCAATACTCATCCAAAACTGTCTCCTAACTAAGGAATGGAGAACTCATAATTGCTCATGTTGTTTGTTCTTTAAAGTTAACGCAATGATATCTGAGCATGAATGCATCGAATTTGAGTTGAGAATGGAATATGTTATAGTTGTATCGGTCAATGTGACGTATAGTAAAGTAAACTAAATATTTCGGTAGTAGAGAACTCGCAATCGTCGGAAACTTGCCTCTGAGCCCGAACAAAGGGCGCACGTACAAGTGATCACACGTGTACCGTGTTGCGTAAAACAACCATTGACGGCTGACGGAGAACCCGCATCGCTTTGTTTCGACGTTTATCTTTAGTGGCGGGGTTACACTGGGAACGAGGTCGACAATGAACGTCCTCGATCAAACAGATATCTAGGTAAGCTTGATTTCCTTAAATACTTCAAAGTAACCATAAATACAGTTAAACGACACTTTAAAAATCAAACAAAGCAAACGCGCATGTACGAGTATCTACGATCAAAAAAGTCGTGTATTGGTGAGGTCTTTTCGAAATTAAATGAAGGTTTCTAAAGAGGTTTTTAATTAGATATGGCTTTTTTGTGAGATATTGGCCTCTGAACTGGTAAAGTGTAAATCTAAACTAAATTTTTGAAATATGGAATGACAATTTGTACAACAAATTGGAAATGTACAATATAAATTTGGAAATGGATGTAAAAAATGACCTATTATTGATAAGCAGCGAGTACTTTCTGAAAAGTTGCCGCATTTAATACAGTGTTGAACATGGTATAACAATACTGTTGACTTCAATAGTAGATTGTACAACAAGAACATAAAACGAGTAATTTTACCTGACCCCGCGGACTCCGTACCGCCTTAGGTTTTTTTGGGTATGAAAAATAGCTTAAGCGTACGTCCTATTCTGAGACCTATAAAAAAACATACAATCCAAATTTCATAAGAATCGGTCGACCCGTTTGGTTTCAAACACTGTGACACGAGAATTTTATATATAAGATAAATATGAAAAGGTAATTATATATTCCCTATTATGTATCTATTTTTACATACTGTAATTTATCTTGTATCGATTTATATCATCGACTTCGCTCCTAATATATTACTGAAACGCAAAATCGCAAAATGTAATGTAAAGGCTTGTATTTGAATTTGAAAACACAATTAATATGTTACATTCGGAGAATGCCTGATGCAAGTCTGATGATAGTAAATTTGCTGAAAATTTAATCAACAAGGGCCGGTTCCTATATCCACGTAACGCCTCGTTTTGCCTACGGACGGTTAAAATTTGACAGATTCTCTATGGAACAAATGTCAAAAATCAACCGTCCGTAGGCAAAACGAGGCGTTTCGTGGATATAGGAACCGGGCCTAAATATATAATAATTGCCGTGGTGGCCTAGTGGTTCGACCTACCGCCTCTAATGCCGAGGGTCGGGGGTTCGATCCCGGCTCGCACCTCTAAGTTTCCTTATGTGCGAAATTCAATTTTAATTTACCACTGAGCTTTTCGGTGAAGGAAAACATCGTGAGGAAACCTCCACGCATCTGCGAAGCATTTCAAAGATGTGTGTGAAGTCCCCAATCCGCACTGGGCCCGCGTGGGGACTATAGCCCAAACCCTCTCGTGATGAGAGGAGGCCTGTGCCCAGCAGTGGGACGCAAATAGGCTGTAGTAGTAGTAATAGTAAATACATAATCTGAGGGGGTCAATTGACAGAATCATAACAGCGAACGGCAAAGATTTTGTGGTCGGCCATGTTAAAGAAAACGGGAATTCAAAGCATGAGTTTCTGATTACGAAATATCAAGGATATGGTTTCTCAATTACTGTGGGAAGCCCTGTCAAGTCGTTGCGTGGTAGTACTTACAATAGGACCCAGCACAATACGATTTTGAACGATATTGAAGGCAAGATTTTGTACAAGGTAAGTAATTTTTTTCATCATGATCTTTCATGTACCTGGGTGCAGTAGGAAAATCTATTGCACTAAAATCATCAACAACTGTCTGCGAAACATCATTTTATTCATTATGTCAAAAATAGCTTGTTTTGTAAAGAGCATCATCTCATTTTTGTCTGTTATTAAATGCGTTGCCGCATAAATCTGAGGCCACGGTAGTGGCCTGAAGAGTTTCTGAAGTATCTGAAAAGCTAGGATTTGCAGAGTTAGGGCGTGTAAAATTAGAAGCTTGGCTATACATATTATGATCTGATAACTTTTTTACATTGCGGGCCATATTGTGGTCTCTCGTCTTGGCATCATTTTACATGTTTTTTTTTAATAATCTGTTAAAACAAGTTTCGCAAGCGCATTAGAGAATAAAAATATGGGTTATTCAAGGGCCTACTAGTCCTATAGCAGCAAGATATGGGAAAGTCCCATATCTTGCTCACCGCAAAATACTAGTATCAATAGTCCTATCCAAGTATAACACTTCTCTAAAATGCGTTAATAGGATTTATACAAGACTAGTAGTACTGAGAAGAGAACGCCATTTAGCAAAATAAAAAACCAAAAATTTTACCATTTGTACTAGGCACAGCTTTTTTTTTAATAGTATCGTTCTAAATCGTTTTACCAAGTAAAAAAAATACTCCTTTGTGTATTGGTTTGGTATGGCGGCTATTTGTAAAAGTATGGCACTCGACGACGATTAGCTGTGCAAAAAATTGCCTAGTATAAATGGTTAATTTTTGGCAGACTTCAAAAAAAGGAGGATGTATGTTTGTCCGCTATTGTCTCGCGTTTGCCTGAACCGATTTTGATGCAGTTTTCACAAATAGATAGAGTGGATCCCAAGGAAGGTTTTAGTATATAATTTGTTGTTTTTTTGTAAATTAGATGAAAAATTAGGATAATAGTTCAAGATGGCGGAGAAAATCAAGCCGACTGGGAGCTTTCATCGAAGCGCTGCTTTTTAGTAATTTGTTCCATCACTATAAAGTATGAAATGAAAAAACCCACCCACCCCTATTCTTATCCAGTCCCTAAGTATTCTGTCTCTATTCCTACTGCGAAAAGCAAATTATGGGCCAAAAAACTAATTAATTACCTAATAATACGCATATTAATAATTATATGGGCTTAGTTTTTGAAGTCGGTACTAAATCAATTAAAATAAAATGGGTGCTGCACACACAGAGAAAATAATACGACGAATGTACCAAACCAATGGCTCGAAAAATAATTGGTTTGGCACCGACTTCAAGGGGATAGCGGTAGGGTATATCAAAATTATTTGTGATTTTCAGTAGGTTCGTTTTTTGAAGGCGGTTCCCTTAAAAAAAAGAAGAAATTGAAGTTAAGGTAACAATAATGTTAGTTTTGATTTATCACTTTATTTTTCATTGTTTTTTTTTCTTAATTAACGTGTTTTCGTTTGAATGCCGATATGTAGGCCACACCGGCGAAGTATGACATTACACTAGTGCCAGGTTCTTTTTTCATCGACTATCGCAATATACAAGTATTTTTGTTGGTAGTATAAATCGTTCAACACTCGTAATTTAGTCTGTGTGTCTGGTGTTCAATAAAGACAATTTGCATTGTATTGTAATAACGTATTATTGAGAGTCTAGTTAGAAAATTACCGTATTAGAATGCACGTAGAGTTAGCATTTCTTGTACAGCAATAACACGCTAATCGCTAGACTAAATACTTATTTGACAGTAATGAGGTCAAATGTAACCTGTTCAGCTAACGGCTAAATTCAGTTGTTATTGATTGTGTATAAGTAATTAATAATTGATCCTTGTTGCGTGAGAATTTCGTAAAATGACACTCATCTAAAAGGCAACATCTACTTTGAATATCCACTAGGTCATATAATATTAATAGCGAGAAATATATGTATAGAGTGGCCCATATAGACCAGATAGACCAGTATAGACACATAAAGATCCGTTCTTAGGAACCGTCACCAAATATTCCAGAATAAATTCGAAATTTATGGCAATGCAATGCAATTAAGTACTAACTACGTTGTAGTACTAGTTTCACGGACCTGGGAGACCGAGCTTTTCTTTGATTTTTTTAGATATTTGAATTTTTTGGAGACCTAGATCTATTTATCGCCCCCGTAAACCCCTATATTCCAAATTTCGTCCAAATCGTTAGAGCCGTTTTTGAGATCGCTTGAATAAATACATAAATAAACAGAGATATACACGGTGGGTCAAAAAATATGGCAAATAATTAACCCACAGTATCGGCTATCGATTCTAAGTATATTGTATAGGTCTTTAATTTTTTGTTGTAAAAAAATGGTGTGAGTTGGTAAAAAAAAAAAAATTGTATAAGATTCATGCGTCGCTCACACAACCAATCCCATATAGGTACAATATTTTTTTTACTAACTCGAAAAAAATTAAAGACCTATACAATATACTATATTGGTTGTGTGAGCGACGCCTGAATCCTATACAATTATTTTTTTTACCAACTCAAAAAAAATTAAAGACCTATACAATATACTTAGAATCGATAGCCAATACTGTGAGTTAATTATTTGCCATATTTTCTGACCCACCATGTATACAAGATTAGCGCGTTTTAAGTATAAGATAAACAGAGAAATATACAAGATCAGCGCGTCACATTTCTGTCTTCTCCATTTTCGACACCTTACCGTTTCTTGATATAATAAATAAATTACAGCTATGACGAAAACTTGTGGCGAAAAGGCTTGTCGACACAGCCACGAGGGTCTCATAATTTATGATGAAAACTTTGTCAATTTTTTTCTATATATTTTCGACATCATATTTTGGCTCGCATTTCCTGGTATTTGGTATATATGTAAGGAGGAGGCAGATAAATTAGCAAATTCTTTAATCTCGGGTTATGTGTTTTAATTTTATGCCCACTGTATTTTGATAAATGAAATATATCTATGGCAGATCTAACACATATCGATGGAGTATGTTAAAAATGAAATTTTGTAACTTTTTTATATCCCGGCTCACCGAAACCGTTATTTTTCCAGGATACATTTGAAATAATACTGTTACAATCCTTAAGAAGGCTTTACAATACAATACGGGTTAGTTATCCCTACTCTCTCTTGAGTAAAATTAGTTATGGTAAATGTGAAATAATAAATCCAGTGATTGACCGTTCGCATTATTCACTGAAGTGACACCATTGTAACATAAACAACTACGGTTGCTATCACGTCTTGCAAATATTCAAATCAGGCATATGTAATATGATTAGTCTATTTGCCAGTACCGCAGTACAGGCATAGGTGCCCTCCAACAATGGTGCCATTTTTCCCCTTGAATTCATAATTATCTACAAACTCTCTTCGTCAGTACTTTGTATTCGACTCGTTTTAGTATAGACAATTTTAAAAATCGAACATTATTGCCTCTTAGTTTTACAGATATGGTGTGTTGACGTCCCATGGCCGTTATACTTTTTTCTTGAAAATATTTTTTTCACTATTGTGGAACATTTTTAATTTGTCTCTTTACTTCCGGGACACCCTTTACTTCAAGGGCAGCTCATTATTTTATATTTACAAAAAATATAACAAAAGTACCTGAAAAACGCTTCCTTAATAGTACATTATTGCAGAGGCCGCCAAGTAGCGCATTGCCGGACGAGTCAGTTAGAAGGCTGAGCGAAGCGAAGCCTTCTATTAGTACGAGTCCGGCAATCGCAATTGCGGCCGAGGTATATATAATGCTTTTCTCAAACAGCGAGGAAATACGTAAGGTCAGTCGGGGCAAGTGCGCCAGGATGGGGTAAGTGCGCCTTACATAAATATATCGAAACCTATAAATATTACTCAACTAGTAGTTGGCGGTTTACAAGGCATAGGAGCGAAATAAATTTAGGCGCACTTACCCCACATCAGTATTTACTACTTCCATGATCGTGGATGATTTGGTCATGGAAGTTGTACTTATTACCTCCATGGATTTGTCAGTTTCTCTACAGAGGTGTCTCAAAGAGCAATCGAATTTAAAAAAAACACACACACGACAATAATGTTTTTGCTGGCCAAGGCCGGCAATGGACAGCCTCGCGTCTTCTTTTTTTGAAAGTAACACGAACATTTCCGAGCATGTTTGAGAAAAGTTATTTTTTTGACCGAAACATTGCAATTTCTCAAGCAGAACGGGGTTACGACTGTCACGGCCAATTTTCTCCGATACTACATGACATGACTGAATCGAGTTGAAATTTGGTAGACAAATGTAAATTGCTGGCCCAACGTCGGAAATGTTACGTATATATGATTTTTTAAAATAAGAGCCACTTTTGGAGATTTAATTACCTATATATATTTTTAATTCTATAACATGAGGTTTTCTTGTTCCTCTATGGACTACGGTCAATTAGTTCCTGTGTCATATATTTTTTGAAGTCGGTTGAAGGTAGTTTAGTGGATGAATATTTCTAAAATCATTCTGAGGTTTTCTTGTTCCTCAAGGTCCAATTATACCCATTCCTGAGTAAGTTAAGTTAAGAGTTTTGATTAATACTGTATGAAGTATTACATTGTATGTACTGTATTGTAGAAAATCACAAGAAAATAATGGCCACGTCGGAGCAGAACAGAGTAGGCATTATTTCATTAAAAAGAAACATCAAAAAATTACCCGATCGCTTATTTTTTTAATTTAAAATATTACCGATTTGTTTAAAATTACAGAACAGGAAAAATTACAGCAGTTAACATACCTTGGTACCAAAGCATTTTTCATTTTAATTTAAGCATTCGGGTTTTTTAATTTTTCATTAATTAACTAAGTTCTTTTTACTTTGTAATTGACTTTGCTTATGTGAATGTTTTTCTGTTAACTTTTATGAATGTACGTTTTTAATGTTTAGCCGAATAAAGTTATACTTATTATTTCTTTCTTTCTACATTCTACAATACGTGAAAATATCACATTTGGCGTGATTATCTACATCTGTCCGGTCATTTCATGTTCGGGGTAAATTAGGTTTTTTTTGCGCTCAAAATATGCCGCAGTTGTTGACGCCAACCAATGTGTGTCAGGTCACCAAGACTGGGCGTCGCTGAATTATTTTTATTGGCTCATCACATCAGAATGTAGTCCGCCTTAAAATAGGGCTTTATACGTTAACTAGCTTCTGCCCGCGACTTCGTCCGCGTGGAATTCGGTTATAGCGTTCCCGCGGGCATTGAGCATTAAACTATAACAAATTATATACGAAAACCTTCCTCTTGAAACACTCTATCTATTAAAACAAACCGCATCAAAATCCGTTGCGTAGTTTTAAAGATTTAAGCATACATAGGGATATAGGAACAGAGAAAGCGACTTTGTTTTATATGTCGGAGAATGGCATTGAGCATCAGGTATTTCCTTGACTGTGGGCATTTCGGATAGGTATTCAGCTACTGGGTTCCTCGAGATTATAAGAATAGTCCAATTACGATATTCAGTAGTTTAATTACACGAATTACAATCACTATTAAGAGCCACTGTCTTCAATAGGTAGTCCAATAATAATTCAAACAATAACTAATTACAATAATCAAATCGTATGCGTCCGCGCACGACGGGAGCCTATGGAATCTCTCTGGAATCTGTCGTCCTTTTCCTAGCGACGCCTCTCGGGCAGTACACTAGTGGATTTTGCGTCTAGCTGGAGTTGTGTCTTCAACCATGGATTCCCGACATATACAATGTAGCGATTTACCATGTAACGGTAGATTTATACTCTCAGGTAGTCTCGTTTCTAGATTTTTTCAAGGATATATTACTTATACTTTAAACGCGCTAATCTTGTATATTTATCTGTTTATTTATTTCTTTATTTATTTATCCAAGCGATCTCAGAATCGGCTCTAACGATTTGGACGAAATTTGGAATATAGGGCTTTACGGGGGCGACAAATCGATTTAGCTAGGTCTCATAGCTGAGAAAACTCGGTTTTAGTTATTTTCACCCGAGCAAAGCTCGGTCGCCCAGATACTTTGAGCTAAATACTACTATACCTTACTATCGGTGATTGACATTGTGCAATGATTTTATTTGTATTCCCAAAATAATTACTAAATGGTCCCACATCTTGACTGGTGGTGAATGTACATAACATTATACTTGGCATTATTCAAATATTTACATTTAATTTGAAAAATCATTAAATCGACACTCGACATCGCTTCATCCAGGCGTGCCGTGCATAATGGGTTTTGACATTGGAAATTCGTTCGCTCCAGTATAGGCTCTGATTTCACGAAAAAGTGCGATCCCCTTGTATCCCAGAGTTGTGAACATGTGAAGATATGATATTAAAAAAAAACTCAAAAGACGCGCATTCATGAGAGCTGTAAGGTGCAAAAATAATTATTATAGAAAGTCAAAAACGTTTTGGCCGAAAAAGTGAAAAAAAAAAAAACATTTTCCGAATTTTTGAATTTGGCGCTCGATATTTTGGAAGTTTGGAACCGAAGAATGATATCAAACTCCTCTAGACAATTTAGTCAGCTACAATTTGAGCCTTAAACAAAGGCGTTTGGGTTAAGGGTTTGCCCTATAGCCTAACTTTTTTGAAAAATGACAAAAAGTCAGAACGACATTTATATTTTTCAATTCCGTAGATTCATTTCCAATGTGCTCGATAGTGTTGTGAGGCACGAAATCTGCGAATTTTTTAATCATATATACTGTCCCGGGGTAAAGTGCACAAACGAATGGGGAATTATTGGGGATGAAACGTGATGATATTTTATCGATAAAAAAAGTAAAAATAAACATTCCTTCTAAGGGGCGTATTGACTTTAATTCAGCAAGATTATAGACACAAAGCCTTAGTCAAGATATTTAAATGAAAAAATATTCAGTATCTAATTTCTCTGTTCATTTATTTATCCAAGCGATCTCAGAAACTATTTGGACGAAATTTGGAGCGTAGCGGTTAACGGGGGCGACAAATTGATCTAGCTAGGTCTCATCTCAGAGAACTCGGTTTAAAAAATAACCGATTTGCATACAATGATGGACACCTTTTTTACCTGACGTCAGGGGGGGTCATGGTAATTTTAGCCTATTTTCTTACACAACTCGAAAACTATTGATCATAAAAATTATAAAAATTATATTATACAGGGTGTCCCAAAAGTAACACGTCACAGTGACACCGGAGGTAGGCCAGCCAAGTGGTACCGAACCAACCTAACATGACCTCAGTAAAAGTGGCTTGGTTTTCGAGATATCGCCAATTTTCAACTTTTTCAGAATTTTCCCGTTTTTTAACATGTTATGTGGCAACATTTGCTCAGACAGCCCTTGTGCTTGGGTTTTTTTATTTTTACTTTATCAGGAATAGTCCAGTAAGATGATACAAGTGTTATTTGGTCGATAATAAATGTAAAACGCGAAAAAATCCTGAATAAAACTTGAATTTAACCGTCGGAAAAACATTAATTGCCTTTGACATAGATAGAGCCCGACAGACAGACGGACGGACGGACGGACATCGGAGGCATATTAATAGGGTTCCGTTTTCACCCTTTGGGTACGGAACCCTAAAAATGTCAGTTTTCCTCCTAATTATTGGTATAATTAACAATTAACAAACATTACCTAATGTTAAAATACTCAAAACATTAAAAAGGTTTTGAACCCCTATATGGCGCACTGACCCCATTTTTAGGGAACCTTTAGTTACCTATAAGGCTAGTTAATTCAAAGAGAAATAAGAATAATCCATTTACCTGTTAGTGGTCTACGGAGGCTTTACTTTTGAATATCAAATATCGATATTATAATGGTGTTCTTAACACATGAGGTAGATAAAAGCCCTGTCATGTCAATAACGCTATCGTTAAGCATAACAGTCCATTAAGACCTAGTAAATAGGTAACACAAAACCAATTGTTTATAAAAGCAAGTTTTTCTGATTGACAACATGGCTACATTATTTATACGACATAATATTGTGCGTGAGGCGGCGAATGCGCCGCTGATATAAGTCTGACGCGTAACTAGGTCAGTGGGTCACAGGCGAGGTCCATTGATAGTACTGTTTCTGTTCTGAGTAGGTAGGTACTCATTTCCAGAACTAAATTTTTACACATATACATACATATATGTAGTTATTATACGGAAAGTTAATCAACAAACTCAAGATATTAGAGTAAATTTATTTACTGAAGTGATTCAAATGATGAACATCTTACCCATAAATTAGATCAAGGTCCTCCAAACTACAAGTTAGTTCATGACCAAAACTATAGCTAGAAAATATCTTTGTATATTTTGCAACATCGTAACATTAACTTTTAGGTTAGATATGTAGGGTACCATTGCCATTGTGTGCCATTTACTTTTAATTAACTTAGTCATTCGTTAGACATCTGGGTACTACTGTATTTAAAAATCATTAATATATTATTGTAGTGTGATGTAATTTTGGAATGGGTTTTCTTGTTGGCGCTGCACAGACATTAGTCGGCGTGGCAGCACAAGCGGCTCGGTAAACACTTAAGTGTGCGTGCCTCAAGTTATTTGTTCTATTTTAATGTTATAGTCGAACGCACCAACCTTGCTCTAGATTCGAGATTACAATTAAAATTAAAAAGTACACACGAAATGCAGCCTTCTTGCCCTCAATACCACCACAATAGTCTAGCCATTAAAAACAGACTGTAGTTTCGGGTACGAGATGATGTGGAGAAAAGTGAAAACACCGCAATTCTATAACCGTCTGTAATATAATAAACACGAAAAATGATGCACTACACGATTTAATCGGTTAAAACTAGGTAAAAAACAGACAAGGCGAGAATTCGTTGCCAGCACAGCGGCGAGCGGCGAGCGGACTGCGGACGCGGGCGCGTCCTGTGAAAAGGGACGGCACTAGTCGGCTATATAAAGAAAGGGACGGGAAACATTTGAACGTAAGCGTGGGTTCTAACCGCGCGCAACGGACAAGATTTGATTTAACGGTTGCGGTATCGCATCCGTATTCCTATATACTCCCCCTTTTGACTAGGAAAGTGCCCTCACAAATAGTCAAACCGACGAGGAAACTAACGCTTGCGAGGTCGCCCTCTACGACGAGCTGGAGCGACCGGAGCCTCAAGACATTCACCCTCTCTACCGTGATAACGCCTCAAATCGGAGATGTGGTACTTCCCTACTATCTCTTGAGGCTTGTCAGGAAACGCGACGCAGTAAGTTGTAGGACTCGACTTCTTGCTTACTACGTAGGGTCCATCACGTTTAGGTGCGAACTTGGAAGTGACACCTTTTGAAGCATTGCTAAGGACGTGAGATTTCATAAGAACCAGATCACCAACTTCCAGTTCATCAGGTTGACGTCGAAGATCCTTAGCAGCCTTTTGAATGTCTTGATTCTTCTCAATAGCTTCTTTACTTGAGCTAAGTGTATCCGCCAGTTTGAGCAAATACGGTGTGATCTGTGGTACGTAGTTTTCCGCCATGATCACAGCACGCAGGTCACTTTGTACATCCAGTGGTGACCTCAACTCACGACCAAAAGTCAGATACGCTGGAGTCTGTTGCGTAGACTTGGTTAGTGAAGAGTTCAATGCAAATCGTATGAAAGGAAGCGCTTGTGGCCAATCATTATGATGATCCTGGACCAGGATTGCAAGCTGCGTCTTTAAGTCACGATTTTTTCTCTCAACCGGGTTCGCTTCCGGGTGGTACAGTGGGATGAGATTTTGCTTCACGTTTAGGGTAAACATGGCCTTCTGCATCACTTCCGCAACAAACTGGACTCCGTTGTCAGAAATAACACGCCGAGGGAACCCGAAACGTAAGAAGACTTCCTCTATTAATGTTTTGGCACATACTTCTGCAGTAGCTTCTACAAGTGCGAAAACTTCGACCCACTTGCTAGCGGTGTCTTCCACTATGAGTACCCATTTCTCCCCTTTAGTTCCCTTTGGAAGTGGAGTGTGGACCAAACAGGTCAACAGCTAATACTTCAAACCTTTGCCCTGGAACGGGAGTTTGTAGAAGTCCTGCTGGTTTCTGGTTTGACGGCTTAAACCTTTGACATTCTATGCAAGTTTTCAGGTAGTCTGAAACAAAACGACGCATGCCCGGAAAGAAGAAGCGTTGGGAAATTCTATGGAGTGTCCGATCTATACCTCCATGTCCTGAGGTAGGAGCGTCGTGGCACTCGAACATAACTTGTTTTCTTCTGTTTTCAGGTATCACCAGCTGCGGTTCTTCGGTGTCGACGTCCGTATATCTGTACAAGACTCCTTGACACATATGGTACCTCTCTCAGACCACCTGTTATTCTCTAATTCATCTTTTCCTTCCAGGGCCTTCATGATCTTCGCTACTTCTGGATCGGCGAGCTGGTCATCACGCAGAGCAGAGGCTTCCCACCGCGGCGTTTCGATGATCACAGTGCATACTCCGCAATAAGTGCGAGCTTCGTCTTCGCACGGAGGGCGACTAAGTGAATCAGCGATCACGTTTGCCTTTCCAGGTGTATAGTCCACTTGAAGATCGAAGGATTGGAGTTTCATCGCCCAGCGTACGAGTCTTCCTGTCGGTGACTTCAGGGTAAGTAACCACTTCAACGGTTGGTGGTCACTACCAACACGAACAGAGTGTCCATCAATGAAGCCACGGAACTTCTCAACGGCCCACACAACTGCAAGGGCTTCCCTCTCTGTTGTAGAGTAGTTCCGCTCGGCAGGTGTGAGTAGGCGGCTGGCGTACGCGATTGGACGTTCTTCCTTCTGAGACTCCCCCTGTAGTAAAGCCGCGCCTAGAGCATAACTGCTGGCGTCGGTTCTGAGGACGAATGGACGAGAATAATCTGACTGGATCAATATCGGCGATGAGGTAAGTAGCCTTTTCAGTTCGTTGAATGCGTTGACCTGAGCTTCTTCCCACAACCATGGCTGATCTTTTTTCGTGAGCATAGTCAATGGTTGGGCGACTTGAGAAAACCCTGGAACGAACTTTCGAAACCACGAGCACGTCTGTAAGAAGCTCTTCAGGTGCTTCACAGAGGTAGGTTCCTTCATCTCTGATATTCCTTTGATCTTTTCTGGATCAGGTGCGAGTCCCTGGGGTGTGATGATGTGCCCCAAGTACTTAACACTTTCTCTCGCAAACACGCATTTGGCGCGGTTGGCACGCAAATTGAAGACACGCAAGCGATCTAGAACTGCACGTAAGTCCTCTATATGCTGCGAGAAGTTGTCAGATATCACGATCAGATCGTCTATATACCCTAGTACAGTCGAGCCTTTCAGCGATGCACCGGAACGAAATCTGTCGATCAATCGTTGAAACGTTGCGGGAGCGTTCCGCAATCCGAACGGCATTCGCGTAAACCTGTGGACTCCAAAAGGTGACACGAACGCAGTCTTATCCCGATCCTCTTCCTTGACAGAGACTTGCCAGTAGCCGGAGCGCAAATCGATGGTGCTCATGTAACAGCTTTTTCCTGTGTACTGTAACAAGTCGTCAATAACGGGCAGTGGATAAGAGTCACTCTTTGTAGCTGCGTTGAGCTTCCTATAGTCAACACAGAATCTGACGGATCCGTCTTTCTTTGGCACCAAGAGAGCCGGCGCAGCCCACGGGGACTCACACTCCTCAATGATTCCATCCTTCAGCATCTTATTAATTTCAGCTTCCATGATGTCTTTCTTGGCTGGCGTGAGTCTATATGGCGGCGTGGCGATGGGTTTGTGGTCACCCGTATCAATGCAGTGCTCTGCGAACGGTGTTGGACCTCCCCCTTCTCTGAAGATATCCTCGTATTCCTGCAAGGTTTCCGCCAGGATCGCTTTCTCCTGCGGACTCAGCATGGTACCCTCGTCACACCGAAGAACATCCGCGGTCGCATACCCCACGTAAGTCCTAGACGTTTCAGACAGGAGTGGGTGAATGTCCTGAGGTTGGGCAGCTGTAAACCATAAATTGTCAGGAATGTTGAGAACCAGTTGAGCTTTACGTAAGAAATCTATACCTAGCAGTGTGTCATTATTTACAGCGTCTGGAAGAATGACGAATGTAGTAGGTATCGAAGATCCTTCAAGTATCACCTCAACATCCGCAAGCTTAACCTTGGCGTCACGCACTATACCATCAGCGAGCTTAATAGTCATGCAAGCATCGCGAAAGGGATGCTTCAGTTTCTTTAATAACGCGAACAGACTATACCCTGCTATACTACTTTTAGCCGCTGTATCTACTAAACCCGTACCTCGGAAACCGCAAACTTCGAATCTTAAAATGGGCCGACCGCCGGTACTGTTAGAGATAGGTAAACTACGCGCGCGATCCGCTTGCGACTCGTCACCGTGGTGTACATTACTTACACATACATTTTGTGACGACTTAATCTTTGACACATCACATACATGTTCAGTCTGCGCTGAACTAATCTTTGTCACATCACATACATGTTCAGTCTGCGCTGAACTAATCTTTGACCTATCACATACATGGTCAGTCTGCGCTAGAATAATCTTTGACGAAAGATCCCTGTGTTCCGCCTGCTCACTATCATTATTCTTAATCACTTGTTTGCTCTGAGATAAAATTTTAGACGATGGAACACAGTGATCACTCTGTTTATTTTTACTCTGTGACACATTATTTACATTTTCAATCAGATTGGAACTAATATTTACAAAATGAACTTTCTGAATTTCACTACTCTGTGACACAGTACCTACATGTTCGGTTTGACCTGAACTAATGCTTGATGAGTTAATAAAATGATCTATCTGTACATTACTACTCTGTGTCACAGTACCTACATGTTCGGTTTGATCCGAACTAATGCTTGGTGAGTTAACAAAATGATCTATCTGTACATTACTACTCTGTGTCACAGTACCTACATGTTCGGTTTGACCCGAACTAATGCTTGGTGAATTAACAAAATGATCTATCTGTACATTATTACTCTGTGACACGGTATTTACACTTTCGATCTGACTAATATTATTCTTTGACGGTTCATTACAACTATTACAAGTAGTACAAGTTACACAGTACACCGTCGGCGAATTGATATAATTCGACTTTTTTACACACCCTACATGCTCAGTCTGAACAGAATGATTGTTTGACAGAACACGCGGAATTTCGGATCGTACAACATTATGATTATTCGAATGTGCTATTGTTAAGTTATTGTCACTTTTAGAGTCAACATTTAACTTATCGAACGAACAGAATGATTCCTTATGGTTACAGTTATCGCAATTCGCACGAATAACACCTTTGGCGTTGCAACCGTAACAATGGACATCCGCAGAGTCGAGTTTAT